>CM052649.1:9208244-9250749 GCA_028533165.1 Leontopithecus rosalia
GGAGAAAGATTTACCAACCAAATGGAGAGCAAAAATAAATAAACAAAAAGCAGGAGTTGCAATTCTCACATTTTATAAAATAGATTTCAAAGCAACAAAGATACAGTGGTAAGAGGATCAATGCAACAATAAGAGCTAACGATCCTAACACCCAGATACATAAGACCCATAAAGAGATTTAGACTTAACGAGACAGAAAATTAATAAGGATATCCAGGACTTGAACTCAGATCCGGAACAAGTAAACTTAATAAATATGTATAGCGCTCTCCACTTTAAATACACAAAATATACATTCTCCACTTTCAATACACAAAATATTGATCAGCCATTATTAATAACCATTCTTAGAATTAAGCAATATTCTTGTTCTCTCTCCCTCTTTTTCTTCCTCTTTCCTCCTCTCCTTCTCTCCTTTTTTTTCTTTAAAAAAAAAGAAACTGAATCATAAAAAGTACAGATGTTAGGAAACACATTTCTATGACTCACCTGGAAAAAATAATTACCTCTTTAAATGCATTTGCAAATACTAACTCCACACGTTACATGAAAATTTAAGCATGAGACATTTAAAACACAAAATTACTTTTTTTAAACTGGATTTCATGTTTCTTCTTTATCATCAGTGAACAACACAGGAAAATGCTTCCATTGTTAAATAACTGAACATTCTCAGCCAGGTGCGGTGGCTCATGCCTGTAATACCAGCACTTTGCAAAGCTGAGGTGTGTGGGTCACTTGAGGTCAGGGAGTTTAAGACCAGCCTGGCAATATGGTGAAATCCCAACTCTACTAAAAATACAAAAATTAGCTGGGCATAGTGGCATGCACCTGTAATCCCAGCTTCTCGGGAGGCTGAGGCAGGAGAATCATTTGAACCCGGATGGGGGAAATTGAAAAAAAAGAAAAAAAGAAATCTATTTAGAATATTTTTAGTGAAGGTGTGCTACTAACAAACTCTTTCAGTTTTCATGTTAGAATGTATTTATTCACATTCACTTTTAAAAGATATACTCACAAGGCACAGAAATCTAGGTTGGTCTTTCAGCACTTTAAAATTTTCATTCTATCATGATCTAACTTCCATCATGTTCATTTATAAGTCAGCTGTCTGTCTTACATTTCTACTTTGAGAGCATATGTCCTATTTTTCTCTCTGGATGATTTCAAGAGTTATCTCTTTGTCATTTGTTTTTGCAAGCTTACTTTGAATTCATCCATATTGAGAATCACAGTGCTTTTTGAATATGGTCTGAATGCCTTTAATCTGTCATTTTCTCTTGAAATATTACATATTTCCTTTCATCTGCTCTTCTTCTAGGAAAACAATTATACATTTATTAGTGTCTTTCACCATGTTTCATATGTTTCTTTACTTTACATTCAGCATTCAACTTTTTGCCTTGCTGTAGTTCAGCCCAGATATTTTCTACAGTCTTAGTTTGTTTACAAATTCTCTATTCTGATATGCTGAATTTGCTATTAAACTCATGAGTTGTAATATAATTTATTGAATCTTTTAGTATTAGAGTTTCCATTTTACTCTATTTTATAAATTTCAGTTCTTGAGGATGCTCTCCACTTTGTTATTCTATATTCTTGACCACAACATGATGGGAAAGGCAATCTCTCCAGGATGCTAAGCATCCCTTTCTGTTCTTGCTGGTGGTGCCAACAAAAAAGGCTGTGGCCACTCTACCTTAGTCATTTTCCAAGATTGTGTTTGTAGTCAGTAATTTTGAGGGATGATGTAATGTCTCCCTCCAGAACACAGAGCAAGCTTTCTCAGTGCTTGCTGTGAAAGCATGGGATTCTCTAAAATTGATGTTCTCCAGCTGTGATGCAAACCCACTGCATGTGTAGCATTCATCTGAGCTATATAGCATTGCCCCTGTGGAATTTAGAGGCCAGGAGGCAATGTGAATAGGTTTACATCCATGTGCTCACTGAGCCAGAAATAATAAAGTTCTTTCTTTGACCTAGAATTCTCATGTCCTCTTCCAGCATTTGTAAAGCAATAACAGATTAACTTATTTGTAAGTAAGGTGAGGTCAAATTCCAGACCAGACAACCAAGCACAATTATTTTATTCTTTTATTTTTTTATGTTGTTGCACTTTAGATTCTGGGGTAGCTGTGCAGAACATGCTGGATTGTTGCATAGTTACATACCTAACAATGTGGTTTGCTGCCTCTATCCTCCTGTCACCTATATCTGGCATTTCTCCCCATTATCCTTCCCCAACTCCCTACCTGCTGATGTCCCTCCTCAAGTCTCCCCCAACAGACCCCAGTGTGTGATGCTCCCCTCCCTCTGTCCCTGTGTTCTCATTGTTCAACACCCACCTGTAAATGAGAACATGCAGTGTCTGATTTTCTGTTCTTGTGTCAGTTTTCTGAGAATGATGGTTTCCAGATTCATCCATGTCCCTACAAATGGCATGAACTCATTCTTTTTTATGGCTGCATAGTATTCCATGGTGTATATATGCCACATTTTCCTTGTCCAGTCTATCATCAATGGGCATTTAGGTTGGTTCCAGGTCTTTGCTATTGTAAATAGTGCGACAATGAACATACGTACCAAGCACAATTATTTCAATGTACATGTGTAAAAACCTTTATCACTTGTGGATCTGTGTCTGTTTATATTGTCCTTTCTTTTTTCTTAGTCCTGTTTTTTGTTGTATCTGATAATTATTTATTGAAAGTCAGATTACTATTAAAAATAGTAAATCTTCTGGAGCATGTGATCTTCCTCCAGGGAAGGGTCAACCTATATTCTGGTAGGCAATTTGTCTGTTGAAGTAACTCAATCCACCCAGCTACTAAGCTAATTTGTGGCAAAGCCACAGTTTTTACGAGGATCTATCTCTGGTTTATCTCTACTCCTGGGGTCTAGCTTTCCATGGGTCCTAATTGGGAGCCTGCAACCTTTACTGTTTACTAGGGCCTCTCCTCATTGTTAAGTCTTGACCTCCAATTTTTATGTCCTAAGTGCCTTGAGATGGCCAAAGTCTCTTGTGTATTTTTGATAGCTTTGTACTCAGCTTCTTAGTTTCTTGCCCATGCAATGTAATAATTTGACAAATACCTTGAAGAAGAAAACCATGAATTTGAGCTTATTTCTATATTCCATGCTCACCTACAAGAATCTAGCATCTTCTGTTCTGCCCATCTTGGACACTTCAAATTACAAATTTTCACTATCCAACCCCAAGCTCAAAGTTTAGCCGGCTTCTCTGCCTTTCATCTAGGACTCTTTTCCTGGTTTTGCAACCTCTCACTTACTGTAAATTCTCTGAGGAACAAAGTAACTCACAGAATGTTGGTCCACCTCTCTATAATTCCTTTCCCTCCAGATTATTTGTGATTCAAATTTTTGCTGCTTCAGCAGTTCTTCAATGTCTTTAACCTAATTTTTAAACAAATATTTACTCTGTCCTTTCTCATTTTGTGGGAAAATGTTTGGTCTTCCACAACCCAAAGCATCATTTCTGACATGCCCTTAACCTTTATAACCAGTACTTCCTAATGTTTCTCAAATCATTCCACTTTTCTCATCTCCTCCACCATACCATTTCATCTCTTACCTACAGTATAGAATATCTTGCAATGAATCTATCTTCAGCCACATTTTCTCTTTTAATTTGTTCTCTATAAGCAACTACAGTGATGATGTTACAACACAGAAGTATTAATTTCATATTTCTGTGTAGCAAGTTGCCACATATTTAACAGTTTAAAACCACACACATTTACTATTCCACAGTTTCCTTTCATCCAGAGATGAAGGGTGAACCATGAAAATTATAAAACATTTGCAGACAATAGACCTAATAAAGAATAGTGGCCTCAGAATTCCTCTGTTTCTGAAGTGAGGAGATGGCTGGATATCAAAATATGACCCCAGTAGCACAGGAATCCAAGAACAGTTTAGTTAGGTTCTCTGTTCAGAGTATCACTAGTCTTCAATATTGTTGCAAGCTAGGCCACATTCTCAACTGAAGGCTTGACTGTGGACAAATCCTCTTCCAAGCTTATTAAGGCTTTGCAGATAGACAAAAAGCTAGAGCCTTTTATTGGCTGTCTGCTGAAAGCTGCCTTCATATCCTAGGGGTTTCATTCAGTCCCTTGCCATGTGAACTTCCTCAATATGCCTGCCCTCTTCATCAAGCTATCAAAAATAATTTCCTGCTCTAGTATATTAAGACAGAAACATATATAATATCCTATTATCATTAGGAATAATATCTCATCATCTTTGCCATATTCTACTGGTGAGAAGCAAGTCACAGATTCTACCCACACTCAAGGAAAGGGAAGTATGAAGGATGTAAGTCAAAGGGGCTGAGATCATGGAGATAATCTTAGAAATCTGGCCTTTTTCTGTTACATTAGCCTCTTCCCAGATTAAAACCCTTCCACGGCTGCCCATTGGTATTAGGAAAAATAAATGTAATGACCTATAAATTCCTGGATGACCTGAGCCCTAGCTCTCTATCTCCATCTCACACTATGCTATCCTTTATTACTTGTACTCCAGTCACATTTTTTAAGTTCTTTATATTAGCCCTATTCTTTCTTACCATAGGGGCTTCTACTATGCTTTAATTCTTACCTAGGTCATGCCTATTCATTCTTAAACTTTCGATTTAAGCATAATTTCCTCTGGAAGTCTTCCCTGATATATTTAAATAGGATAAACCTCATTATATAGCCTCAAATACATCTTTTGTAATTTCCCAAGATATTCTTGACTCAAATACATGTTTGTAATTTCATATACCATATCCACTTATTTATGCAATTATTTGGTTTCAGTATGTCTCCCCTCCTAGACTGTAAGCTCCATAAAATCAGATTCTTTGTCTGAATTTGGCTCCATTGTAACCTAATTAGCTATGAACTTTATATTCTTCTTGGAAGCCTTCAGCATTTTTTGAGGCATTTTGTAATAGATGAACTTTCCTACAATAAAATAAGCTAATCAAAGGCCTTTCTAAATCAGCTGATTCTATAAAGCAGGGCCAGGATGAAAGAGAGTCTGAGAATGAAGGTGGCCCTTGCCAGGTGAATTTTCCCAAAGCTGAGGTCTGACCATGATATTTGTCAACTGTCATTGAAAATTTTTTATACTCCTTATTGGTCCTAAAAGTCCCTCTGTGATCCTGACCAGACCAACATTTCCAAACCTATTTCCTATTACATCCTGCTACGGACCGAATATTTCTGTCCCCCCAAAATTCCTACGTTGAAGCCCTAATACCCAATGTGATGGCATTTGGAGGTGGAACCTTTGAGTGGTAACTAAGTTTAGGTGATGTCATGTGAGTGGAGCCGTCGTGATGGGTTTAGTGCCCTTATAAGAAGAGAAAGAAAAAGATTTTTCTCTCTCTCCCTCCACCCTACATGCACCAAGGAAAGGCCATGTGAGCACACAGTGAGAAGGTGGTTGTCAGCAAGCTGGAAGCAGGTCTTCATGGGTATTACTGGTATATTTGCCTGATAGATTAACATGTGTTATTAAATTTAAAAACTAGTCTGTTCTGCTTTATCTCCCCCATAGAATTTAGATGCCTTGCAATGCAGTAAACATTTAATGATATTTGCTGGATAAATTAGTTGCAAGTGAAACTAGTTTTCGGGCAAGCTCCAAATTCAAGGCAGAAAAAAATGTTAGTGCTCTTCAGGGATAAGGCAGTCATTCAATATGTCTTAGTTGTCAAGTGTGAAAAAGATGCAAGGCGCCAAGTATGGTGCATTAATTCAAATGAAATTGGGCCCCAAGTACTTCAGAAATATGACAAATAGGCTAGATACCATATCGGGAAAGCAAAGGAATAAAGGAAGGAGAATAAAGGCTGAAGCCATAATACAATGAGCCTATTTGCAAATTCAGCCTAAATTAAGGACCAAATAAGAGATGAAATGAGAAAATATTTGCAAAGTGTCTGCCAAATGCAATGGATTATCAGAGTAATTCTTTTTAATTTGGTTTACTGGTGGACATAATGATTATTGATAATGCAGTCAAGAATACCTTGGGAAATACAGATGCACATTCTAGGGTAACAATCCAAAACAAAATCAAAAATAACACCAACCAAACAGAAATAAGAGAGGCAATGTCAAATGCAAAATAAAACATAAAGGAATAAATGAAAAAATATTATTCATATATTAGCATGAGCTTGAGGATAATGTTTCACTCTGGGACCAATTACTACAAGGAAGGAGATAGAAAATTGGGGCAGTAAACTATTTTTTAATAATAGAAAAAAGTGTGTAACACAACGTAATTAGATGAGATTTATATAAAACAAGAAAGCTATTTCCGACGAAGGGCTAGAAAACAAAGAAGATATTTGAATGCAGAAATGGATACTTCAGTGAGGAAATAGCAAGCAGTATGCAAAAGTCTACAAAGTCCTGAAATTTTAAGCACCACTGACTAATTTCTGCATATTATTTCCACCAACAGGACTATGTGTCTCTGAGACAAGAAAAAAGTTTTTGGAGGGCAATGACAATGTCTTATCCACTCTGGTCTCCCATAGTCTGAGACAATGTCCTACACACTGGACAATGTGTCCAATGATTCCCCAGGTCACGTTGTCTGTGTCTTCCTGATACACTATTTTTTTTTAGTTTCATGACATATTTTGTTTATCCCAATATATTCAGAATATTATCAATATGCAATTGATCTAAAATGTATAAATCTAAAAGTTCCTAATGAAACATTTTGTATTCTCTTTTTTATAATAGGTCTATTACATTCCATATGTATTACAGACCTACAGCATATCTCATTTGAATGCTAAAGTTCCCACAATTAAAGTAACCTGTAGATATACCACAGAATAGTAGCCATAAAACAGAATGGAATAACATTTACAGCAACTTGGATGAAGTTGGAGGCCATTACCCTAAGTGAAGTAGCTCAGGAATGGAAAACCAAACACTGTATATTCTCACTTGTAAGTGGGAGCTAAGCTATAAAGACACTAAGGCATGAGAATGATATAATGGACTTTGGGGACTCAGGGTGAAGTGCAGGATGGGAGTAAGACATAAAAGACTACATATTGGGTACATAGGAGAAATACCTAATGTAGATGATGGGTTGATGAGTGCAGCAAACCACCATGGCACGTTTATACCTATGTAAAACACCTGCACATTCTACACAGGTATCCCAGGACTTGAAGTATAATTTTAAAACATGAAACTCATCTGAAATTAAAAGTCAACCTTAAAAAAAATTTTTTTAAACACACACCCTAATCATTTTTGTAGGGCTACATTTTACTTTTTTTTTGCTTCAATAGTTTGGGGTAACAGGTGGTTTGGGGTTACATAGATATGTTCTTTAGTGGTGATTTTTAAGATTTTGGTGCACCCATACCCGAGCAGTGTACACTGTACCCTGACACACTCTTTCTACGCATTTGTCTTAGAACACACTTCTCCCCTCGTTAGGAATAAGTTAAAACAGACAGAACAAAGACCATTTGAAATAACATTCCCACCTCTTTCCATCAGGCATGCACATCTCCTATTAAAAGTATTTCTCTGAATGTATTTATTTTTACTCTCATGAGAATCTGCATTTAGGTGAAAATATCTACTCATGTCTAAACCTATCCCCAAACACACACACACACACACACACACACACACACACACTGCACACACACAAATTAAGACAGAAACAAAAAAATAAACTCCACTTATAAAACCTGAAATTTCTTGAAGACTCAGAAGTTCAAAATAACAATACTTCAGTATGTGCCCCAACATTGACCAATTGAAACCAAAACCACTTTTCCAACTCAGTAACGATTTTTATGCTTCCAACTTATTTCAGCTCTCTCCTTACACTTTCTTTTGAACTCTACTTTTCTCTCAGGCATATCCATGGGCAGCCTCAAAGTTGCAGTCCCAGGCCATCTGCTCTTAGCTGTTCAACATCTAACTCCCATGATCTCACTACAAACTGTGAAAATGATTCCTAGAACTACAGCCTAGCTCTTACAGCTCACCCTATAGCCAGTCCCATATAGGCAGGCAGTTACAGGAAAACATGGATGATCCGAAACTCACAAAACCTCATATGCTGAAATCCAAGTTGATCTTCCTCTCAACAACTTTCTCAAATTTTCCTTGTTACAAATAGCCTTATCACATTCATATCATATTGAAGTTCTGACCACCAGAAAATGTACGTCTTCTCTTTGTTGCATGTCTGATCTTACAGAACATAGTAAAGGGGTCTATTTCAGATCCCTTTTTAAAAAGTTCTTTGAGTTTCCCCTTTTGGTTTTCATAAAATTGTACCCTCAATACCTAACATCTAGATCCCTGAAACAATACACAAGTTGATTTCCTTGGCTCTAGGTTCTCCAGGTCTAGACCATCTGTCTTAAGTCAGTTCCACTAAATGCAGAATCTGAGACGGGATTTCTGCTTAAGTGTTAATTAAGGGGGTGGTCTTAGAAGAAGAGGGTGAAGGCAGCAGGATACAGCTGGGGGAAAATACTAATAAAAGTATACTCTCACCAGGGAATGGCTTGAGCCAATGTCACATGGAAGCTTTGGAGCATCAATGACAAGCCAGCTGGAGTTGGTGCCATGTTGAGACAAGTTGATAAGTCATTTGTAAGCCTTTGATGGTCAGTATGCCTGGTGGTTGGGTTGCTTCCCCCGCTAGAGGGTTCCATTAGCCAAGGGCAACTCTCCAGATACAGGACAGCTGTGGGCCACAGCCACACTAAAAGCAGCTGGGGCCTGGGTGCACCAGTAGTGGAGGGCATATGAGCAGGGCTGTGGTCCCTGGACCAGTGAAGCAACATCATCCAGAAACTTGTCAGACATGCAAATTCCTAGGCTCCACCCAAGACTTACTGAATCAGGAACTCTGGAGTAGGACTGGATCCCAATCATTTGTGTTTGAACACTCCTCCAGGTGATTCTGAGGCACACTAAGGTTTGAGAATCATGGGACTACATCATCCAACACCAAGCTGGTGAATACTTCTTGAGCCCCAAATTAGTATTCACTGATCAAGAACCTGTAGTAACTCTTATCACTGCTTATGTCAACAGTAAACTCAAATGTTTACCAAAAATGCCCTCCATCAAATTAGATGCCTTCTATTCCTCTAGGGGCCCATCCCAGCAACCCCTCTTTCTTTGTAGCTTATCATAATCACAGAACCTCACGATATTGGAAGAGAACTTGAAGGTTAATTAATCTAGCTCCCTCTTTTTTGCAAATAAAACAATGGAGGCATTCAAATTGTAAGCATCTTAATCAAGATTATGCAATGGGAAACTCGAGTTTCCTTATGTCAAGTTTAATGCTTGTTGTTACATATTATACCAGTTTTACTCCAAATTAGGGTATGAAGCTTCGGGTTTGACAGGATGAATAAACTCTGGACATCTACTGTGTAGTATAATGACTACAGTTAATAATAATGAATAATATATATATATGAAAATCACTAAGAGAGTAGATTTTAAATGTTCTCACCACAAAAAAAATGTGAACGGTGATAAGCATGTTAATTAACTTACTTTAATCATTTTCCAATGTCTAGATGTATGAAAACATCACATTGTACACTGTAAATATATACAATTTTTATTCATCAATTATATATATGTTAATAAAGTTGGGGAGAAATTTTTAAAATTAAAAATAAATTTAAGAAAAGAAAATTCATGACAACATAGTCACAGCTTGATCAGTTCTACCGCTTTAGATTGGTGTTTGTGTTTTTGCCTGCAATGAATATACCTGCTTAATTTTTTTTAAGTCTGTTTCTATTATTTCCTTCAGGAAACCATCTGTGACAGACATGGTTTATGATGTTCCTATCTGTCAGATATTTACCATTCATTCAACATGTCCATGGGAAGAATATGTTTCCTTGCCAATCAGTGTTGGTCTTGGAAGGTGAGACCAGAGGAATGTGAGGAGCCGGGAGGAACCCTGAGTGCACATGTGCAAAAGCACACCATTTGGCTGGGACCCAGCCCCCCTGCTCTCCATTATGAAAACAAGATGTTCCTGTGATCCAAACTGAAAAGACACATGGATCAGAATTAAACCTGACCCTCAGCTTAGAGTCAAGCAAGTCTAACCCAGCCCACAGACACATGGTGGGACATGAATATTGAACCACCATTCTGTATTGTTTGTTACACAGCACTGCCACAACAATACATGTTCACACACACAGTTCAGAGGCTGGAGGCCAAGCATGTTTCCACATGTTAGAAATACACTAACTCACTGAATTATCAATGCTATGAAATAGATGCTATAAAGTCAATTTTACAAATGAATGCACTAAAGTGAGAGAAATGATGTAACTTCCCTAATGCTGCATGGCTGCGATACAGCTAGACCACCCAGTTCTCAAGGTCATGCTGTCCTCTGCTCTGCAGGTGACATTTCAGGGATCTGGATGCTTCTGTGCCCCCACTCCTCTGGGTTCCCAGACTTCTGTAGGAATTCCTGTAGCTTCACCCTTATCCCATCATGTTGAGTTACAAAGATCACTTGATGTAGCTCCCCTCCTAGGTGAAGAGGCCAACTACTACCTGGTCCACATAAAGGCCAGTAACAAGGAGTTCAGTGAACATTAGTTAATTGACAAACTATGAAGACCCAAACTCGGCTCTCAGGACCGAGGGCCAGTGCTGACGCTGTTGTCTCCCAGGCAAGCTCCTATCTTCCTCTATGCCTTTCATGCATCTGGGGGCAGCACAGATGCATCCCTGTCTTGACTAGCCCTCCTAGAACAAACACTTGCCCAGATATCACAGTTCCTCACCATCTATCCTCGGCCTATCTTTCCTACCTCCTTTTTCACGTATCTCACAGTTCATGCTAAGTTCCACTCAAGTGATCTACTTTTTTTCACTCCGACCTGACATGCAAGTCTCTCCACCATGCACGGTCTGTTCCACCCCAACCACAGGTGCAAATCCTTTCCACCCTCAAAGCCCAGCCCAAGCACCTATCTCCTGGGGATCCCTAGCTTAGCATCCTCTTCCCTCCTCTGGGCTCCAATAGCACATCTTTGTGGCTTTGGTGCATGCATCTCTAGGCCTATGACATTCCCTGTCTACCAACTCTCTATGTGAGTGTTTATATCTGTAACTTCCATAAGCCTCTTCAAGTGAGGGTCCATGTCAAATTCATCTATGTCATCCCAAAGCCCAGAACACATGACTTTCAATTAATAATAGCAAGCATTCAATAACTATTTTCATAATCAAAAAGTGATGGTAAAACTGGCTTGCTTTTGTGAGGTATTCACTGTTAGATTGTTCTAAAGGGAGCTGGGTGATGGCATGCAGCAGAATCTACCATGGAGGGTACATCACCCACCAGCTTCCCATCTGCAGATGTTGCCCATTGTAGAGCAGCATGCTGCCTGTTTGAGTGCTATTGCCAAACAGAAGGTTCTCTTGGCAGAACCTTCTTGGCAGAAGCACTGGCACATGCAGTTCTCTGCAGGCTGTGCCCCCAAACCAGCTCTTCCACATTGGCAAATGGGGATCCTTGAAATTGCCCTGCCCCATCCCCCACAGGCATCCTACCACCCAAACAGATGGGCACAAGTGTAAGTATGCTGGGGAGCAAGTGTGTATATCAGGTTGGCGCTCCTGATAAAACATTTTTCTCTCATACGTGGTATCAACCCTTTCCAAAGAGCAA
The DNA here is from genome assembly GCA_028533165.1 of Leontopithecus rosalia. Taxonomy (NCBI): domain Eukaryota; kingdom Metazoa; phylum Chordata; class Mammalia; order Primates; family Cebidae; genus Leontopithecus; species Leontopithecus rosalia. Next base: position 9,219,984 of record CM052649.1, read on the forward strand.
AAGCACACCACTGTGTTATGGGAAGTGTTGCAAAGAAATTACCTTCATATTCTAATTCTGGGATCCATTAATTGAAGAGTCCCAGACCCGGAGCGGGAGGAAGAGAATGGGAAAGAGCTGAAAGAGAACATTCTGTCTCCCTTTAAAGTTTTGGCTGGTGGCATTCATGGAGCTGGAAATGAATGTTGTCTCTTTTCAGGTGGAGTTCAGATTTAAAGTATCTTTCCAAAGCAGCTAAATCCATAATCTGAGATGTCTATTGCTGCCTGCAAGACAGCAGAATAAAGGCAGGGACTAGTCTGTCCTCACACACAGCGATTAGTAAAAGTTATTATCTATAAACCATGTTTATAGAGGGAGTAACACACTCAATGTCCCACCTTATTGGTAACCTAGTAGCAGTAATGTGAGAATAGAGTTGAAAACCTTTATTGACTGAGGTTGTCTTCGTTGTCTGAAGGTACATGTTGGCTAGACAACAAAGACAGTGTTGGGAGCAGCTAACATGACCTTTGGTGTACATTACAAATTTAAAAGCCTAAAATTGACAAGGAAATAATACTATCTATAACTCTAAAGCACTTTAATTCTGGTCTTTTTTGAGACACTAAAGACAAATAAGAAGTGCATTGATTTACGTGGTCTACAGATCTCACAAGTAATTTCTCCTGCTGGGATTTGTTTTCTTTCTTTTTCTTTTCTTTTCTTTTCTTTTACTTTCCAGACTCTAAAATATCCATGACTCATTTGGAACACAAAAAGTGCGGCACGAACATCCCAGTTGGTCATCTGCAGAATATAGCAAACATCACAGGACTGCGGAGAAGGCACATAAGGGAGAACAGATCATCAACTGGCAGAGCAACTGTCCAACGACCAGCAGGTGGCCCAGTTGCTGGACCAATATGCTGCTCAGTACTGGAAGGCGCTCAGTCTCAGATATGGGTTATAAATGTCCATTCAGAGCTGTGACATTTGGAAGCTAAGAGCCTTAAAGACCTCAAGCTTTGCTGGTCACACTAGGGGTGTCAGGTGCTTCTCTGTAGATAGAATCTATCCAGTCTGTTTATTGTCTGCCTTTTAGAAGTTACTCCTTGTCTTCAGACAGCTTCAGACAGAGGCTTGACTAGGGATTAAATATCCATCATTAATGTGGCTCAGAGACATTGAAAAAGAATAAGAGAGAAGAAGAGTTTAAATACCTCCCGTAGAAGGGATATCTCACTGTGACAGCTCTGGATGTTTCATTTATTAAACAATGGAACATACAGTGCATTATAGCTGTGCTTTAAAAATCCTTTGCAAAGGAGAATTAACTTTATATTTAATGAAGAGTCAAGGCTTATCCTGTAAGAGGCTTTGCAAAAATGGCGTTGAAGTAATTAACCTCTAATTTTATTTATTTACATGCATGTATTTTTAAAGCTTCAAAAGTATTGAGGACCATTCATTTTTTTCAAAGTTGCTTTAGCATCGGTGTATGACTTAACTGTGGATCATAAGAGTGTCCAAATTTATTTTCATTGCCCAGGATTTTTTTCATTCTCTACTGTTTCTGTCAGGAAGTCACTGTGTTCATTTGCCTGGTAGCAGGATAAATGGCCAACTCCTGGCATGTACAAGTTGAGGAAGTTGCAATTTGCTCCCTCTTTCCCTTGAAGGTCACTAAATTTAATACTGATTGAAACATGGTGCCTCCCACAAATCTCCAGAGAACTGTGACTTATAAGGAGGCAGATAATTTGGAGGTGGGATATGTTAACCTGTGCACACATGTTAAGCAATTATAAATTGTTTCCTTTCATCTATCTCAGAAGTAATATATTGCAAACCTCTGAAATATAAATCCTCTTTAATATGAGACAGCCAGGAAATAGCCTGTGAGGATAGGTGGGTTCATTCACAGCACTGATACCCATGTACTTCAAATGGTGACAAATGAGACTGATTTTCAGCCTTGGCTTAACTTGAACTGGTAACTTCTATCTCTGGCTCCCTTCTTGCAGGAAAAAAAATATATATGTCTCATTGATCCCATTGGCATCATTCCCAGTCAATTAATAAGTATGACACTTTTCCCAGGTAACCATCTCAAAGTTTTCTAGCTGAGCTAGTTAGTATAGAAAATGTTTTGGCACTGGAAAAGACATCACAGAAGTCACTGTTTCATTTTGTGCATGGAAGAACGGGAGAGGTAGGACATGCAGGACAAAGTGGTTTTGACTTTGCCTCTCCCAGTGCATGTAACCTTTGATATCCTAGAATTGGAATCCCTGGATACCCACGACCCACATTGATGCAAGGCAGGCTAGCTCGAAAACTGGGGCTTAGCCCAGAAAGGTTTTTGACTTTGTGCAGGAAAGAATTCAAAGGTGAGCCAGCGGTAGAAGAAAGCAACTTTATTGAGATGGCGGTGTTACAGCTTCGTGACTGCTGCTGCAGAGCAGGGCTACCCCACCAGCTGTGTCAACAGCAGCAGCTAAGGGGCAGTTCTGCAGTCATGGTTATACTCACTTTTAATTACATGCCAATTAAGGGGTGGATTATTCAGAAATTTTTGGAAAAGCAGTGGTAACTTTCAGGGCATTGCCATGGAAAGGGGTGGTAATTTCCAGGTGTTGCCATGGCAATGGTAGGCTGTCATTGGTGCTAGTGAGCAGTCTTATGGAGAGGTACTTTCTGTGCCTCTTCCCTGTTTCAGCCAGTCTTTTAATCTGGTCCAGAGTCAAGTCCCACCTCCTACCTCAACATGACTATATCCCTGAATACACATGAGAGCCTTGGCAATATCTAGATCCTCTAATTGGGGATGACCAGGGAGGCATACACAGAAATAAACGTTTGCTGGAGAACCACACAGTGGCTCCTGATGGGGTGGGAAAGGGCATGAAAGAGATTTGAGGCAGAGTGACCAATGACAGAAGATCACAACAAGGAAAGGCACACTTGAGAACAATTTCAAGGTCAATGTTACTAAGAAGTGCTGCACTTCAAAGTCTACCTCTCAATCAGTAACATATAATCACCCATGATTTTAATTTAACACACACAGTCTCCCTATATTAGTTTGCTAGAGCTGCTGTGATAAAACACCAAAACTAGATGGCTTAAACAACAGTGGTTTATTGTCCCACAGTTTTGTAGATCAGAAGTCTAAGATTGAGCTGTTGGCATGGGTGATTCCTTGGGGGACTGTGAGGGAGAATCTGCTTCTAAAGGTTTGCTTGCTGGGATCTTTGGTGTTACTTGGCTTGTAGACATATCACCCCAACTTCTGGCTTTATGTACACATGACACTCTCCCTGTGTGTGTCCCTCTGTGCATAAATTCCTTTTTTTTAAGAAAAGGACACCAGTCACATTGGATTAGGAGTTCACCTGCTTCGTTGTGACTTCATATTAACTAATTACATCTACAACCCAATTTCCAAAAAGGTCACATTCTGAGCTTCTGGAAGGTAAGACTTCAACTCATAAGTTAGGAGGAATGCAATCTAACACATAACATTCCCCACAATATTTCCTTAACAGTCTGTAGTCTCTTCCTCAGGCTGAGGGATCAGGGCCTCATCTATCAGAGCCGTAATAAGGAACAAAGTTTTTTAAAGGTGAGAGGAGACTCAAGATTCAAAAATATGTTCAAACTGCAGAATCAAAGAGTAAGTTGGAGACCAAATACTTAAACAAGAAAGCCTGATGGGTTGTCAAAAAAGGATCAGAAGGAAGTATTACCTCTAAGATAAGTACACAGAAGTTTGTAAAATTGTATTTGACATAAATGTACAAAAAACAGGGAAGGTTATCTAAACCGTGGTACAACCATCGAAATTAAAGATTTACTAAGTATTTTCTCACCCCATGAATAAAGGGCCATTCATCTTTTTGTTGAAGGATATTCAGCCCATTTTAACTAGGGTTGAAGATTTTATGTAAAAAGACTTGAGTTGCCATTTTCTCAAATAATACTCAGACATCAACTGTTCATAATGGGTTAAGCTAGTACAACTCTGGAAGTCTTGGAAAGAAGTTTATCCATTCCATTCAAAGGTCGCCTGTTTTGAGAGTCCCCAGCTCAATCTGGGTTCTAGTACCAGAGCAGCTAGCAACCCTGCCCTAATGGAACATGAAGGGTACCTGAACATGGGTGTTTATAGTGTACCTTTCATGGACACTTCTTTTACTTGGCAGACTTCCTAGTGCCTACTTGTCTGACTTGCAATCAGGGAGTCCCTCACATAGAAAACTTGTTTATACTGGCAGTTGCCCTTATGGTTCCTATCTGGCCCATCTCCAGTTTAGTCCTGCCTGACCATTGCTTGGGCACTGGGAGCCTGACTTTGTGGTCTCCCTGGCATCACAGGAAAAAATCCAGCCTGGGAAACCTCTAATTCTTTAGATGGAAGGTGCAAATTCAATGCACCATGACAACAGGAAATAAATTTAAACAGTTTTTACTTATAGGTCCTAGGCAAAGAGGACACAATGAGTCAAGAGTAAAGTTCTCCGTCCTCAGTCATGAAGGCAGAAACCGAGTCAGGCAGAGAGAGAGTGAGCATGCACACATGAGAGCATGCTCTGAGCAGTGTATATAAAGAAACAGGGTAAGAGTCACTTCAAGTGATTCATCAAATGCCTTTTAAAGAAAGCAGAAGGAGAATGTGGAGCTCAGTCTGCTAGATTAGAGAGAGATGCCTCCAAGTTCTTATCTTTGGCCACTGGCTTGAACCATCTGAGTGTACTGAGCCCTGCTTCTGACATGATAAAGTCAAACTTCTTTTCAAAATGGTTACTGATGCAAGATAAAATCATAAGTATTTACCAAAATGCCTTCAGGTGTTAGGGCCTGAGATTTGGTTTTGCTTTTTTGTTTTTGTTTTCTTGTTTTTCAATCCTGGTTAAGGAGTGCTAAAAAATATTACAGTCCTACCTTCTGATTGGTACCATGGGCAAATTTTCCTTCTTTTACAATTTGCTTTCTAGGTTTTTTTTTTTTTGGTTTTTTATTTTGTTACAATGAGCATAAAGGAAGAAAAAGATTATGCCTCTGAATAAGAATTGTATTTACATTTTACTGTTTAAAAAGAATGCAATAACTTTCATTTCTAACAGTGGTTTGTTAGAACCAAACCTTCAGCTACAAGTAACTAAGCATGCTAGATAAAATATTTAAAACATCGCCTTATAAGAATTTAAAGCTGGACCGGGTGCGGTGGCTCAAGCCTGTAATCCCAGCCCTTTGGGAGTCTGAGGCAGGTGGATCACAAGGTCAAGAGATGGAGACCATCCTGGTCAACATGGTGAAACCCCATCTCTACTAAAAAAATACACAAAAAAAATTAGCTGGGTATGGTGGCACATGCCTGTAATCCCAGCTACTCAGAAGGCTGAGGCAGGAGAATTGGCTGAACCCAGGAGGCAGAGGTTGCGGTGAGCCGAGATCGCGCCATTGCACTCCAGCCTGGGTAACAAGAGCGAAACTCCGTCTCAAAAAGAAAAGAATTTAAAACTGAGAAGATAGCCAAAATAAAATCTAAGGAAAGCTGAAATCCAGAAAGCCAAACACAAGAAACTTAATCTACTTTGACCTGCAGTCACTTGTCTGTCTGAGTAATTTTTACTTTGATTTTGCAACCTCCCTCATACAGAACAAGATACAGAGGTCAATGCCCAGGCTGTATCCCAAGCAGAGAAACTAATAGGGGGCTCTCCTTATATTAAGCAAGGGGAGAAAAAAGAGGACAATGAACTCATGGTAATAGGGCTACAGATAAACTCCTCTCTCACATCTTTGCAGGAGAATACAAAGTTGTTTGGCCCCTGTTTGGAGCAGGTATTGAAGGAAAAGAAAAAGTGTTCCTACCAAATTATAGCCACTGGCTACAGCACTGCCTGGGAGACATAGGGATCTACAGGTTACAAACTTGTTTATGGTCACCCAAGAGCAGACATACTCACAGAAACTTGGCAGTAGCAAATGCGTATTCTCTCCATAGAGAAAATTGCCTTTTTATGGGCCCTCAAAATATTACCTCAATAAAACCCTGAGACAATAAACTGCACACAAATGACCAAGCACACAAGGAAAGAAATCACCATGAGTAAAATCAAGAAGAAACAGTAGAATAACTGAAACCTATCCACAAGATTATAGCATTTCAAAGAGATATCTGCACTCCCATGTTTGTTGCAGCACTATTCACGATGGTCAAGATAGGGAATAAATATAAGTATCTATCAACAAATGAATGGATAAGGAATATATAGTATATATACACAATAGAATACCATTTAGCCATATAAAGAATAAAATAATGTCATTTGCCTCGATGTGGATGGAACTGGTGGTCATTATGTTAAGTAAAATAAGCCTGGCACAAATATGCATGTTTTCACTCATATGTGGGAACTAACAAAGCAGATTCTGTGGAAGCATAGAGTAGAATTGTGGTAACCAAAGGCCGGGAAGGGAAGTGAGAAGACAATGATGAAGAGAAGTTGGTTAAGGGGTGCAAAAATACAGTTAGATAAGAGATGTAAGTTTTAGTATTTGATAGTATGCTTGGAGAATCAGAGTGAACAATAACATTGTATATTTCAAAATACCTAGAAGAGAAGAATTGAAAGACAAAGGAAAGTTAAATGTTTGAAAGAGAAGATAAATGTTTGATGTGATGGATATCTCAATTACCCTGATACCATTATATGCAGGTATCAAAATGTCAATGTAACCCAAAAATGTGCACAACGGGTATATATGGAGCATCAGAAAGAGTAGTTAATGGATGCTGGGCTTAATACCAAACCAATGGTTGATCTATGCAGCAAACCATCATGGTTCACGCTTACCTATGTAACATACCTGCACATCCTGCAGATGTACTCCAGAACCTAAAAAAGAAATAAATTTAATATAAATAAATACATATTTTGAATTCTTTATCAGGAAGTGTGTATATCTCCATGTCTTTGGGGTCAGCTACTAGATTATTGTGTTGTTTGGGTGGGAGTTACATCTCATTGGTTTTTCATGTTTCTTGTTGCCTTATATTGACATATGAACACTTGAAAGAGCAGAGATTTGTTTCAGTCTGCAGACTGACTTTGTCTTGGGGTAGCCCTTCACCAGTCAGCCCACCCAGAGATTCTGGGCGTACCACCTGATGTGGTTCATGAGCAAGCTTGCTGCTAAAGTCCTCCAGCAGGCTGGCCTGGTTCTTGGGTCAGCAGATGAGCAGGCCTGGTGCCTGGGTCTACAGATGTAGCCAGGTGACTAGGGCCACGGGGGCCATTCTAGGGCTGAGATAGGCATGAGGTCTGGGGCTAGAGGGGCCATCCCAGTGCTGGAGGTGGTCTGGAGCCTAGGGATGCTGGGGCTTCCCTGGCCCTAGGATGGGCCTAGAGTCTGAATCTGTGGGGGCTGACCTGACTTTAGGGTAGATCCAAAGCCACTGGGGGCCAGTCTGGATCCTGGGGCTGAGGCAGGCCTGAAGACTAAGTCTGCTGGGCAGGACTGGAGCCTGGGGCTGCAGGATCCAGTCTTGGACCAAGGTAATCCTGTAGGTTCATTCCACAGGGACCAGCCTAGAGCCCGAGGTTATGGTGAGTCCAATGTTGGGTTTTACTGTGGCAGGCCCAGTGTTGGCATCCAAGGCAAAGGGCAGTGCTCACTTTTATCTCCTTTCCCCAAGTGAAGGGTATTCTCTCCATGCCATGTTGCCTAAATTTGGGGGCAGTGATGCAAGTAATATAAGACTGTCCTTCTCGCCCTCCCCAAAGCTACTCATAACATCAAGATGATGTGTGTGAACATCATGTTGAGCAAAAGGAGTCAGACATAAAAGAATACATTGATATGATTCCCTCAATGTTAAGTTCAAGAGCAGGATAATCTGAATTACATTGTTTAGCGATGCTTTTATAAGATATAAAAACATCTTTAAAAAGCAATGATATAATTAACAAAAACATCGGAACAAAGATTAGTCTCTGGGAGGACAATATACAAGGAAGTCGGGAGTCTGACGAGGTTCTGAGACTGAATGGTTGTTGCAGGGGTGTTTTCTTTAAAAGTGTTCCCTAAACAACAGCTCATATAGATTGCATGCACTTTTCTGTCTGTATAATACAACTCAAAATAAAACAAGGGAAATAATTTGCAAAATCAAATGTCTCCTGGATGTCTTGGACTTAGAAAATAAAACCAAGAATTAGTAGGTAGCCGACAAGCTGTAAGCAATTTTGCACAATTGGGTATACAGAGTGGTTTCCACGTTCCACTCACCGAGAGGTAGATGGGTTTAAAGCTGTGTTTAAAGTGTCAGATGCAAGAACAGTGATAGTTTTCCCTTAAACGATTTTTACTAATTCCCTCCCAGCTCAAGAACCTTTTCATTAAAATGACCCTTTCCTGCCTATCAGAAACAATTAAATCCTCACCTAGCAGTAGTCTTGGTCTTATGTCAACCACTCCCTTCGGACCCCAAAATAGACCTCCAATTTTATCTGATATGAATTGGAATTGTCACATGGTCAAGGTAATAAAGAAATAAAGCCACAAAATAAATCAAATAAAATCAAAGGTATAAAATGATATGAGACGTTAGTCTGCAGAAAGAAAAGCTGAAGGAATTAAAAACAACCACAGGAACTTTCTGTGAACCAGGAGAGGCACTTCCATTTACAAACCACACTTTGTTTTTCATAGAGTGGGTTGATCATCACTTAAGAACTGAAAATTCAGCATTCGTTCTAAGGTACATTTTGTTCAAATTGATATAAGTGCCTCAGATGGTTTGGCTTATGGTATCCCATTGATTATTGCATTCTGCTCTTGCAAGCCATAGATCTGTTGTAATCTAACTGTCTGGGGAGTGTCCATTATTCTAGTTTCAAACCATTCTGTCCTCAGTCACACGCATTCAAGCAAAGTAATGCAGGGGGACCAGATGAAAGCCGTCCATTAGAAACCTCAGTTGCTGCTTGCCTCTCCCACAGAATTGAATATATTACTCCAGCTATTGCCAACACGCATGCATCAACAACAGGACACTCGTGGTTTAGAAGGCAGCCCCTCAGACCCCAAGCAAATGGGTCAAAGTCCCAGTCGCATCAGTATAACTACAAGGACAGTAATTCTTACGTCTCTCACAGGAGTCAGTGAAAAAGTAAGTGAATAAAAATAGTTTGAAAACATCAGTGTAAGTAGCTAAAGTATTGTGTGCATTGTTGTAAAATAATAAGTCAACAGTCCAATCATTTATTGCCACTGAAAATCTAGTATCTTATCTGACAGGTTGTAAACCTTCAGAGGCATAAGCTTGAAGTGTGTATGTTTGCGTGTTTTTGTTGTTGTTGTTTTGTTTTTTTCAATTTTTTAAATTACATTTTAGGTTTTGGGGTACATGTGAAGACATGCAAGATTGTTGCATAGGTACACATATGGCAGTGTGATGTGCTGCCTTCCACCCCATCACCTATATCTGGCATTTCTCCCCATACTATCTCTTCCCAACTCCCCAGCCCCCACTGTCCCTTCCCTATTTCCCCCCTACAGACCCCAGTGTGTGATACTTCCCTCCCTGTGTCCATGTGTTCTCATTGTTCAATACCCACCTATGAGTGAGAACATTCAGTGTTTCATTTTCTGTTCTTGTGTCAGTTTGCTGAGAATTATGGTTTTAAGAGTGAACTGAAGGGGGTGGCAATAAAGGGAAGAAGGAGGGGAAATGGGAAGAAAAGGAATACGAAGAAGAAATGCATGAAGAAGAGACCATGATCCAGTAGGCAAATAACTCAGTTGAATCTTTGAAGAATCAGACGTCAATGCTTGTTATCATAGCAAAAGTCAAGTAACATTTTCGTAGACATTTATCTTTACTGTCCTCTGCTAGGAACACCACCAGCCCATCACAATACTGCCCTCCCAGCCTCTTAGCTTGTGCTGCCTCCCACCACGGAGACACACCATTGCCCTTCTCTGTTTACCTTCCCTCATCTCCCGCCCCAGCTCAGGCTCCTTGCCCCACAGCTCATCTCTCCAGGCTCTGAGAACCTTTCAAACTGTCCATGGCACCAAATAATAAGACAAACAAAATAGGAAATAAGCTAAAGAATCAGGTTTAGGAAAGAGGCTCCCTTTCTGCCAAAATCCTCTGGTTCCTTGTGTTACTTCAGGTCTGTTGAGGATTTGATATGCAAAAGGACGCATGGGGAAAGAGAGCAGAAATTAGGAAAAGCCTTCAGCCTGGGATGTAGGCCTGATACTGTGGAAGGAAGGATGGATAGAGTATTGGAGAGCAAGAGTCTCAAACTGCAGGAAAAATGGTTTGGCCAGACCTATGGGCAGTCCTTAAGGCAAAGTTACGCACTGGGGAGTTCCATGTCATGTCTCAGTACCCAGCTGTGCTCAGTTGCTGGATGGTTGCAGCCTACAGAAAGGGTGGTCTCAGTGCAAATGTGGGAGTGGTTAAAAAGGGACAGAGGTGGGGCCATTTGTGCTTCCTGCAGCAAGACATTCTAAGCAGCAGCCTCTCAAGAAATATGTTCCTGGCTGGGCATGGTGGCTCACACCTTTAATCCCAGCACTTTGGGAGTCCAAGATGGGTGGATCATGAGGTTAGGAGTTCAAGACCAGCCTGACCAAGATAGGGAAACCCTGTCTCTACTAAAAATACAAAAGTTAGACAGGTATGGTGGCACATGCCTGTAATCTCAGCTACTTGTGAGGCTGAGGCAGAGAATTACTTGAAACCCAGGAGGTAGAGGTTGCGGTGAGCCGAGCTCATGCCACTGCACTCCAGTCTGGGTGACAGAGCAAGACTCTGTCTCAAAAAAAAAAGAAAGAAAGAAAAGAAAAAGAAAGAAAGAAAGAAATATGTTTCCTTACCTATTGGTCACTTGAAGGTAAGGGTTTATTTTTATCGCCTACCTCATAGCATAGAAGTTGCAATCTGACTGTAATGGACAGAATCTGGCAAGGATGAGATTTTTTTTTTTTTTTTGCTTTTGGATTTGAGTGTTGAATAGTGTTTTAAAAGCTTTTGAGCTCGTTACCAATATTTGAAACACAATAGATTTTACATTTTTAAAATTCACACTTCTAGCATTTTTTGAAATGAAATGCAAAGGAACAACATCCTTTCATGTTTGTGGAAAAACAGCATTCCCTCTTAGTGGACATTCACTCTCCAGCTGGCCACATTCCCCACCATTCCTTCATGCTGACATCAGCCTATGCACTAATCACTTTACTGACCATTCTCTATGAGCATTTAAGCCTTTAACTCTTCTCCGTTCATGCCTGTGTCACCATTAAAACATAATATCACTGAGGCCAATTATTTTGATGTCTGTTTGAATCATTGTCAGGCAATTAATTGACTGCAACAGTGCAAGTTACATATTAGCTGCCCAATAAATATTTGTTCAGTAAAATAGAATGCTATCCTCATAGCATGCTGGAAGAAATTGAGTGAATGATGGTGGAGAAAAGGCAATTATTTCAGAGTTTTGTCTTTCATTGGCTTTGCACTACATACACACAACCAAATTGGCACCTAAGGGAGAAGGTGAGACTCCAGACACAGCAGTAAAGAGTGCCTGTCCTAAGGAATATGTAGAATCAAGATGGCTACTGAATGGGTGTGTATGCCACAGTAAGAATTCTCCCATTGCATGTCCTGCACCCTCCGGCAAGTCTTCTTTTCCCTCCTTTCAAATTTAGGATAAGGGAATGGGTTTGTACAGAGAAACAGTGCTTATCTCAGCTCCTGCCCTAGCCCCAGCTCAGCCTGAAGCATTGCTACAAAATCCTGGACCACATGCCAGGGCAGCCGGGCATGAAGGGTCCTTACCCCAGAGCTAACACATACTGAGGCATAATGGAAAGAATTGAGCTCAATGAGGATGCGATGGGCGATCCTCAAATGTGCATAAAAATGCACATGGACAAATGTTGTGAATCAAACCGGGAGCTGCTGCCAGAGGCTGGGCCCCCAGGTGTCTCACCGGCCTGAAAATGACTACCAGATGATAAAGCAGAGCAGGTTCCCTGCAATCTGATTACCAAGAGGGACTGGCAAATCCATTAGGAGCAAACAGGCCTCCTTCAAGTCCATTTTACTTGCTAGAAACAAGCAATGTTAAGTTTAAACAAAAAAGAGCCAATTTTTCATCCCATTCTTACTGCCTCATATTCACTGCATCTATTTTCAGTTAAAAGAGCTGGGAAGATTTGTGCTTTGAGAGAAAAACCTTCCTGCTATTAAAAATCAAAGTTAGACGTAAGCCTGACATGAAGCAGAGAGCTAGTGCCTTTAGTTTGTACCTGTTCTGACAGCCTAACCTGCAGAAAAGCAGCCGTGAAGTAAAGGAAGCAACTCTGACCTTCTGTGCATCAGACCACACAGAGCCGTCTGCCTGTGTCCTGTCATGTAAGTCCCTATTCCCAGATAAAGAGGTTTATAAAGAATCCACCAAGTTAGAACAGGAAGGTATGTTAGCACTTGTGTAGTCTACCTTTCTCTTAGTCTTATTTCATTCTTTTTATCATTATTACTATTATTGAGACAGGGTCTGGCTCTGTTGCCCCTACTGGAATCCAGTGGCACAATCTCAGCTAACTACAATCTCTCCTGCATCCCTTGCCCCTCCAGACTCAGTCCATCCTCCCACCTCAGCCTCCCAAGTAGCTGGGACTACAGGCATGCACCACCACACCTAGCTAATTTTTCTATTTTTTTGTAGAGATGGTGTCTTGCCGCATTGCCCAGGCTGGTCTTGAATTCCTGAGCTCAAGCAATCCACCTGACTCAGCCTCCCAAAGTGCTGGGTTTACAGACAAGAGCCACTGCACCCAGACTTAGACTTATTTTAAAACCACATCACCTTTTAATAAGCATAAAAAATATTCATGCCCTCAGAGGATCTTGACGTGGCTGGCTCCAGCTCTACCCCACCTCTAGCTTGAGAGAGTCTTTTTACTGCACAGTCCCAGTACCCAACAGGTATGAGAGCTTTGTATTCCACAGAGCACAGGATGGAAACAAGGAATCATTTTCCCTGAAATATGAAATATAATATTAAATATGCTTTGAAACTAAACACTTTCCTCTGCCACCACCACCGCCTATCAAGATTCTGAGACAGGCTTTGCTGACTTGGTTCGGCCCTCTCACATTATACAGAAAGCGGCTGAGGCCCAAAGATTATCACTGACCTGAGGCTGCAGACTTGCTTTTCTTCCTCGTGCTGGAACCTCACCCGTGTTCCCTGACTCACATTAGACTGCTCTCTCCATGCTCAGGGCTTTATACTCCAAACCCAGGGCTTCACATATGAGTGCCCAAGAATAAGAGAAAACTGTCTAAAGTGTCTTTGAGGGTGATTATATAAACATAATCTTTTGTAGTGGCATCATTTGGATAATGGTGTTGGGATCCAAGGGTGAACACACCCCTCCTCTTCAAAAGTTCTGGTCAATAAAGAACACACCCAGAGGACAGTGCTCCTTGGGACAGTTACCCAAGTAAAGTTCAGGTCTGAACTCAGCTAATGGCTAAGCAAGTCTCCAATAACCTGGAGAGGACAGGGCTCTCTGGTGAAAGCTGGATTAGAGAATATGGCCTAGAGCTAAGACCTAACACGGTTTTTAAATTCTACTCCTCCTACCCCCATAACTGAAGACAAGTACACCAATGAAATGAAAGAATAGCATCTTCTAGGAGTGGGAAGAGGGAGCCCTGTCCTGCTCTGCTTTCCTCAGGGGAGGAGAAGCAGGTGCATAGTTGTGCCTGAGCACACCTGAGAACAAGTAGTCAAGAGGCTCTGCTGTGCCTGAGTGTGGTCCACCTATGTGTAAGAGGTGGAAAGAGATGGAACGTGTTCGTGCCAACTTCCCCATTTCATAGGAAGAGGTAACTTCAGCAGAAGTTTCCCATCTCTTCTTAGAAGGTGAAGTAGCCTGGCCAGGCGTGGTGGGTCATGCCTGTAATCCCAGAACTTTGAAAGGCTGAGTCAGGTGGATCTCTTGAGGTCAGGCGTTTGAGACCAGCCTGGACAATATGGTGAAACCCCATCTCTACGAAAAATACAAAAAAATTAGCCAAGCATGGTGTTGTGCCCCTGTGGTCCCAGCTACCTGGGAGGCTGATACAAGAGAATCACTGGAACTTGTAAGGCAGAAGTTGAAATGAACTGAGATCACACCACTGCACTCCAGCCTGGGTGACAGATCGGGACTCCATAAAAAAATAAACGACAACAACAACAACAAAAAAAAAAACAAAGAAGGTGAAATAGGCTATGTTAAAGTGCTGTATCATCATCCAGTTCCCATACATTTAAAAAATTAAACCTGTTAATGGAATGGTGAAAAGAAGTACATTCTTTATTAAACCAGAAACTGAGGAATTCCAGAGATTGAAAATGACAGGGTACAGCTAGAGAAGGAGACTTCAGCCTGTGGCATGCAGGAAGACCCTCTTCAAAGGGAGAGAGGGGCCCCAAATTGCCCTATAACCAAGTGAGGGCACCAGCAAGCAGGGGTGACTCACAAGCTGGATGGCTGACCTCCTCATACCTTCCTTCTTACTTGGGTCAGGGAGCATCACAGGAATAAACACATCCATGTGAGTGGGTGAAATAAAAGCAAGAGTTGGATCAGAGAGAAGTGATTATGGAGGCTGCTGAGTGGAGAACAGTCTATATAAGGTGTGGAGGAAGAGCAAGGAGGCCAGTGGGTGTGGCTGCAGTCTTCCAGGAGATAGAGATAATGGTGTCCTGAACAAGAGTGTGAATGAAGAGTGTGAATGAAGGAATGGAGAGAAGGACACAGATTCTAGTGATACCCAGGCTGTAAAATCCACAAAACAAGGTCAGGGGTCAGGTATGATTTTGTATTCTACTATGCTTATGGATTCACAATCCAACCACCTTATACACTTCAACCTGATGTACTCACCCCTTAAAATGTTTGCTATTCTTCTCATGTCTGTAGTGATAACATATGTTAAACATCTCAGTGCATTATTTTTGATGTTTTTATAGTATATTCATTTCGTTTTCAGTTTCTGTTGGTCTTCCTTTAGCATCCTGTGTTTTCACCCGGGATCCCTTTCCTCTTAATTGAAGAACGCCCTTTGTAGTTTTCTTTAGCACAAATAAACTCCTGAAAAGTTCCCTTAGTTTTGGCTTTTCTGAAAGTTTTTCTTTTATTTCAACCTTTGTTTTTGAAGAATGTTTTGCTAATTAAAGTAAAATTCTAAGTTCACAGTTATTTTCTTATATAACTTTAAGGATATTATTCAATTACGTTATGACTCCCACTGTTTCCCATGAGAAGTCAGTTGTCACTCTTCCTGATTCCTTTCAAAGTAATTTGCCTTTTCAGCACCTCTGGCTGCTTTCAGGATTTGCTTTTGCATTTGGTATTAAAAAATGACAGTGATACGGCCAAAGCATGGTTTTTTTTATATTTATCCTGCTGAGGTTCATAGGCCTTGACTTTCAGTCTTAGTATCTTCCCAAATTTTTGGAAAATTCTTGTTCATGATTATGTTTCTGTCCATTTTCTTTCTCCTCACTTTCTAGAACTACAATTACACCTGAATTCAATCTTTCCATTATGACCCATATAACTCTTACTTACTCTTCTGTATATCGAGACTTTTTATCTCTTTCTGTTTTTAGTGTCTCTCTGCACATATTCTACAGACTTGCTTCCAGTTTACTAATTCTCTCTATAGTAGCCTGCCATGATGTTATGCCCATTGATTGAAATCTCAATTTTATTTATTTTTATTTTTCCATGATAGGATTTCCATTGGAATTTTTATGTTCTGGTTCTCTGCTGAAATCCTTCATCCTGTAATTTTATTTCTTGAACAAATTAATTACAAGTATTTAATACTCATGTACAATAACTCCGATTTGTAATTGTCTATGAGTCTGTTTCTATGATCTGTATTTCTCTTTGTCTGGGACACCTTATCTTTTTCTACACCTGTTTGTTTTGTTTGCAAACACAACATTGTCAAATGTTGTATGAAAAATTGTAGAGACAATTTAAGTCTTTGAATAAGGTTATCACTTTCCATAGAGAAACTAATTTTTCCTCTGGAAAATCACCTTGTTTCTGTCTGGGATTGAGCTGATTAGAAGTTATATTTCAGTCTTTCTGAGAAATGGTGTGTTTCACATTTACTCTTACCCATGGGATATAGGCCTTAAGCATAACAACAAAAACCTGTGGTAATCACAAAACTTACCTTTAGAAGGTCATTCACTAAAAATTTTGTCCCTTTAGCCTTGTGAGACTACAAAGAGCTTTGCTCATAATCTTAACTTCTCAGATGCCATTTTCATTTTCTGATTTTACACTTGCCTTGTAGGGAAAAGCCAGATGCTTCTCTTTATTTCCCACTTTTTTTCTGTTTCTTGGCTCCAGAAACGCTCACTGCCTGAGCAGCTCTTTGAGGCCTTCAAACATTTGTATACGTGTGTGTATATGTAAGGTCTAAATTTTCTCATTATTCTTCCTGAATCCAAAACCACATACTCAGCCAAAAACAAAAAGTGAAAAAAGATGATGCTTGGGTTTCTGACTTGCTTAAAGATTGGATA
This sequence comes from Leontopithecus rosalia, assembly GCA_028533165.1. Taxonomy (NCBI): domain Eukaryota; kingdom Metazoa; phylum Chordata; class Mammalia; order Primates; family Cebidae; genus Leontopithecus; species Leontopithecus rosalia. The sequence continues at coordinate 9,236,603 of CM052649.1, forward strand.
ATAATAATATTCACCATGACAGGGAATTCCAGAAAATGACCCTATGAAGGAAATACAACATCATAGACATGACTGTTGTACTTCAAAATAGCTTCTGACAAGCTTGATTCTTGGCTGGCATCTGGGAACTTACATTTCAGGAGGGTGTCTGCTGCCAATTGATAAGCACCATTCACTGAGCCTAAAGTATTTGTGAAAAGACTTGGTTTATGTTGACCTCCTGCTTTCCTGCTGGGAATCTGGAATTTGCATACATGCCAGACAGGGAGGGAGTATGTATTTATGAGTCCATTCTCATGCTTCTAACAAACGCATACCCCAGACTGAATAATATAAAGGAAAGAGGTTTAATTGACTCACAGTTCAGCATGGCTGGAGAGGTCTCATAATTGTGATGGAAGGCAAAGAAAGAGTAAAGGAATGTCGTACATGGTTGCAGGAAAAAAAGTGTATGCAAGGGAACTGCCCTTTATAAAACCATCAGATCTCAGGAGACTTTTACTGTCACAAGAATAGCATGGGAGAATCTGCCCCCATGATTCAATTACTTCCCACTAGGTTGCTCCCAAAACACATGGGGAATATGGGAGGTAAAATTCAAGATAAGATTTGGGTGGGGACACAGCCAAACCATAAGATTCTACCCCTGACCCCTCCCAAATCTTATGACCTCACATTTCAAAACCAATCATGCCTTCGCAACAGTCCACCAAGTCTTAACTCATTTCAGCATTAAATCAAAAGCCCACAGTTCAGAGTCTCATCTAAGACAAGGCATGTCCTTTCCAACTGTGAGCCTGTAAAATCAAAAACAAGTTATTTACTTCCTAGATACAATGGAGATACAGGCATTGGGTAAATATGCTCATTCCAAAGGGAGAAATTGGCCAAAACAAAGGGGCTACAGGCCCCATGCAAGTCTAAAATCCATCAGGGAAGTCACATTTTAAAGCTCCAAAATGATCTCTTTTGACTCCATGTCTCACATCCAGGTCATTCTGATGCAAGAGATAGACTCCCATGGCCTCAGAAAGCTCCACTCTGTGGCTTAGTAGGGCATAGACACCCTACTGGCTGCTTTCACAGTCTGGCATTGAGTGTCTCTGGCTTTTCCAGCTCCATGGTGCAAGCTGTCAGCTGATCTACCATTCTGGGGTCCGGAAGACATGGGTCTCTTCTCACAGCTCCACTAGGCAGTGCCCCAGTGGGGACTCGGTGTCAGGGCTCTGACCCCACATTTCCCTTTTATGCTACCCTAGCAGAGGTTCACATCCAGGCTTTTCCATACATCCTCTGAAATCTAGGCAGAGGTTCCCAAACCTCAATTCTTGGCTTCTGTGCACTCTCAAGCTCAACACCACAAGGAAGCTGCCAAGGCTGAGGGCTTGCACTCTCTGAAACCACAGCCCAAGCTCTACCTTGGTCCCTTTTACCCCCAGCTGGAGTGGCTAGGATGTGAGTACCAAGTCCCTAGGCTGCACACAGTAGGGGTCCCTGAGCCTGGCCCAGGAAGCCATTTTCCCTCCTAGGCCTTGGGACCTGTGATGAGAGGGATTTCCATGAAGGTTTCTGTCATGCTCTAGAGACATTTTCCCCATTTTCTTGGTGACTAGCATTTTGCTCCTCATTACTTAGGCAAATTTTTGTAGCTGGCTTGAATTTCTCCCCAGAAAATATCATATCATTAGGCTGCAAAATTTCCAAACTTTTATGCTCTGCTTCCTCTTCAGTACTTTGCCACTTAGAATTTTCTTCTGCTTCATATCCTAAATCATCTAAATCATCTCTCTCAGGTTCAAAGTTCCACAGATCTCTAGGATCTAGGCAAAATGCCACCAGTCTTTTGCCTAGCAAGAGTGACCTTTACTCCAGTTCCAAAAAAAGTTCACAAATCTCCATTTGAGACCACCTCAGCCTGGATTTTATCATTCAAATCACTATCTGCATTTTGGTCAAAGCCATTCAACAAGTCTCGAGGAAGTTCCAAACTTTCCCACATTTTCCTATCTTCTTCTGAGCCCTTCAAACTGTTCTAACCACTGCCCGTTACCCATTTCAAAAGTCACTTCCACATTTTTGGATATCTTTACAGCAACACCAAACTCTCTGTGGTATCAATTTACTGTAGTAGCACATTCTCATGTTGCTAATAAAGACATACCCAAGACTGGATAATTTATAAAGGAAAGAGATTTAATTGACTCATAGTTTAGTATGGCTTGGGAGGCCTCACAACCATGGCAGAAGGTACAGGAAGAGCAAAGGCACGGTGGCAGGCAAGAGAGTGTGTGCAGGGGAACTGCCCTTTGTAAAACAAAACCGATCAGATTTCATGAGACTTATTCACTCTGCTGAGAACAACACAGGAAAACCCACCCCCATAATTCAATTACCTCCCACCAAGTTCCTCCCATGACCCAAGGAGACTGTGAGAGCCACAATTCAAGATGAGATTAGGGTGAGGACACAGCCAAACCATATCAGTACCTATGTGATCAGCCCCCAACAGAAAATCCTAAGCAGCAAGGCTCTCATAAGATTAAATAATTGACAATATTCCATCATAATTCATTGCTGGGGTAATTAAGTGCATCCTGTGCGACTCCACTTGGAGAGGATTGTTGCAAGTTTGAATCTGGCTTCCCTTTGACTTTGCCCTATGTGCCTTTTCATTTTGCTAATTGTGGTTGGTATCCTTTTTCTGTAATAAATTAAAGCTATGAGGATGACTGTATGCTTAGTCTTGTGAGTTTTTCCCGTGAATCACCAAATCTGAGTATGATCTTGGGACATCTCAAGACAAAACAACTGTGGTCGAGAAAAATAATAAATTTAGACTTGGACATACTAATACTCTTTACCTTACTTAATCTTTTGTTTATTTGTTGTTTTACCATGTACTTCCTTAGTTCTCAATCTTTCAACAGCATTAGCATGGTTGACCACCCATCCTTCTGGAAAGGTGACTAACTTGCCTTTTCATACCACAGCTAATGTGACCTCTCATTCTTTGACTCCCTTGCAAGTGTATGACTTTAGGTTCTTGGGCTCTCTTCTATTCTCACTCTGCTCTCTCTATATTGGTACTTTCATCCACATTCACAGCTTCAAACACCTCCTACACACAAACGATTCACACATTTACAGCTTTGGCCTTGGTGTCCCTTTTAGGCTCCATAACTGCATCTCAACCAACAGTCTGCTTGTCTACCAGATAGGCCAGAGTAACGTCAGATGCTTGGTCATGCAGGCATTCTTAGAAAACATCAAACCAAGTGTTCTGTCAGAGTATATTCTCTTTCTCCACATTTTTCTTCTAGCCTCCCATGAAAAGGTTCACATCCTTTGTCTCCTTAGTCTTTGCAGTCACATAGTATGTCTCCTCCCTGTCTATAACGTTTGGTTTAATGGGTTCATCCAATAAGACTTTATTGAGCATCTCCTATCTACGTTAGCCTAGACACTGGGGATAGGAAGATGGTTAAAACATGGACCCAGTCTTCAAAGGCTTATAGGCTAATAGATAATGCCAAACATAGAAATAAAATACCATAAAGTATTGTAAATGTGATTGCAGAGCAGAATCAGAACGTAATATGAGCCCCCAAAAGGGGAAGTAGTCCAATCTCCCAGAAAATGGAGGAGGAGATGCTGGAACTGCATTTTGAAAGCCCAGTAAGTGTTCTCCATATGGATAACATATGGATGGGTAAGAGGATGAAGGGCACACTGCAGAAAGGGACACATCACAGTCACTATGACGATGGAAATCCACAACAAAAAATGTCATGAGAGCAAACTAAACAAATTTAAATGCAAGGTCATAATTTTCTCAAAATAGCATTTATTTGAAAACCTAAGTATCAGAAAAATATAAGAGATTTTTAAAAAGAAGTAGCATTTTCGACAGTTTTGTTACATAATGCAGGGTTTGAATCACCTAGACTCTGGATAAGCCTGTCTCCGTTAGATCTCCTGAGAGCAACTGATGTCCTCCCTGTCAATAAGAGCAAGAGACAAAAACTAAGGTCAATCTCCAGGTCACAATCAGGAGAATGTGAACCAAAGGGATTATCAGAGGAAAACTTACAAAGGAGCGAATTGGATTAAGAAAGCCAATTAAAGATCCAAGTTGAAGGGGCAGGATCACTTCCCCAGACAATTCTAGAAGATTATCAGCAAGATGGACTGCCAGTTTGATTACGTCCTTTCCAAACTTGGCCAGAGAACAGTTCTCACTTCAGAGGCTGGATGCATTCGTATCAGCATCATCTTTTCCTATAGCCAATGCCATAATTACTACTCACAGGAAGATCTGGAAGTTGGATGACTTTCTGGCACCACACAAATCATGCCACAGTGTCCACTCTGCCTGATCCAGTTGTCATCCCTGGACACAGACATAAAGACCCCAGCCCTGGCTTGCCAGAGCAACGAGAGTTTCTCTTCGTCCTCCTGGACTGCCCAAATTCAGATGGTGGGGATCCTGTTCACCAAGACCAACAGTATCTACAGGAGGAATTTTACCCCAGGATTTTTCTCTCACAAGCATAAAAAGGTGCCACCTGAAATTCTCTCATCTGTCCAAAATGGTGCCCAAACAAGGGGAGAAGTGTCCACTGACAGCTACCATTCAGTTCAGTAACTGTCAAGCCTTTTCTATGAATAAGGGGCTGGCCTCATTGCGATTAAGCACTTTAATGTATACAAAAAATTCCCTGTCCACAACAGAATACATCCTGGGAGACGGACAATTCAACCCAAGTGTCACAATTTACTGCCTGCTAGCAAACACAATGATCAAAGACTAAATCTCTGATGTGGACATATGCCCAGGGCAGAAAAGAAAATCAATACAAACAAAGTGATTGCAAATAATCTTGACTCATTGACGATTTCAAAAGTATAGATTTTGTTACATTATAAAGTTATATATGTGCATAAATATCCTATTATAATATATAGTTTTCTCTCTAGATCAAGAAAGTAACCTTATTTATGTATACATATTTTTGCTCCCAGGCTTATAAATGCATTTTATGGTATGGTAGCCTTACAAATTAAGGCAAATATTTTCCTCAATGTTTCCGAAAAGGTTCCATGTGATTCAGAGAGCTCAACAATGATACAACAGTAGGCATACAGACATACCAATGTTTACTTGGTATGTCAGCTACTTAAGTTTTAATTTTCTAGCCTGTGATGATTAGCTGGATTGGAGGATAAATTCTCCAGAGTAGTTCACACCAACAGTGAGAGAATCCTATCTATGACCACAGCTTCTAATTTTTATAATCATTTTCCCCTTCAAAAAGGAAACCCTTTGCTCAAGCTAGTGCAAAAAAAAGTGATTCAAAAATCAAAATCTTTTTTATAATCACTGCCCACTCATCACTCTGGGTAGCAAGAATGAGGGTGCTGGAAAGACAAATTCAAAAAGTCCTCGCATTTTTTATTTTCCACTGCCCTTACAATAACTCTGCAATCTTTAAAATCTGAAATTGCAACATGATACATGAATGCAAGTAAATATAGATATGTCCAGAAATTAAATTTCACATGTGAATTTATCCTACTCTTTGGGCTACTAGCAAAAGATTATTTAAGTAGATTACTTAGATAGTTTAATTCTAGCACGTAAAGAAATGATATTTTAATTAGGTTTTCAGAAATAACATATGCAGGCAAAAGATAATAACCATACTGTCGGTCAAGTGTAACTATACTGACTTGAAGAAACAGTGCACCTAATCCTAAAATTCACCAGCGTCCTGTAATCATTAGTTTTTCCATTAATTATGTTAATCATGAATCTGTCAGACATGCTCTGGCCTACTAATGATGACAAACTGTTTTTGAGGATTTGGTTCTGAGAACTTCACAGACAGACACCACCACTTAGGTCATTTTCACAACAACCTGGTGAGGTAGGGCTGTTCTGATTTTCTTTTTACATAAGAGGAAACAAAGAATTAAAGGGGCTAAATAACGTGTCCTGAGTTTAAACCTAACAGGTGGAGGTTCTGGTGTCTACGTGGGTGCTTGCTGCTGAGACCCAGGCCCCCATGAGCTGCACTAGGCTTGCACTGTCCACTAACATTCTCCCCTGGCTTCTCTCTAAAGTATATTCTCCCTCTCTACGATGGGCCCTGTGGACCTCAGACTGCCAATCCTATGAGGTTCCCCATGGAGTTCATGCAACCCCAAGCATCTGGTCTGATTTCTCCCAGCCCCACACAGGGATGCCCAATATGAGGAGAGCAGAAGAAACCACTGGAGGATGAGGGCTTTTTTTTTTAACCTCTTCTCATATTGCACGGAATATTACAAATATTTGAAATATCATCAAAACTGCCATATCAACCACAGTGACTGTGATAAAACCAAAGCATCTTATATCCTGAGTGGGAAGTTGGGGATGGAAGGAGGAGAAATAAAAAAGTGAGGGGAGGGAAGGAGGGGGGAAGAAAGAAAGGGAGTAGGAGCGGAGAGGAAGGGGAAGGGAGAGAGAAAGGAAAGAAAGGAAAGAGAAAGAAAGAGAATGAGAGAGAGAGAGATAAAGAAAGTGAGAGAGAGAGAGGAGAGGAGAGGAGGGGAGAGGAAAGGAGAGGAGAGGTGGGGAGAGGAGAGGAAAGGAGGGGAGAGGAGAGGGAGTGAGAAAGAAAGAGTACTATGTGGAGTGAGTTGGGCTTTAAAGGTTTACTTTATTTTAGAACAGCATATGTATCTTCACAAATTGAGAAAAGTATTAGAAAAGAAAAATGTACAACATAACATTTGCATTTTCTCTGAATGAAATATTTTAAACTATACCCTTTTTTTCTCCTGACTTGTTGGTAAACTTTTGTCAACCACTTTTCTTTGGAAGAACTGCTCTGACTTGAGATTATTTCTATGCTACTTTGGTTTTACAAACTCCTTTATTTCATAAAATTATAGAGATAGCAGGTAGTGCTAGTTTAATTTTGTTTGCTTGTTTTCAATGTCCTATATGGCAAAGCAAGATGTTAGCAATCAGGAAAAACTGTTGTTGTGGTTGTCTTTTGAAAAGTGTATACATTCTGAAAGTCTAGAAATACCTGCATTACTTTTCACTGATTCCCTAGCATCTTCCCCTCCAGCTAAGACCCAGGGATCCGATTTCATTCTCTGGGTAAGAGTAGAATCCAAAAGTCTTACTAAGAGTTCACTCTGCTACCTCCTTCAGGCCTCAAGACGTTGCTGCCATAGGGGTTTTCTATTTTTTTTAATTCTTTTTATTCCTGGCCCATAGTTTTAGTGTGACTCATGTTAGGTGTGAGTTCCTACATGGCTTTCTTGATACAGAGGTGAAAGTCCCAGACTTGGTGCCCAAAGTTCTGGATTCAGATGCCAACTCCACTCTGTCTGAGCAATAACTCCACCTCTTTCAACCCATCTTTTTGCATTTCTCAGTCAAGAAAAAAGATCTCTATAGGCCATATGGCGGCCTCACCTTTGCCTTGATTGTATCAACTTTTGGACTTTAAACCAATAAACTTTCCCCAAAAGTAATGCAGATGCACATCATCCCTCAGACCTGGGTTCATGGACATTCTTATAACAGGGGTCCTTCTAAAACCTCTTTGTGTGTGTTTAGGAGCCACTATAAAAGAGATGTGGCTCTCCTTTGATTCTGTGAAGTCCAACAGGGATTGAAATTAAAAAAAGAAAACACTGTGTGCAACAATGCACTGATAGACATCATGGAAGAGAGAGGAATTCTGAAAATTAGGAGGCAGTTATGCATCACTTTGCTCCTTCATTTGATGCAAACTTAAACAACTTGGAGAACCAGGCAGGTAAAATCCACGAAGGAGCGGGCAGGAGCAACAGGGGAGTGGTGGTTAAACTGGTGGGGACCTGGAAAGGATACTTCTTACCTGCAGACATTCTTATTCAAACATTTTTACAACTCAGCGCCAGCCAAATCAAACAAGGTTTCCAGCTGAATTCAGCTCCCGTGCTTCCATCTCGCAACTTCAGACTTATACTCGAAAGAAAAAGTCTTGGAGTCTTGTTTGGGGAGACACACATTTATGAGCTTGGTCCAACCTGTGCCATATGAAAGGAACAGCATGCAGATGCTCACAGCAGGAAAGAGCCATGCGGACCTGTGCTCCCACAGGTTCTTCACATGGTATGAAATCCCACAACCTCCCCCACAAGCCTGTTTTGAGTTTGGTGTGGGAGAAGGGGAGATCTGGTGCACTACTGGCCAGCATGGACCATTGTGCTCAAACCCCATAGAGTTATCACAACTCAATGGCTCAGATGTGTGGCTGTGCTTTGAGGGAAAGAGAGATGCCTGGGAAAGTGAGTTGTGAAGATTCCCCAAAAGTGAGCAGCATCTCCCTTGTAGTAGGTTAGAAGCAGGAGGTTTCAGTGATTGGCATACACTGGACAAATACAGTGAGTCCTGTGGGAAGATGTCTTGGTGAGTCCTGGAAAAAGGTTCATGAATTTCTCTGGAAAGCATTTAACCTCTTAGGTGCTTTCTCAATGACCTCTGGAGACTGTCTTATTTAATACCAAAGATCAACCTCTTCCTTTCTGAATTGTAACTCCCATTTTGCCCCACATCTTCAGATAACACATCTACATACCCAGCTGTGGTTGAGACTGGAGACTTAGGCCAGGCCCTGCACACCTGCAGGGTGGTGTCCTCTCCCAGCATCTGCAGCCCAGGAAGGACAGCAAAAGTCCAGCAGCCCCTGAGGAGCAGAAACAGCCCCAGAATTCTGAGGGCCTGGAACTCATGGGCCCAGCTACATGCTTCAGGAAGCTGACCCCTGACAACAAATGGAGGAGGAAAGAATGACAAACCAAGAAAAAAGTTTGAAAAGTTTAAATATGCAGCAATTGTCCCAAAAGGGCACCCAACAAGGTGGCTGCACACAGAGGGCACGTGAGGCATGGCTTCGGGAAGAACCCGAAGATTACTCCTGCACGTGCTTCTTTATAGTGTTATTGAAATAGGAATTCCAGGGCTGTCTGCCTCCTTTCCCCCTAGTTATGACTGTGGAAGCCCACAATTGTTCTCTTGTGAATTTGGCTAGAAAACTCATCCTTCACAGAAGCCACATGGACTATTTCGTCTGTTCCTAAAGCGAAATCTGTCATACCCGGGAAGCACAGGTTTTCTCCCATTCTGTTTGTAATGAACGTTGCCTTTGCTGGTGGGGTTTTAAAAAAATATTATTATTAAATAAAACCTTGCCAAATGTACTTTGCTGAAGTATCTTTTACAGAAAACAGATGGAAAGCGCTAACCTAAAAATGCAAATCATAACATTACAATGACTTCTTAATTTTAAAAATTATGGATACGACTTCCCAGGAGGGACTAAAGACATAGTGACAACAGCTGCAGAAGAAACGTCAGGAGCGGTGGGAGGGAACCGCAAGGCTAAAGAAGGTTTTCTAGTTGCAGAGTTTACAAAGAATATTCCTTGACTTTAAATGCAGTGCAGTGAGCACTTTCATTCCAAAGCGTTTATTCAGGTAAAGAAAAGGAATGAAAAAAACACCAATACCCAAGATGCAGATTGTTTCCAAAAGTGTCCACACATGCCACAAGGAATCTAAAGTTCTAGAAAAACACACAATGTGTTTCCTTCCCATTTTCTTCATGGATCCTCCAGCAGGGATATGAAACCACAGTTTGCAAATGCTTCCGATTCGTGTATGATTACTCAGATGTCAAACGCCTCCTGAAATGGGCATTTGACATCGTGGTTTCTTATATTTTCACAACTAGCCTCTCTTGAAAGCCACTCTTTGAGAGGACTGAATGTTTACGAATTTTCTTATTTTTTAGAAAGTGGACGGGTTTTCTCCCAAAACCATGTTTTCCACTCTTGAATAACCCACCTTCTTCTTCCTTCCATTTTTCTCCTTCTTCCTTTTTAGATATAGAAGAGATTTAAGGAATCTCTTTGAATCTGGAAAGGAAGAAGGAGAAATATTTTCAAAATTTTCTACCAGCAATTTAATATTACCCCAGTGAATGAAATTCAATATACATGCGAATTATGCCTCTTTCTCCCCTTCGATTCTTTATACTTTTTGAATAGCAAGTCACCAAAGGTATTCAAATACACATATGCAATCTCCCAGTTAATACATTTAGAAGTAAATGTATTAGAAGTAAATGTAAGTAAATGTATTAGAAGTAATACATTTAGAAGTAAATGTATTAGAAGTAAATTAGAAGTAAATGTAAGAAGTAATCCTGTCATCAACAGCAGTAACATACTGTCTCTGACATACTGCTCTGGGCTTCCAGGCCCACACCATGTCAGAGTATTAAGTGCTGCCTCTGGGTAAATGGTTAAATCACATGTGTTTTGAGCAGCCCTCATCTCAACAGAGCCAACAGAAATTAAACAGCTGGAAGTATTTTCAAATTTATGCCTGAGAACTACTTAATGTATCAGAACTTAACACAGATTTCCCACTGAGATGGAAGTCTAAAAGTTGTTCTTTTGTCTTCCTCTTTTATTTTGAAGGTATCTCCTTTCCTTTCACAAACAAAATATCAAGACTTTCAAGTTCTCACCATAGATTAGAGAAAAGAAAAGGCATCTTAAAATCAGTGATCACTTCCTACTGGAGAAATTGATCAAAATCTCACTGGGGAAGAAACTAGTGGAAGAAGACAGGAATGAGATTGTAGCTACTATTTCTCTCCCCTAGAATTAAGCATAATCCATTATGACTGGCTCCACTGAAAGCATTTTGACTGCTATGTGTGGAGAACATGAGTCATTTGGGAGCTCTCAGTGAATTCATGGGTTCAGAAAACAAACACAGTCACCTCAACATAATATAATACAATTCAGCAGAGAATGAAAAGCAATATAAAATGGTTCATCTTGAATACCATCCAGGGTGTCTTGTTGCTGAAATACCAAGAAGTCTCTCAGTATTTTTCTGCCTCCGTGGGTACTGTATTTCCTTTTAGATTCTCCTCCCCACACCCAGCACCACCACCCAGGACTGTGTCATAGAGTGTAGTTCCAGGAGGATTCATCATGATCATCTGATTGCTTTCCCTCACTAGAGCCTCGGGCTAGTTAACAGATTCAGCATTCATGAGCTTCAAACAAAACTGGACATCTAGCAAATAGAATCTGACAGCATTTGGAAGTGAACCAAGAACGCTTATATCTAAGCAGCAGCTGTCTGATTACTTAGGTGATATGATTTTTCTAAAAGCTCTCTGTCTTCAGTTTTGGGTTGTTTTTACTTAAGTCATGTGGTCACTTCATTTTCCTTGGTTTGCAGCTATAACAATTACAGTGAGCTCCAAATATAGTAATCATGTATGGGTAGGGACAAGGAGGTCAGCTGGACTTCCTCCAAATGCAGTTTGAGAGAAACTTTCAGAATCTAGAGGCATCCATCAATATCTTTCATATAAGAGAATAAAATTATACAAAACTGTGTGGATGTTGTATGAACTGTGTCAACTAAGCTGAGCTAAAAGCACATTTCCCAGAATTCCCTTCCCTGTGTGATCCTGAGTGAGTGCTGACCACAAGGGATGTTTTGTATGAGGTTTGGAACGCAGACATAAAGAAGCAACTCTATCTCCTTCCACTTCAAAGGGCAGTGCAGGGTGCCGGGCACTATAGAGCTCACACATACCATCACTAATGTCCAGCCTCCCAGAAGGTGCAAGGCAGTGCTCAAACCCACAACTCCTTCAGTTTCCACAGCAGTGCTAGGGCTATGGTGAGATGGGTGAGGAACTTGCCTTAGGGCATGAACCTTAACGAGGTACTTAGTAATTAAGGTAAATAATATTTTAATGCAATGTTTTTTTAAAAAAATCAAAGTTAATGCAGAAAAATACATGGTGAACAAATTGTCGAAATATTAAACAGACAGGATCAGTTACAGTTCTGGAATGAGCCCTACTAGACCTCAAGGTAAGAGAAAGAATTAATAATACTAATCTCATGGGTCATGCAATCTCCTTCTTCAGAGTCTCTGATCCCCAGATGTCAGGAACAAGTGGCTTTCCATGGTCAAGGGCACCTGCCTCTCCTGCAGGTCACCCATAGCAGTGGATGGAGGTGATGAGGAACATCTGCAAGTTCCAGTTTACCCTCTTAGAATCTAATTCTTTTCGTGGATCCCAGGTTGTCCATACTCCCCTGCACATCTAGCTGTCCTTTCCAACTATCATGCTGGTAGACCTATAGCAGCCTCATGCTCAGCCCTCAATGCAAGACAACAATCAGCATGGGCAGCTCCAGTAGCAACCACATGTGCAAGGCCTAATTCTTAATTTTTATAATAACCCCCATACATTATACACTTGTGGTTATAATTCTCTGACCAATAAAGATGTCTGACCCATAGAGATGTGATGATTATATGCTAACTAGAATATACCTGTGAGGCATCAAACACAAATTTTGTGAGAGGTAAGATCAAATTGTGTGATGAAATGTCTACAGCTTTCCCTTAGCCTGTTTGAGCCATCATTTTACCATTGTCAAGATGTTGCTCTGTGTGTTCCTTTGCTAAATGACCAGAGGCTGGGTTAGAAGTGGGGCCAACTGTTTATGATTGATAAGAGAACAGATAACCAGACTATCCTCATGTCTCTACTGGGACAGGGATGTTCCCTTGCAGCGTTTGCTTGGTTTTCCTTTATCAGCAATAAAAACAAGGCCACAGGCCCCTGAAGAAGCCATAGAGTATGCTTAATATACTTGAGTTTCACAAACCTGAACCCCACTGAAGGAATTACAAACACAATTATGTTTAAAAGCACCAGTTGCTTAAATTTTTAATCCATCTGGAGTTAATTTTTCTATAAGGTGTAAGGAAGGGCTCCAGTTTCAGCTTTTTGCATATGGCTAGCCAGTTTTCCCAACACCATTTACTAAATAAGGAATCCTTCCACCACTGCTTGTTTTTGTCAGGGTTGTCAATGTGTGGCGTTACTTCCCAGGCCTCTATTCTGTTCCATTGGTCTATATCTCTGTTTTGGTGCTGGTGTCATGCTGTTTTGATTGCTGCAGCCTTGTAGTATACTTTGAAGTCAGGTAGCAAATATAAGACCTAACACCATAAAAACCCTAGACGATAACCTAGGCAATACAATTCAGGACATAGGCATAGGCAAAGACTTCATGACTAAAACACCAAAAACAATGACAACAAAAGTCAAAACAGACAAATCGGATATAATTAAACTTAAGAGCTTCTGCACAGTAAAAGAAACTATCAATAGAGTGAACCAACAACCAATAGAATGGGAAAAAATTCTGCAACCTACCCATCTGACAAAGGGCTAATATCCAGAATCTACAAAGAACTTAAATTTATAAGAAAATAAAATGCCATCAAAAAGTGGGTGAAGAATATGAACAGACACTTTTCAAAAGAAGGCATTTATGCAGCCAGCAAACATATGAGAAAAAAGCTCATCATCACTGGTCATTAGAGAGATGCAAATCAAAACCACATTGAGATACCATCTCACACCATTAAGAATGGTGATCATTAAAAAATCTGGATACAGCAGATGCTGGAGAGGATGCGGAGAAACAGGAACATTTGTACACTGTTGGTGGGAGTGTAAATTAGTTCACTCATTGTGGAAGATAGTGTGGAGATTCCTCAAGGATCCAGAAATAGAAATACCATTTAATATAGCAATCCCATTATTGGGTGTGTACCCAAAAGGTTATAAATCGTTTTACTATAAAGGCACATGCACACGTATGTTCATTGTGGCACTGTTTACAATAGCAAAGACCTGGAATCAACCCAAATGCCCATCAATGATAGACTGGATAAAGAAAATGTGGCACATATACACATAGAATACTATGCAGTCGTAAAAACGGATGAGTTTGTGTCCTTTTTTTTTATTTTATTTTTTATTTTTTTATTTTTTTTTAAATTTTTATTGCATTTTAGGTTTTGGGGTACATGTGCAGAACATGCAAGATAGTTGCATAGGTACACACGTGGCAGTGTGTTTTGCTGCCTTCTGCCCCCTCACCCATATTTGGTATTTCTCCCCATGCCATCCCTCCCCTGCTCCCCCCCCCGCCCCGCTGTCCCTCCCCTATTTCCCCCAATAGACCTCAGTGTGTGGTGCT
>CM052649.1:9251249-9283548 GCA_028533165.1 Leontopithecus rosalia
GCCGATTCACTCTAGTGACTGTTTCTTTTGCCGTGCAGAAGCTGTGGAGTTTGATTAGGTCCCATTTGTCTATTTTGGCTTTTGTTGCCAATGCTTTTGGTGTTTTGGTCATGAAGTCCTTGCCTACTCCTATGTCCTGAATAAATGGAGCTGGAAGCCATCATTCTCAGCAAACTGACACAAGAATGGAAAACCAAACACTGCATGTTCTCACTCATAAGTGGGTGTTGAAAATGAGAACACACAGACACAGAAAGGGGAATCATTGCACACTGGGGTAGGTTGGAGGGGGCTAGGGGAGGGATAGCAGGGGGTGGGGGGATTGGGGAGGGACAACATTAGGAGAAATACCTAATGTAGATGATGGGGGAATGGAGGCAGCAAACCACCACAGCATGTGTATACCTATGTAACAATCCTGCATGAGCTACATGTGTACCCCAGAACTTAAAATATAATAATAAAAAAGTACTAGTTACTAAATTCAGTCGTGCATAAACTATATGTAAAGAAAAAAAAACATTTACTCCTTTAAGGACCTTTGTAAAGGTTCCAGGTTATTGATTAGTCTCTGAGTAATCTTTTGTTGTTATGCTGAGCTCTGGAGCTGGCTAAACTGGAGAGAGATGCTCTCACACAGTCTCTGGGGAAGATACCTGCTTCCTAAGGAATTTTAGCTCAGTTTGGATGAACTATGGTGCATCAGAAAGAGAAACAATTTGCTACTGAGGCTTCCTAGGAGAATAGCTGGGCCATAAAGATGAAAATCTAAGTACAGTTAAACCTAAGATTAACAACTGCACTGTTGAGGGAACCATTCTCTGTTATAGATCTAGACCATGGTTTCTCAATGTTAACACTGTTGATGTTGTTGTGAAATAAGTCTTAGTTATAGAGGGGCTGTCCTACACATTGCTGAATGCTCAGCAGTATCCCTATCTTCTATCATGTAGATGACAACAGCACCATGACCCCCGGTGGTGACAATCAAAAGTGTCTCCAGACATTTCCAAATGACTCCTGGACAGCAAAATTGTCTCCCCATGAGAACCACGTAGACAATAACACAGGCTGGGATACTAAAGCCAGAATCAGGGACAAATCAGTCAGATATTGGGAGTTCAGAGTCAGGTAAGAATGGAGCTTGTAGACAAAGTAAGGCAGAATTGTGGACAAGAAGAGGCCCAATACAAAGTCAATAACTAGAGATACCATATAACAGATAAAAGTCATATCAGCCATCCCTCCTCACTGGATGGATCCTCGCTACAGGTATTTCAGCAACTCCAGCCAGGGGTTTAGGGAGAGAACTCTAATGTCCCCGGGACTGAGCCCCTGGGGAGGGGAGAAAGCCACAGTCTCTGTGGATCAGCAGACTTAGTCTTTCCTGGTTCTCGGGGATCTAGGCAGTCCAGACAAATAGGATTCTCCCCAGTGTGGCACAATCCTTCCACCAAGGGGCAGCCAGAGTGCTTCATTAAATGGATCCTGGATCCTGTGTCTTCTAACTGGATGAGACCTCTCCAGCAGGGGTCACCAGACACCTTATACAGGAACATTCCTGCTGGCATCAGGTCGGTGCCCCTTTGGAACAGAGATCTCAGAGGAAGGAGCAAGAAGCCATCTTTGTTCTGCAGCCTCCATTGGTGACACCTCCAGGGGCAGGAGGGACCCAGGCAAATAGGGTCCTGAGTGGACCCCCAGAAAACTGCAGCAGCCCTACAGAAGAGGGGCCCAACTGTTTAGAGAAAAACAATCAGAAAACAATAACAGTATCCACAAAAAGGTTCCCACAAACACCCCATCCAAAGGTCAGCAGCCTCAAAGATTGACGCTAAGTAAACTCACAAAGATGATAAACTCACGAAGATGAGAAAGAATCAATGAAAAAAAGACTGAAAACTCAAAAAGCTAGAGTGCCTTTTCTCTTTGAAGTGATCACAATACCTCTCCAGCAAGGACACAGAACTGGGTAGAAGCTGAGATGGATTATTGACAGAAATAGGCTTCAGAAGGTGGGTAATAATGAACTTTGCTGAACTAAAGGAGCATGTTCTAGCCCAATGCAAAGAAGCTAAGAACCATGATAAAACATTACAGAAGCTGTTAACCAGAATAACTAGTTTGGAGAGGAACATAAATGGCCCAATGGAGCCAAAAAAGACAAAACAAGAACTTCACAATGCAACCACAAGTATTAATAACTGAATGGACCAAGCAGAGGAACGCATTTCAGAGTGTGAAGACTATCTTGATGAAATGAAACAGGCAAACAAAATTAGAGGAAAAGGAATGAAAATGAATGAACAAAACCTTAGAGAACTATGGGATTATGTAAAAAGACCAAATCTATTACTGATCGAGGTACCTGAAACAGATGGGGAAACACACTTCACAATATCATCCAGCAGAACTTCCCCAACCTAACAAGACAGATCAACATTCAAATTCAGGAAATCCAGAGAAACCCACTAAAATACTCCATGAGAAGATCAATCCCAAGACACATAATTATCAGATTCTCCAAGGTAGAAATGAAGGAAAAAAATGTTAAGGGTACCAAGAAAGAAAGAAAGGCCAGCTCACCCATAGGCTCAAAATAGAGATGAAGGACAATTTCCAAGCAAATGGAAAGTAGAAAAAAAGCATGGATTATAATCCTAGTTTCTTACAAAACAGACTTTAAACCAAAGAAGATCAAAGACAAAGTATGGCATTACATAATGGTAAAGGGATCAATGCAACAAGAAGAGCTAACTCTCCTAAATATATATGCACCCAATACAGGAGCACCCAGATTCATAAAACAAGTTCTTACAGACCTATAGAGAGACTTAAGACTCCCACACAGTATTAGTGGGAGACTTTAACACTCTACTGTAAACATTGGACAGATCATCAAGACAGAAAATAAACAAGAATATCCAGGTCTTGAACTCAGGTCTGGATGAAGTGGACCTACTGGATATCTACAGAACTCTCCACCCAAAAACAATAGAATATGCATTTTTCTTGGTGCCACATAGCACTTGCTCTAAAATAAATTATATAATTGGAAGTAAAACACTCCACAGTAAATGCAAAAGAATGGAAACCATAACAAACAGCCACTCTGACCACAGTGCAATCAAATTAGAACTCAAGATTAAGAAACTCACTCAAAACCACCCAACTACATAGAAATTGAGCAACCTGTTTCTTAATGACTCCTGGGTAAATAATGAAATTAAGGCAGAAATCAAGAAGTTCTTTGAAACCCAATGAGAGCAAAAAGACAATGTTACAGAATCTCTGAAATGCAGCTAAAGCAGTGTTAAGAGGGAAATTTATAGCACTAAATTCCCACATCAAAAGGCTAGAAAGATTTCAAATCAACACCCTAATATCATAACTGAAAGAGCAAAACCAAAAGCAAACAAACCTCAAAGCTAGCAGAAGACAAGAAATAACCAAGGTCAGAGAAAAACTGAAGGAGACAGACACAAAAAACCTTTCAGAAAAATCAATGACTCTAGGAGCTATTTTTTTAATTAATAAAATAGCTGTTAGGTAGACAAAGAAGAAAAGAGAGAAGAATCAAATAGACACAATAAAAAAGATGAAGGGGATATCACTACTGACCCAACAGAAACACAAACAACCATCAGACAATACTATAAACACCTCTCTATAAATAAACTAGAATCTAGAAGAAATTGATAAATTCCTGGATGCATGCACCCTCCCAAGACTGTGCATGGTGGCAGGTGCCTGTAATCCCAGTTACAGGAAGGCTGAGGCAGGAGAATTGCTTGAGCCCGGGAGGAAGAGGTTGCAGTGAGCCAAGATCATGCCACTGCACTATACCCTGGGTGACAGAGCAAAACTCTGTCTTGAAAACTGTAAATAAACAAATAGTCAAGAAACAACAGATTCTGGTGAAGCTATGGAGAAATAGGAAAGCTTTTACACTGTTGGTGGGATTGTAAATTAGTTTAACCATTGTGTAAGATGGCATGTGATTCCTCAAAGACCTAGAACCAGAAATATCCCTTGACCCAGCAATCCCATTACTGGGTATATACCCATAGGAATATAAATCATTCTATTGAAAAGACACATGCATGCATATGTTCATTGCAGTACTATTCACAATAGTGCAGACATGGAATCAACCCAAATGCCCATCAACAATAGACGAAAGAAAACATGGTACATATACACCATGTAATACTGTACAGCCATAAAAAGGAATGAGATCATGTTCTTTGCAGAGACATGGATGGAGCTGGAAGCCATTATCCTCAGCAAACTAATGCAGGAGCAGAAAACCAAACACTGCATATTCTCACTTGTAGTGTGAGCTGAACAATGAGAACGCTCAGGCACAAGGAGGGAAATAACACACACTGCCGCCTGTCAGGGGCATGGGGGAGGGACAGCATCAGGAAGAAAAGCTAATGCATGCTGGGCTTAATACCTAGGCAATGGGTTGATAGGTATGGTAAACCACCATGGCACACATTTACTACGTAACAAACCTGCACATGTATTCTGGAACATAAAATTTTAAAAATAAAAAGATAAACATAGGACAAAAGGTCAGAAGTTGAGGGGAAGCCAGGCTCAAATGAGAAGAAAACAAGATGGTCCACCTGGAGAACCTGGAAGCATACTTTGTGTGGATTTTGTACACTTCAAGTATTTGGTAACAGTTATTGGAGAGTTTGGGGGCCTGAGGAATAATATATCACTAATATTTAAAGGTAAGACAAAGGTTCTCAGTCTTTCCAGATAAAATTGATTTTATCAGTTAGTGATTGACTTATAACAAGCTTCACCAAGAACTCAAGCTTTTCTATCTTTCCTGAGGCTATAGGTCTGTTGGGAGATCTTCTGGTTCTGGTTGGGCTCACACATGCATCTGTGAGCAGCTCTGAGGCTCTGAGCCAGACTTTCTCATGTACGTTGGGTAAATATAATAGAATACAAGTTTACAATACTATCTTAGTCCATTTTCTGCTGCTATAAGAGAATACCACAAAGTGGGTAATTTATAATGAATAGCACTTTGCTTGGCTCATGGTTCTGGAAGCTAGGCAGTTCAAAGGCACAGCACCCGCATCTGCTCAGCCATTTGGTGAGGACCTTCCTGTTGCATCGTCCCATGGTGGAAAGCAGAAAACAGAAGGACAAGTAAACATGGGGTACGGTGAGAAAATCGGGCTGAATCCATTATTTTATCAGGAAACTACTCATGTGATAATTAACCCACTCCCAGGATAATGTCACTAATCCCTTCAGGACAGTGGAGTCCGCATGACCTAATCATCTCTTAAAGTTTCCACCTTTTAATGCTTTACAATCGCAATTAAATTTCTGAGAACACACGGACACAGGGAGGGGAACATCACACACTGGGGCCTAGGGGATGGGGGGCTAGGGGAGGAATAGCAGGGGGTGGGGAATTGGGGAGGGATAGCATTAGGAGAAATACTTAATGTAGATGACAGGGCAATAGATGCAGCAAACCACCACCATGGCATGTGGATACCTATGTAACAAACCTGCGTGTTCTGCACATGTACCCCAGAACTTAAAGAATGAATAAATAAATAAATAAATAAAATTTCAACATGAGTTTTGGAGGAGACAAGCAAACCACAGCAGATACCTTTTGATCTTAACTGTTATATTATAAAACTTGTTACTATTATTTATTGCTAAAGTGGCAATCTACAGGAAGTATAATGGTTACATTCTGCCTGTACTGTCACCCCAACTATTATGCTGTCAGAATACCCATCAACAGCAGTCACTCTTGCCAACACTAATTTATTTCTCAGTTAATAACTCTTATTTAAATATTAGCTTCAAAATAACTTTGACCTTTTTCTAGGAACTGTTTGTCCAAAAATAATCATTCCTTTTTATATACTCTCCTTCACCCAAATTGTCCTTTTTGTTGTCGCATGAACTCCTGTGATTCAAAACGTTCTTGCTTTCTAAATTGACATTCACTCTCAGTCCTAAGTAATATTTCAGCAAATGTAACAATAGCAACAAAGCACTAGCATTTACTGAGTGCCTACTATGTACCAGGCAGTGTCTTAGGTACTATACATAAACTTTATATATAAACTAACTCTTTCAATCTTCACAGTAACCATTTTTTGTAGACAGAGAAACTAGGGTTTCTACAAAGGATAAGTGACTTACCCAAGGTCACTCAGAAAATACATGAGCTGGCATTCAAACCCTAGAAGTCTGACCTAGAACCCATGTCTCTCTTTTTATATTTAATTTTTATTTTTATTTATATATTTTTCTTTTGAGACAGAGTTTTGCTCTTTTCACCCAGGCTGGTGGTGACGCTCTTGTCACCCAGTGCAGTGGCATGATCTCAGTTCACTGCAACCTCCACCTCCTCGATTCAAGTGATTCTCCTGCCTCAGCCTCCTGAGTAGCTGGGATTACAGGTGCCCACAACCATGCCTGGCTAACTTTTTGTATTTTTAATAGAGATAGGGTTTCGCCATGTTGGACAGGCTGGTCTTGAACTCATGACCTCACATGATCCACCTGCCTCTGCCTCCCAAAGTGCTGGGATTATAGGTGTGAGCCACAGTGCCTGGCCTAGAACCAATGTTTCTAATCAACACACTATTGCCTCTACAATGTTGAATAAATTATAGATATTCAATACAATTCTTAATTTTAATTGTGTTTATGAAGTTATGATTTCTTTATTAAAGAAAAGTTAAATATAAGTACACCCATGTGATTAAAAAAATACAAGATTTATAATCACTTAGAAATTCAAAGACTGCTGACTTGGCTAATCAGAGAGAATATTAATTCCTTTCATTTGCTTTATGCAGATACCACTGTAGGCAAAATACAAATTATTTAGTATAATGGAATCCAATCTCTATCCATAATAAACCATAACTTTGTTTCTGCAACACCGCTTTAATTGAGTCTGATCAAACATTTTTCAGTTACGTGATATTGTTAAGTTTGGATGTTTTAACAAATTAAACTAAAAATGATGTAAGTCATGGGGAAAAAAGAAGCTGAAGTCTGAGACGGTACAGTTTTATCAATAGTTCCATACCAGCATTCAATTAAGACATAAATTTATCCTTTAAAACAATGAGTTGATCAATTAAAAATTAACGTGGGAGGCGAACAAGTGCCCAAGTCAGAAAGTTAGGTGTGGGGAGATTACGCTGCAGCAAATCGACCTTTGAGAGAAGGAAAGTGTTTGTGTGATAAATGCGTATACAAATATAAAACATACACTTTAAAAACTCGCAAAGTGATCATTTGAAAACTCATTTGCAAAATAAGTGAGAAAAATATTTGGGGGGAGAAACATCAATAAAATTATGAACATTATCAAAGAACTGGTTGTTCGTGGAGAAATAATATCAAGAAAACTGAGGATGGTACATATACAGTTACAGGCTAAAAATGTGATTGGTTTTACATAATTCTGGTTTTTTTTTTTGTTTTTTTTTTTGGGACAGAGTCTTGCTTTGTTACCCAGCCTGAAGTGCAGTGTGCCGTGGCGCCATCTCAGCTCACTGCAAACTCTACCTCCCGGATTCACGCAATTTTCCTGCCTCAGTCCTGCTAGTAGCTGGGATTACAGGCACCTGCCACCGCGTCCAGCTAATTTTTTTGTATTTTTAGTAGAGATGCTGTTTGCCATGTTGTCCAGGCTGGTCTCAAACTCCTGACCTCAGGTGATCTGCCCACTGCAGCCTCCCGAGCTGCTGAGATTACAGGTGTGAGCCACCACGCCCAGACTATTTTTATATAATTCTTAAAATAAGCTTTTATTACAGTTTAGCACCTATACAGAGATATTATAAATACTATCTATATACTTCAATGAGTAATCGAAAAGTAGTGGGAGGAGAGTGAGGATCAAAACACTGTCTATTGGGTAGTGTGCTTATGACCTTGGTGACAAAATAACCTGCCTGCCAAACCTCCATGACATGAAATTATCCTATATCACTAACCTGCACATGTATCCCTGGATGTCACTTTGATTTTAACTTATGACAACTTGATCACACCACACGGTGATAATCATATGCAGTTATTAATTATGTTGATCTTTGACACTGCCTATTCACCAACTGGTATGAAAGTATATCATATTATAACAACCTATACAACCATATTAGTGCAAAGTTCCAACGAGAGCCGTTTGTGCAATATAAACCATGTGCTTGTTAACAGGATGGCACTAAGGACAAAGGTGAACAAGGCATGGACCCTGTCCTCAAGGAGCTCACAGGGACAAACAGACGTGTCAAGAAACAAGTACAATCTATTACAGGCATAAAAAAACAAGGGGTCAATTTGCCTGGCAAGAAAAGACAATGGATGGAACTTTGCGTGGAATCTTGAAAGCTAAGTGGGAGCATTCCAGGAAACGGGTGGGAAGCAGGCAGCACAACAGGACCATGGGAGCAGAGGCTGAAGGAGGGTCACAGCCTCTTCACCGCACCAGCCCTAAGTAGACAGGCACGACTGGAGCTTAAACAAGAGCTGCCCATTACCACTGATTCGCTCCCATCAAGACCCTCCCAGTCCCGCCATCCTTCCTGCCCAGCTCCTCTTTCCCCTCTGCCCCTTACATCAGGAGCAGCCTGGTCAAGAGCGCCTTCTCCACTGCTCAGCCCTCTCCTGGGAGCTGCCACGGCCACTGCCTGACTCTGAAATGCCCCTGAAGACTTCTCCTCCTCTTACTCTAATTCCTCTAGAAAGGCGTAAGGTCACAAAGAGTGAATCTTCAAAAAAGTTATTCAACCTTGCCTAAATTTTCTCTGTCAAATCACTTCCCCAAAGCTGCAGAGACTTGAAGTGCTCTGCTAATTGCAAAGCTTCTGAGAAATAAGGAAAGACTTCTGTTACCCTGTACTGTCCACAGCCTGCTGAACTATTTTAAAAATTAATCAATCATAATGCATGTATGAAGAGCCTTCTGCCTCAAGCATGCAGAGTGCAGGAAGATCATTTCACAGGGTGGACCCAAAGCTGTGTGCAATGGTGAGAGAAGGACATGCTGTCATTCCCCCAAAAGTCCCTGATTTCACAAGCCTACAGTCTAATTAGGAGAATGGCCGTGAATCAGAGTTCCAGAAAAAAACAGCAAATTACAACTAGGATAAATGCTCCAAAGGAAGCATCCCTGGTGCTGACAGCGGGCAGGGAGGGGATGACTTACCGAGGAAGCAAGGGTGCAATGCAAAGGTGGGGAATGTGAGCAGTAAGAGGAGCCCTCAGGACCAGGAAGGAGCAAGGATAATGCCAGGATGGCCTAAGACAGATGGCGTCTTCCAGGAAGGGAAATTAGGCCAGTGTGATTAAAATGAAATGTGTTCAGAGGAACATTTTTGGGATAAGGATGGAAGACCAGGTAAAAGTGATGCAGAAGCCTGAAGTCCAACTTGAGCATTTAAGATTTGAGTTTGCACTCCCAAGAATGGCTAAGTAGTTCCTATGGAAGAAACTCTCCCTCAGACTATTTCTTAAAAACTTCCTAAACTATACAGACCTGTAAACTCAGTACCAGATGTAATAAGTAGCCCCCACTGACCGCACCAGGGAGGCAGGCAGCTACTGAAAGGGGGTCGGGGCTTACAGGGACTGTCAGGGTATACTTTTTGGTTGCCTTCTTTTACTCTGAGTGCAGGCCCTCATCCGTACCATGTCGGAGTAGATGAAAATGTACAGACTTCACCAACCAAATGGAGAGCAAAAATAAATAAATAAATAAAAAGCAGGAGTTGCAATTCTCACCTCTGACAGAATAGATTTTGAAGCAACAAAGATCAAAAGAGGCAAAGAAGGTTATTGGGTAATGGTAAGAGGATCAATGCAACAAGAAGAGCTAAGGATCCTAAATATATACGCACCCAGTGCAGGAACACCCCGATACGTAAGACTTATAAAGAGACTTAGACTCCCACACAATAATTGTGGGAGACTTCAACATCAATATTAGATGGATCAATGAGACAGAAAATTAACAAGGATATCCAGGACTTGAACTCAGATCCGAAACAAGTAAACTTAATAAACATTTATAGAACTCTCCACTTTAAATACACGGGATATACACTCTTATCAGTACCACATCACAGCTACTCACAGCTTTAAATGAAATATTGATTGGCTACTTGTTTTTTTCTTCCCTCATTTTTTTCCTGTCTCCATTATTAAGCACAATTATTGGCATAAAAGAGGTTTTCAATACCCATTTCTAGACTGCATTCTAGCCTGAGCAATAAAGCAACACTCCCGTTCTCTCTCCCTCTTCCTCTTTCTTCCTCTCCTTCATTCTTTTTTCTTTCTTTCTCTCTTTTTTTCCAAAAAAAAAAGAAAAGAAAATGTACAGTCTTACTGCACTGAAGATGGGGGGACAGGTAGGGCCCCCATAGTAACTGAAAGCAAAGCAGGATGTCCGGTAGGGAGGAGCACCCTAAATTCTGTGCCTGGATTCTACTCACGTGTCCGGCTGATGAAGGACCACACACACAGAGGGGAGACTCCAGCAGCCCGGCTGTGGCAAGAAGGACCTAACCCAGGTTCCAGCTACCGTGATCCACTGGGAAAATAGCATTTCCACTTTGAGTTAAGCTTTTGAGTTTACAGCTTGAATTAAAGCCTTACTTTTTTTTTCCTCACTGCTTTTTATTGGTGGTGGGGGGTAACCAGATTTGTATGTTTGCACTTTCAGACAGCACTTCTGACTTTATTGTGTGGAGCAGATTGTGTAGGGGCAACAGTGATGTAAAGGGACATGAGGAAGCTACTGAAGCCCCCTCGTGTGAGAGGTGGCTTCACCTCTTAACTCACAGGACTGAGTGAAGAGGGGCAGAATCTGAAAAAGTGGACGCTGAGTCATCAGAACTAGGGAGGGGATCCAACCCTAGATCCAACCCTAGATGAAGCCAGAGGGCCAACAAGGACTCTGAGGTCTCAGACCTGAAACCGGAATAGCTGTGACATTTGTGATGATATGCAAGCTGGGAGGAAGACCAGGTTTGGCCGGGAGCAGGAGTAGGCTTTGTGGCACAGAGTGTTAAGAGATATTGAGATACCAAGCAGAAATGTAGGGTGGGCCGATTCACATGGAAGTCAGTGAGCAGTTGAGGCTAAAGATATAACTCTGCAAGACAACTGGGTTTAAGGACTAATGCAGCTGTGGGCATGAGTGGGATCCCCCAAGGATAAAATATAGGGTAGGAAGAAAAAGGGACTCAGGATCCAGCCTTCAGAAGAAATGCCACAATTTTCATGAACAAGTTGAGTTGGATACACCTGCAGAGAAGCTAGAAAAGGCAAGGTAAAAAGAAACCAGCTTTTGTGTTCTCTCAAAAAGGCCGCCTACATGATGGTTAAGAGCTCAAAACTTCTAACATTCTATAATCCTTAACTCAAATACTTTGTCACTATGTCTACCGTGACCTCACCCTTTCCTGCTCTTACACTTAACCCTGAAATCCCCCCATAATTACACCTGCCTAGCCCTCGAGGAGCCCTCCTCCTCCTCATACCTCAGGGTCCAGCAGCTTCTGCAGATCCCTATCTGTTCTCACTTTGTAATCTTTATTTTAATCTTTTCCCCTCCCCAGCTTTCCCCCCATTAAATATATCATTGCAGGACTCATGTTGGCATCCTAAGTAATAAAGACTATTATACAGCATCCTTAAAAACATAATTTTAGAGCCTGATTTATTCTCTTAAAAGGGACATAAAAGAGTGTTTGAAATCAGCAAGACTGAAGCTCTACAGAGACTGATATTTTAAACGTGTGTAAAAGAATGTACAAGAATCATTTTCACTGGTCCTCCCTTTACATTATTTTATTTCTTTTGTCAATTCAATATTTAAATGATGAACCTGGTGAAATTGCCTGGCCCTGCTTTTCAGGGTCCCGGTGACCTACTTATAATCACGTGTCAACTTTAACACAGGATTCCAAAAACAAGACACAATGTAGCGATGACATGATAACCAAAGTGGATTAATGGAGGTTTGCTTGGAATCCCATTCTTCCACGTGGACATTTGCTTCTGCTACCACAACCAGCCTCAAAGTATAGTCTGGAGACCTCGGGAGGTGCCCATGGCCTTTTTAAGGGTCCACAAATTCAAATTAATAACATTAAGTCATCATGTGCTTTTAAAATCTCATTTCTCTCTAGTCTATGTCAATTTTGATATAGTATCAAAGAATAATATTCATAATTATCTAAAAAGAAAGCAAACATTAAAAAACATGTCCCTTTTCCAGCCACACATCTGGAAAACAGCAAATCACAACATACTGAATACAAGAGCAGATATGAGTGGATAGCTATCTTCTATCAAGCAGGACATTAAAGAGCTATGCAAAAAATGTAACACAATGCCAATCTCCCACCTCATGCTCTTTAGTTTTGAAAAAAATTTTTTTTTCATAAAAAGATACTACTTGTTAGCACTTAATAGATGTATTACTTTTGTCTTTAGTGAATTGTTAAATACTCATTAAATTAAGTCTTAACATGGTAAATATCTGCCAATAGAACCCACATAAGCAAAGCTCTTTGGAGCCAGGGGACATATGAGTGCTTTGGATCCACACACAGAGTGTGGGTTCCAAGGGTGGCTGGGAAAGGACTCAACATGGGCCCTCCCTCTGCTAAGCCTGCTGGCCCACCGAGTGCACCTACCTCCAGGTGGCTGCTATAATCCCAGAATCCCAAAAGCAAATTGAGCAAAAGCCCCCAGCCCACAGTGTTTCCTCCTCCCATCTAGCATGCTCTGCATCCTCTGCAGATGGAAGCCCAGAGAGCAGATATCAGACCAGGACTCGTATTACACCCAGTGCCCATCAGGGCAGTCGGACCAGCGGTTAGAATATTAAAGAACTTCTGTACCCCAAGCCTCCAAAGCACTTCCATGACCACTCCAGCTCCTCCCCAGGAACTCACTATCAAACTCAACCTCTTCTGCAAATAAAAGGGAGAGAGCTTGGCAGGCTGACCCCAGTGCACCCTATCTAATCACCTCTAGATTCCCCAGGATCCCATGGGCTGCCCCAAGCCCTCCCCTCCCTCATCACCCACCTTAGGGTCTGCTCTGGTTCTTATATATTTTGAGTTTCACCCTTCCCCATCAGAACCCACTGGGCCCCAACACACACACCCCCAACTCTCTCCCCACAATTCCTCTGACCCAGGAAGGGCAGATTTGCAGATTTTGGAATTTTTCTTCCTCTGCTTTCTATCCTCTTCCTACTGTAGAGCAGCCAGCCTTTTGCCTAAATATCAAAGCAGAAGGGCAATCCTTGCAGGCTGCAGAAGATACGCTGCTCCGAGTGTGCCGGGCTCAGCCTTTGAAATGCTGCATGAATTTCAGATCTTCTCTTCTTCCCACACCATAGCCTAACAACTTTATGACTAGTTTCTCAAGTTTTGTAGAACTCTTGCCCTCAACAGTTCCTGGGCATTGTCATGTTTTTCCTTCCCATTCCTTCCTCCTTACACCATTTTTAGGCCAATGATTATTAGGCTTTGCCTCATCTTAGAATTTCCTAGGGAGCTTCAGGTATCGGGTTGAGCTGGTGTCCAGATTGAGCCCTGAACCAATTACATGACAACCTTAGGATGGGACCCAGGGTTCAGGAGTGTTTCATGCTCCCTGGAGATGCCAATATGCTGTCAAGATTGAGAATCAGTGATCTGGGCTGGATATTTAGGCACATCTTCTTGATACCCTGCACCTGGCCCCCCTCCACTGACCCATATGTATAATTGTCTGGGGAAAAGCACATCCTCTGCCCATTCTTTCCATTGGAACCTCCCCTCCCTGGATGAATGGGCTGGCAGAAGCAGGCAATGAGTCAGGTACAAGAGTTTTACCCCTCCCCCCAAAAAAAGGCCAGCCCTTCTTCAAATGACACAGCCCATTTCTATCCCCTTATCTTTTCACTGATAAGGAATAAACTGACCAAGTATCCCTGCATTCATTTGCTGTGTGGCCACTTCCAGGAGAGCACAGGGCAGATCTGACCACTGATCAAGCACCAAACTAAGCCACATGTCCCAAAAAAGAACCCCCAGCAGCTTTATAAACTACCAGTGACTACACCTTTACCAAGACCAAGTCACTCCAGCTCTCTGGGATGGGGTCCTAGCGGCAATATTTTTAAGGTTCCCCAATAATTTTTACATGCAGCCAGAGGAAAGGGCTCAGGGAATCTTTGCAGATCCAGCCTTCTTCCTTCTACAAATATCTGAGTGATGTCTTTGTGGGCCCATTTTTGTTTTTGTTTTGGAGACAGATTGTCACTCTGTCACCCAGGCTGCAGTGGTGTAATCTTGGCTCACTGCAACCTCTGCCTCCCATGGCCCGGCTTTCTATTCCATGTTTTCCTTTGTCCATTACCTTGTATGCTTCCTGGGCCACCTGTGCTTCTGTCTGAGTCTATCAGTCTGTTCCACCTCATTCCAAAGCCCAGCCCAGACCCCTATCTCAGACTGCTTGGCTCAGATGCTTGTTGGTCTTAAATGAGAAGGACCTTGAGCCCAAGGAATGATAGTATTCATTTGTCTGTGGTTTTCCATTTGGACCGATCAAAAGATCCACTTGAAAAAAACTTTTAAGTTAGTAAATGCTGTTTTTATTGAAAAAGTAATACATACTTGTGAGTTTAAAAAAAAGACTTCCAACAGCATAAAAGTGTGTTACAGCAACATAGTCTCCTTCTGCTTTGGTTCCCTAGCTCCCTCTCCCCGCCGGAGGGAAGGTCTTCTATGCAAACGCATGTTCACGCTCGTATATCTCTCCCGAGGGGCTGGTCTATTTTGCAGAAACAGCATCGATTCCTATAATCTGTCTACTGAGTAAGATTCTCTGGGAGGAAAAAGAAGGAAGGTCCCATAAATCTACCTTTAAAAACTGCTCAGGTGGCCAAAGATTGGATGGGTGTGGGAACTGCTGCCAACACACAGTCCCTAACATGGCCTTTAGGCTCTTAGGGAATTTGGAAATATGATAAAAAGCAAATATATGTTGACTATATGAAAGTTCATCTGTTAAAGTCCTAATCCCCGGTACCTCAGAATGTAACTGTGTTTGGACATGAGGTCTTTAAAGAGGTAATTAAGTTAAAATAAGGTCTTTCCAATCTGATTGGCTTCCTCATAAGAGGAGGAAATTGGCCAGGCATGGTGGCTCATGCCTGTAATCCCTGCACTTTGGGAGGCCAAGGTGGGTGGAACACTTGAGGTCAGAAGTTCAAGACCATCCTGGCTAACATGATGAAACCCCATCTCTACTAAAAATACAAAAAATTAGCCAGGCATAGTGGTGTGCACCTGTAATCTCAGCTACTTGGGAGTCTGAGGCAGGAGAATCACTTGAACCTGGGGAGGTAGAGGTTGCAGTGAGCCCAGATCACACCATTGCACTTCAGCCTGAGTGACAGAATGAGACTATGTCTCAAAAAAAAAAAGAAGAAGAGGAGGAGGAGGAAATTTGGACACACAGAGGCAAAAGGGAGACACACACACACACATAGACACCTTGATCTTGGACTTCCAGCTTCCAGAACTATGTGAAAATAAATTTCTGTTATTTAAGCCATTCAGTCTGTAGTAATTTCTTATGATAGCACTAGCAAACTAATACAGTAAGTTAGTTCTATCCTGATCACCTAGAGATACTAAGGCAGACTATGAACAGATTTATAGACATTGGATACTCCTAAAATGAGGTAATCAGCCCCAAGGCCATGAGGCCCCTTTAAAGGTAAAACCACCTCAGAGCAGGTTTCTTTGTGTGGTTCACTTGGTAAATTTTTGGTCAAGATACAAAGCAAAGGTTGCCTTATACCAACTTCTACCCAGCAGAGTAAGAAGGTTTCCAGGCTTCCGGGATGAAGTTCAACATTTTTCTAAAATTTAAAACAGGAATGCCAAAAAGTGGCATTACATCTAATGTAACTGGAGAAGACCCTGTGGTTGTAGGGAGGCTTCCTGATGAACAAGCATGGCTAAGACTGGCAAAGAACTGTCTGAGCAGCCCAGTGCAGCAAGTTCAGCTTGCTCCCCACCTTAGACCAAAGCCCCTGGCTTTCTCATGTCTAAGCACGCACCACTGCATGTGTGTGTGAGGGGGAGGAATGGGGGAGGAGGGAAGGGATTAAGGCACCATGGCTCCTGCAGAAGAGCTGGGACTGCAAAATTAGTGCCTACTACTGATGGAAAGCCAACACATGAGGAGACACCTGGTTTCTTCCTGCTTTGAAAGTGGACCTGGCTTTGATCAATAAGCTATTATAAATATGATGCACAGTTGTAAGAGAAAATAACTTCTGTTTCAGAGGAAATGGCACAGATGAAGGGACCGCCATTGCCTTTAAAAGTCAATACCCCCTGCAGTGATGTAGCAGACGCAGCCATATGCAATCACTGTGGCTTAGCCGGGCAGCAGGCAGTCTGCTGATTACCGGAATAGAGCTGCCTCAAAAAGCCTGCGGAGGCAAGGATTCCTTTTGAATCAGTGCAATGGTCGACTGAGAGCTTTTTCTTTTTCTTTTCTTATCCTTTTCTGCCTAAACTCCAGAAGTGGACAATAACTATCAGAGATCTGTTCTCTTACAAATCCAATGTATTGTAGTCTGCCCTTCTGGGCACTCTGTCAGCCAATCTGCCACAGCCCACCAACCTTAAATCACACTGTCTACAACGCTCTCAAAAACATTTTATCGTAGATAGTGCGATATTCTATGTGTGCCAGTCCATTGAAATTACAATTCTGTAGGCATCAGCTGCCCTAATAAGAAACAGAAAGTCCAGTGTAGTCTGATGGAGTTACAGACAAGAAGCCATCGCCCTATAAAACTGATATGAACACACCTCAGTCTCAACCTCCAACCTCTACTGTACGTATTGGCATGTTCAGTGTTAGGGATGGATCTTTACTGGTGAAAACAGTGGCATCTAAAATTTCTATGATGAATGTTATCACTAGGTTCTCAGTGTAAAATTAAAGCGATCCAAGATATGTGTATAGGTGAAAATATTTTAGAGTTACTCCCTCCCTCATACAAGGGGTATGGATCCTGAGATGTCTGTTATCCTCCCCACCTCCCCCAGCGTCTCGGTCTTGCCACCAGCGTGAGAGGTTCCTGCCAATCAGGGGTGACCACGAAACACAGTGAACTGGACTTCATGAACCTTACAGAACTGGTCGGATTCTCTGTCTTGTGTCTTTTGCTAATAGTATTTGTTTAGTAAATATCCATATGGGTAGCAGAATTTGGTTTGGGACTAGCTTTCCTTAAACTGGCATTTGAGGTTACAGGAGGATAGCTAAACTTCAGCTACCTTTCATTTTGTGGAGACTGCATTTTATACTAAAAGGAACTTAATTGTCCTGGGTCAGTTTATAAAACCTATTTAGCATTATTCTCAAGACTGGCTGAACCTCTCTAAGCCTTGTCTCTACAATTTATCCTCCCTTCTCTAACCCCTGACCCAAATTATAGAAATTCTAGACCTCCCTCAGAGTTCAATTACTTGAAGATCTTTTCCTTCTATGGAAAGTCTTCCTCACCTAATGGCTTTACTTTGTGCCCTGAAAACAAGGGCTAAAGATATCATGCTAGACTTTAACCACCTTGCCATGCCTGTTTGGCAATATTGCTTAGGTCGTAGCAGTTCTTGCCTATATTCTAAGCTCTTTGAAGGCAAGGACCTCATTTTCCACACTAGTTAATTACTGTGTATCTCCCCAAGCAATGAGCCCAATCCCATGAATACAGCAGGGCTTGCTAAATGTGCCCATTGCTTCTGCATCTACTGTGTGCATGACAACTTTGGGGCTAACAAGAGAGACTGCAGTTTGTCTCTGATACCCAAGAAGTGATCCAGGAGAAGAGAGTGAATGTTGAAGTTTCCGAGAGGCAAGTCTCTTAGTAAGCCTCTGCACTCACACATTTTACCATGAAAACATCTGTGTTGTATAATTTCTAAAACACCAGGAAAAATTGCTACTTACCCAGAAGACTAAGGATGATCTTAATTTTTCCTCCAGCTAATTATTTAAAGGGATATAATGTGATATTTTCTTAAAAAAAAAAAAAACAGAAACAAAAACTAGATCTGGTTGGGCGTGGTGGCTCACACTTATAATCCCAGCACTTTGGGAGGCCTGGGCAGCCAGATCACAAGGTCAGGAGTTTGAGACCAGCCTGGCCAATGTGGTGAAACCCCATCTCTACTAAAAGTACAAAAATTAGCCAGGTGGCGTGGCAGGTACCTGTAGTCTCAGCGACTCAGGAAGCTGACGCAGAAGAATCACTTGAACCCAGGAGGCGAGGTTGCAGTGAACCAAGAGCACGCCACTGCACTCCAGTCTGGGTGACAGAGTCAGACTTCATCTCAAAAAAAAAAAAAAACACTAGCTTTGCACCTGGTGTGTTCAACTTAACAATCCACCACTGTGTGTGTAACTTAAGGCTAACTGTGCTTCTATGCCCCACACTTAGGCGCTGGCTGTGTTTGACTTCAATAACTTCCCTGAAATGACAAAGTAGGCACGTGTTAGATCTTTGCCTACAGACAAGTTTTATGAGATCGCACATTCCCATTCTTGGGAGGTTCATTTTCTTTGCTGAATTAACATTCGAAAGAAGAAGTCATTTGGTTTTATTAAGCATGATTCTTCTCCTTTGGTAGACTCGGCAGCTCCAAATGTCCTAGGAAGATGATGGAAGCAACTAAACAACTTAGCTGAAGAGAAAGAGAAAATTACCGAGAGGCTGCAGTTAGGGAACACATGTTCTGTTTGAGATTGATGTATAAACACAACACTTAAAGACAAAGCGTGGGCCAAGGAGACATCTTCAATAGACTCCCTCGAATTTTAACTTTAATTAATCCTCTGAATTTCATAACAACGTATTTTCTAATTACACAGGGACTTACATCGGAATTCTGAGTAAGAATGCTACTGTTCCCAACTCATCCTTATGTTCCTAATGACTAAGCTTTAAACTGTTAATACATATCTTATCTTAGGTTCATTAAGTATGCTAATTTTCCTTGCCTAATAATTGTTCACAATCAACCTGACATTGTTCAAGCTCCAAAATAACCACCTTTGAAAAATATACATCCTTAAGTGTGTCTCCTCCTATTATCAATGGGGAAAATGTGAAAGCAAATTACTGAGTAGGAAGCATAGAATTCTCAGATACAAAGGGGTCCAGGTTTTCAAGTACCTCCCATTTTATGGCATAATAATCTAATCTGATCCTCACAAAGCCTCCTCATCTGTTTGCTCCAGGTTCAGAGGAAATTCTTGAAGAGAGAGGGACAAGCTCTGTGTGTGTGTGTGTGTGTGTGTGTGTGTGTGTGTGTGTGTGTATGTGTGTGTGTGTGGTTTTGAGACCTTCCTTAAGCTAAGCCTATTCCTGCTGGCCTCTGGTTATGAGAAGGAACACTGAGGCCTCTCGCACATGGCTTTGCCACCACCAGATGGCACATCACCATGAAAGCAGGTTGCGGACAGAATTCTGCCACACAAATCAGTGTTTCTTGGCAAGTAGGCATGAAACGTTCTGTTCCTAGAAACTGCAAGGTCCCAGCTCCTGGCCACTTAGACACTCCTCGAGCCGCTTGCATGATCAGGATACAGAAGTCCCAATTAAGAGGCAGGAAGCAAAACAGCAGAGAGCCATGGACCAAGGGCAATATTCTAAAGGAGAATATGGTCCTCTAGATTCCTGCACCCCTGTCTACAGACAGGCAGAGGGGCCTGGACAGGGATTAACCAACCCACATATCCCAATTATCATGAGTACCACCCATTTCTTTCAATAAAAGTTATCTGCAATAATCCTTATGCTAATTAACATTTCTCTAGTGCAGACATTTACAGATGGAGGTCATTGAAGATGAGGAAATGGACACTGAACTGTGAATTCTTGTTGGCTATCTTTAGAAAGCTAACTGTGCCTGCCACTGGAATGTGTATTTCTCTTTTGGACACTATAAATGCCAATTAACCTCTCCTAGGACATAGAGTGAAACTAGTCCACACATACAAATATTTTACACGATCTATACTAAAATATTTTAAAGGAAAATTATAGACAGACAACAGTATGAGCTTAAGGGTGGAGTCAGCACTCAGGGTGTATGGCCAGCAGAAGAATTCAGAGGGACAGGAGTGACCACTGTCTTCATTTCTCTATTCCACTCCCTCTTATACAGCCCAAGTTTTCTGAAATTGGGTACCAAGGGGAACTTCTTTTCCTCTCAATTTGAACACAAGACAGCAAAAAAAGCTAAAAGTGGCCAGGCATGGTGGCTCACACCTGTAATCCCAGCACCTTGGGAGGCCAAGGTGGGCAGATCTGAGATCAGGAGTTCAAGACCAGCCTGACCAACATGGTGAAACCCCGTCTCTACTTAAAATACAAAAATTAGCTGGGTGTGGTGGCAAGTGCCTGTAATCCCAGCTACTCAGGAGCTGAAGGAGAAAAGTTGCTTGAACCCAGGAGACGGAGGTTGCAGTGAGCCCAGGTCATGCCACTGCACTCCAGCTTGGGCAACATTGTGAGACTTCATTAAAAGGAAAAAAAAACCATTAAAGATGAACATTTCAAATAAGCAGGCCCTTAGAAGAAGACAAAAACTAGGTTCTAAGTAAATAGATATGAAAACAGTTCCCTCTTTAAAGTGCTTTTTCCCCGATTAATGGGCTAGAAAAAAAACACATAATTGCTTTACAGGCTTACAGAACCTCTACTTGAGCAACAAAGTTGAGATGTCCCAACAGAGTCCAAGTGGTTATCATATCATTAGAAGGTGATTCCCAGCCCGTGGTCCAGTCCCCAAATGAATCCATCCATTTGGTTGTTTGCAGTTTTTTTTCATTATGAATAAAGCTGAATTATTCAAGATTTGGAGTGAAGATAAGTTTCCATTTCTCTAAGAGAAATGCCCAAAAGTGCATTTGCTTGGTCATATGGTAAGGAAATGTTTAGCTTTACAAGGGCTGTTATGCAAGACAGAAGTAGGCAGAATTCAGAGGCAGAACTGTATACTGGATATGGACACATTCTCTCTCTGAAACCAAAGTGTCTTGGTTTTATACACAAGCTTCACAACTTACCACCCGTCAGATCCTCATTGATCAAATGGAGATTATAATGATAATGAAGGTATTTCAATAGCATCATAGTGATGATTGGATTAATTAATTCATGACATGTTCTTAGAACCACCTCTGACAAACATTATCCTTTCAGCAGATGTTAGTTATTATAATTTGCATGACTTCCACCACCGGTAAGATTTAGTATTTTCCCCTATATTCATTAACTTATTGAATTTCTTCTCTTATGGATTAAATGTTCATGCATGAAGATACAGGAAAAGATACGATTTCATTTTGTTTCAATGTCAAATGCAGTGCTACATTCAAGGAAGCTTAAACACAGAAACAGTCCACCAGGTGGGCAGAGTAAGTCAATTTACATAAGACAGAGATATATGTTTCATATGTATAGGATATTACTCTATAGTCTAAGATACACTTGCTCAAAGGGATTTAATTTGTATGGGGAAGAATAATGCTGGTTGCATTCAGTCGCAACAGAGCAGTTGATCAGGAATAGACCCTGTCTGAGAAGCGTGTCTCTGTTTGTACTCAGTCTTCCCTAGCAGGATACAGTACCTTGACTCAGATTGACAGCTGCTTTGCTTTGTACTATTTGCTCACTCAGTAAATACCTACTACTGCGTCCCACATGGGGCCCTGGGGTGGACCCTGAGAAGACCACAGAGAAGGGTAGGCAACGGTTCCCTCTCTTGAGGAGTTTTGATCATGAACTTGACTTAAACACCAGAACAAATGGCTGTGAAAGGTGGTGAGCAGCTCAATACAAATGAATGTCACAGTCCAGAGATGATATAGCAGCAGAAAAAAGGAATCACTAGAGATTGTGGAAGACAAAATAAAGATGAAATAAAACTTTTTACAGAAAGTGACTCTGTGGAGACTAAGCTACCACAGAACCTGTTTGGGCTGAGAGAAAACCATCACCCTAGAAAAGAGAGGGCATGGCCAAAGACGTATATATGCACAGAAGTGTTCATTCTTCTGGAAAACAGTGTGGCCAGAGGGGACAGTAGAAGCCAGGAAACAATGAGAAGAAAAATACTGAAAGAATTGTAGTCTGAATGTAGAAGATCTAGAATATTGGCTGAGTTTACACTCTGCCCTGGGTGTAACAGGGGCCTTTGAAAGCTTTGTAAAAGGAAGTGTACATCATAAATAGGGTATTTGAGGGGATAAATCTTCCTGAAGTAAGAAGAATGAACGGGAAGGGGAAAAGACAGAAAGCAATGCAAACTGTGGGAAAATAATTTCAACTGCGCAAGCATGGAGCAATGTGGATCCAGGCCGGAGAGAGGCAGGAAGACAGGAAGTCAAATTGTTCTATTTATTTTCTGGAGAAAAAGGAAGTACACCTATGCTAGAAAAATAGCTTCAGCAAATGCCCAAATAATAAATTGTGCTTCATTTATTCCACTCATGTGTTTTTGCTTTAACTGACCACAAATAGCTGTTCAGCACCAGCCTGTTTCTCATCCTCCCACATCCAGCCCAGCAGGATGTTAATCTTCCATTACTCTTTGATGTCACCTCTGTCCCCAGATACCACAGGCAAAGTATGCCAAGATATTACAGTTGACACCTGGGGTAAGCCAGGCTTACCCCCTCTTATCCCAGCAATTCGGGAGGCCATGCTCTACTACTTAGCCTTACTAAAGACCTGTGAGGTTATAAAATCTTTATGACAAGTTTCTTATTCATAAGTTTATCATTTAACAGTATGCTATTAAGGCATACACCACCTGAGTGGATCAGCTACTACACTGAGGACATGTTCTAGAATGTGCTTTTGGTTCTTCCAAGAGGGCTGCTGTCTCCCCAGATCCTGGAAGCAGAATCCCTATAGAGCATATAACACCCCAAAATTTTACTCAGCCATGGCTGTCACTTGGCTGACCAGCAACCCATGGGATAATTTCTTCTAAAATTTTGCTTTCAGTTTCTGGTCTAGCATATAAGGAGCTTGGAAGTCACTACTCCACCTTAACAACAAGTAAAAAGCTGAACAAATGGAAACATCGAGAACTCTTCTTAGCTCTACCAGAGAGGTGAGGTCACAGGGCAAATTTATGCCCCACAAATTGGAAAGACAGGCAGATACAGAAAATCACAACTTACTGGAGCAGAAATCCATGAGCAGAAAAGCCTCTTTGGAAACTCACGCTGGGATAGGAAAACCTGAACTGTAATTGACAGTTGCTATAAACAGTGAGGACAGGCCTGAAAGTTAAAAACTCTAGGCAGATACAGTGATTAGTCCCCACCTCCCCAAACCCCTCACCACCTTTGTAAATTTTAATCTCTTGGAGCTCAACCAGGTTCTCACAGTGACTATCAGAGAAAAATTCAGTCATGTTTTCAGCAGATAGAAGGGAAAAGTAACCATTTTTAAATAAAGCAGATAATTCTGTTCTTTATAAAAATTTTTCATGAGTTATGTAGTAAGTTATGTATTTACGGTGAACATGAGATGTTTTGATACAGGCATGCAGTGTGAAATCAGCACATCATAAAGAATGGGCTATCTACCCCTCAAGCATTTATCCATTCAGTTATAAACAATCCAATTACACTCGGGTTATTTTTAAATAATTGAGTTACTGACTATAGTCTTTCGGGGACACATCTGCCAGGAAACTCTTGTCCAGCAAGAGGGTTCCAACCTGGATAGGGGGGTGCGTGGAAGGTAAAAGATGACAGACGGGGTCTGGAGGGTTGAGAAGCAATGCTTCACCAACAACTTTATTGTGCTCAGGGTCAGTTTATATACATTTTTGGGTACTTGCATACATTATAATTCCATAAGATAAGGGGGGACAGAAAGTCTTAAAGTAGGAAAACAATTTACAACATCATCAAAGGGATACAAAGAAAAGATCAGATACACAATGGAACCGAGCAGGTGGGTCTCATTATCTGATACAATGGAAAGGTCAGCTAGACAATTAAATTAAGCAGGTGACTCGTTATCTTAGTAGTTAGTCATTACTTTCTAGAAGAGAATCACATGTTTACTGAGAAAGAACTAAATTAAAGGACACAATTCGTCTTATTACTTTCTTAGAAGATAGTCACATGTTTACTGAGAAATAACTAAATTAAAAGACACAATGCGTCTTATGACCACATGATCACCTGGTGATTGTCCGCACATGTTTATCTTTAACTTAGATCCTCTTTCCATTCCTGCTTTCCCATAGCTCAACTTTCTTTCAACTGGAGATTCTGTCTGGGCTCAAGCCCACTGTATCGTGTAGCCCAATTTCTGGGGGCCTCACATGGGGGCATTCCCCACGATAGTCACCCTGTTCTGCTATAAAATAGTAGGTATTATTACTACTATTTTGATCTGCATCAATTCTACATTTGCTTTGCATTTCCCTAACAATTCCCTGTTCATTTTTTTTGTATGCATTAACTATCCCCACCTCTACAAATAAGTGAGAGATCATACAAGGAAGTGAGAACATGTGATATTCGTCTTTCTGTGCCTGGCTTATTTCACTTGATATAATGATCTCCAGTTTCATCTATGTTGTTTTTTTTCCCAGTATGTTTTTGGGGAACAGGTGGTGTTTGGTTACATGGATAAGTTTTCAGTGGTGATTTCTGAGATTCTGATGCACTCATCACCTGAGTAGAGTACACTGTACCCAGTGTGTTGTCTTTTATCCCTCACTTTCACCCACCCTTTCCCCAAGTCCCCCAAATTCCACTGTATCATTTTTATACATTTATTTCCTCATAGCTTGGCTCCCATTTATGAGTGAGAACATATGATGTTTGATTTTCTATTTCTGAGTTACTTCACTTAGAATAATGGTCTCCAATTCCAGCCAGGTTGCTGCAAATGCCATTATTTTGTTCCTTTTTATGGCTGAGTAGTATTCCATGGTATGTGTGTGGAATTTTCTTTATCCACTCATTGATTGATGGATATTTGGGCCAGTTCCATATTTTTGCAATTGCAAATTGTGCTGCTATAAACATGCATGTGCAAGGATCTTTGTTGTATAATTACTTCTTTTCTTCCTCTGGATACATATCCAGGAGTGGAATTGCTGGATCAAACAGTAAATGTACTTTCAGTTCCTTAAAGAATCTCCACACTGGTTTTCCATAGTGGTTGTACTAGTTTTTGTTCCCACTAATAGCACAGAGGTATTCCCTTTTCACCACATCCACCCCACCATCTACTGTTTGTTGATTTTTTTTAATATGGCCACCCTTGCAGGAGTAAGGTGGTATTGCATTGTGGTGTTGATGTGCATTTCCCTGATAATTATATGATGGTGAGCATTTTTTCATATGTTTTTGGCTATTTGTATATCTTTTGAGAATTATCTATTCATGTGCTTAGCCCATGTTTTGATGGGATTGGTTTTTTTTCTTGCTAATTTGTTCGATTTTCTTGTAGATTCTGAAAAGTAGTCCCTTGTTGGAAGTATAGATTGCAAAGATTTTTTCCCACTCTGTGTGGGTTGTCTGTTTACTCTGGAAATTATTTATTTTTCTATGCAGAAGCTTTTTACATTAATTAAGTCCCATCTATTTATTTTTGTTTTTGCTGCGTTTGCTCTTGGGTTCTTGGTCATTAACTCTTTGTCTAAGCCAATGTCTATAAGGTTTTCCCAATGTTATCTCCTCGAATTTTTATGGTTTCAGGTCTTAGATTTAAATCTTTGATCCATCTTGAGTTGATTTTTGTATAAGGTGAGTGGTAAGAACCCAGTTTCATTCTTCTGCATGAGGCTTACCAGTTATCTTACCAGCATTTGTTGAATAGTGTACGTATTTGGCATTATTTCTGGATTCTCTATTCTGTTTCATTGGTCTATGTTCCCATTTTTGTATCAGTACTATGCTGTTTTGGTGAGAATGGTTTGCTGAGAATAGTTATAGCATAGTTTGAAGTCGGATCATGTGATGTAGATTGATTTTGGCAGTATGGCCATTTTCATGATACTGATTCTACCCATCCATAACATAAGATGTGTTTTCATTTGTTTGTGTCATCTATGATTTCTTTCAGCAGTGTTTTTTTTAAATTATACTTTAAGTTCTGGGGTACATGTGCAGAATATGCAGGTTTGCTACATAGGTATACACGTGCCATGGTAGTTTGCTGCACCCATCAACCTGTCATCTACATTAGACATTTCTCCTAATGCTATCCCTCCTCTAACCCCCCAACCCCCTGACAGGCCCTGGTGTGTGATGTTCCCATATATTTGTCCATGTGTTCTCATTGGTCAGCTCCCACTTATGAGTAAGAACACTCAGTGTATGGTTTTCTGTTCTTGTGTTAGTTGCTGAGAATGATAGTTTCCAGATTCATCCATGTCCCCAAGAAAGACATGAACTCATCCTTTTTTATAGCTGCATAGTATTTCATGGTGTATATGTGCCACATTTTCTTTATCCAGTCCATCATTGATAGGCATTTAGGTCAGTACCAAGTCTTTGCTATTGTGAACAGTGCCACATACATATGCATGTGTCTTTATAGAATAAGACCTAAAATATACCTTTGGGTATATACCCAGTAATGGGATTGCTGGGTCAAATGGTATTGCTAGTTATAGATTCTTGAGGAATCACACACTGTCTTCCACAAGGGTTGAACTAATTTACACTCACACCAACAGTGTAAAAGCATTCCTATTTCTTCCAATCCTCTCCAGCATCTGTTGTTTCCTGACTTTTTAATGATTGCCATTCTAACTGGCATGAGATGGTATCTCAATGTGGTTTTGATTTGCATTTCTCTAATGAGAGTAATGATGAACTTTGTTTTCATATGTTTGGTGACTGCATAAATGTCTTCTTTTGTGAAGTGTCAGTTCATATTCTTTGCCCACTTTTTGATGGGGTTGTATTTTCTTATAAATTTGTTTCAGTTCTTTGTAAATTCTGGATATTAGCCCTTTGTTGGATGGATAGATTGCAAAAAATTTTCTCCCATTCTGTAGGTTGCCTGTCAACTCTGATGATAGTTTCTTTTGCTGTGCAGAAGCTCTTTAGATTAATTAGATCCTATTTGTCTCTCTTAGCTTTCGTTGCCATTGATTTTGTGTTTTAGTCATGAAGTCTTTGCCCATGCCTATGTCCTAAATGATATTACCTAGGTTTTCTTCTAGGGTTTTGGGGGTTTTAGGTCTTATGTTTAAGTCTTTCATTCATCTTGAGTTAATTTTTGTATAAGGTGTAAGGAAGGGATCCAGTTTCAGCTTTCTGCATATGGCTAGCCAGTTTTTCCAACACCATTTATTAAATAGAGAATCCTTTCCCCATTGCTTTTGTTAGTTTTGCCAAAGATCAAATGGTTGTCGATGTGTGGTGTTATTTCTGAGGCCTCTGTTCTGTTCCATTGGTCTATGTATCTGTTTTGGTACCAGTACCATGCATTCTGGTTACTGTAGCTTTGTAGTATAGTTTGAAGTCAGGTAGCATGATGCCTCCAGCTTTGTTGTTTTTGCTTAGGATTATCTTGGCTATGTAGGCTCTTTTTTGGTTCCATATGAAAAGTAAAGTAAAGTTAAGCTAAGTTTTTTTTCAATTATGTGAAGAAAGTAAATGGTAGCTTGATGGGGAAAGCATTGAATCTATAAATTACTTTGGGCAGTATGGCCATTTTCATGATATTGATTCTTCCTAACCATGAGCATGGAATGTTTTTCCATCTGTTTTTGTCCTCTCTTATTTCCTTGAACAGTGGTTTGTAGTTCTCCTTGAAGAGGTCTTTCACATCCCTTGTAAGTTGTATTCCTAGGTGTTTTATTCTCTTTGTAGTAATTGTGAATGGGAGTTCATTCACAATTTAGCTGTTTGTTATTAGCATATAGGAATTCTTGTGACTTTTGCACATTGATTTTGTATCCTGAGACTTTGCTGAAGTTGCTTATCAGCATAAGTAGATTTTCAGTTGAGATGATGGGGTTCCGCAGTGTTTTGTTGTTTTCCTTAGAGATGTCTATCATCTCATTGATTAGGTATAGTCTTAGGAATTTTATTTATTTATTCATTTATGTGCAGCTATTGTAAAAGGAGTTTTTTATTTGATTCTCAGCTTGGTCACGGTTGGTTTATAGCAGAGCTACTGATTTGTGTACATTAATTTTGTATTCTGAAACTTTACTGAATTCATTTACCAGTTCTAGGAGCTTTTCAGATGAGTCTTAGGGTTTCCTATGTATAAAATCATGTCACCAGCAAAGAGCAACAGTTTGACTTCCTCTTTACTGATGTGGACACCTTTCATTTCTTTCTCTTGTCTGATTGCTCTGGCTAGAACTTCCAGTACTATGTTGAACAAAAGTGGTGAAACTGAGCATCCTTGTCTTGTTCCATTTATCAAGGGAAATGCTTTCCACTTTTCCCCATTCAGTATAATATTCGCTATGGGTTTGTCATAGATGGCTTTTATTACCTTAAGACTTATCCCTCCTTTGCTGATTAGGCTGAGGGTTTTAATCATAAAGGGATGCTGGATATTGTCAAATGCTTTTTCTGTATCTATTGAGGTGATCATGTAATTTTTGTTTTTAATTCTGTTAATGGGTGTATTAAATTTATTGACTTGTGGATGTTAAACCATCCCTGCATTCCTGGTTTGAAACCCACTGGATCATAGTAGATTATCTTTTTGATATGCTGTTGGATTCAGTTAGCTGGTATTTATGTTGAGGTTTTTTTGTGGGTGTCTTTATTTTATTTTATTTTTTTTTGGCATCTATGTTCATTAGGGATATTGGTCCATACGTTTTTTTTTTTGCTTGTT
Organism: Leontopithecus rosalia; assembly: GCA_028533165.1. Lineage (NCBI taxonomy): Eukaryota > Metazoa > Chordata > Mammalia > Primates > Cebidae > Leontopithecus > Leontopithecus rosalia. The sequence goes on from CM052649.1 coordinate 9,280,216, forward strand.
TGTTTTTTGTTATATCCTTTCATGTTTTTTGTTATATCCTTTCATTAGGGAGGCACAGAATTCATGGAATGGTGTGGGGAGAATCTCCTCTTTATCCTGTGGAATAGTGTCAAAAGGATTGGTACCAATTTTTCTTTCAATGTCTGATAGAATTCAGTTGTGAATCCATCTGGTCCTGGACTTTTTTTTTATTGGTAACTTTTAAATCACCATTTCAATCTCACTGCTTGTTATGTGTTTGTTCAGAGTTTCCATTTCTTCCCTGTTTAATCTAGGTGTGTTGGATATTTCCAGGAATTTATCCATTTCTTCTGGGCTTTCTAGTTTATGCACATAAAGCTGTTCCTAGTAACCTTGAATGAACTTTTGTATTTCTGTAGTATCAGTTGTTTTATCATCTGTTTCATTTCTAATTGAGCTTATTTGGATTTTCTCTCTTCTTTTCTTGGTTGATCTCACTAACGTTCTATCAAAGAATCAGCTTTTTGCTTCATTTATCTTTTGTATTACTGTTTTGTTCTCTATTTCATTTAGTTCTTCTCTGATCTTAGTTTTTCCTTTATTCTGCAGGGTTTGGCTTTGGTTTGTTCTTGTTTCTCTAGTTCCTTGAGATGTGACTTTAGATTGTCTATTTGTGCTCTTTCAGACTTTTTGTTATAAGCATTTGATTCTATGAACTTTCCTCTTATCCCTGCCTTTGCTGTATCCCAGAGGTTTTGATAGGTTGTGCCACTGTTATCGTTCAGTTCAAATAATTTTTAAATTTCCATCTTGATTTTATTGTTGACCCATTGATCATTCAGGATTAGGTTATTTAATTTCCATACATTTGCATGGTTTTGAGGGTTCCTTTTGGAGCTGACTTCCAATTTAATTCCACTGTGGTCTGAGAGAATACTCAACATAATTTCAGTTTTCTTAAACTTCCTCAGATTTGTTTTGTAGTCTATCATATGGTCTATCTTGGAGAATGTTCCATGTGCTGATGAATAGAATGTGTATTCTGTAGTTGTTGGGTAGAATGTTCTGTAAATATCTGCTAAGTTCATTTGCTGTAGGGTATAGTTTAAATTGTTTCTTTGCTGACTTTCTGTCTTGATGACCTGTGTATTCTATTTTGGTGTCTTTTGAGTATTTATTTCAAGATTTAGAGCTCCTTTTAATAGTTCTCACAGTGTTGACTTTGTAGTGCAAATTTTCTCAGCATTTGTTTGTCTGAAAAAGATTACCTTTCATTTATGAAGTTTAAATACAAAATTCTTAGCTGAAAATCATTTTGTTTAAGGAGGCTGAAGATAGGGCCCCAATTCCTTCCAGATTTTAGGGTTTCTACTTAGTAGTAATTTAATAGGTTTTCCTTTATCAGTTATCTTATGTTTTTGTCTCATAGCATTTTTAAAAAATTGTATTTGGGCTCTGGGGTACATGTGCATGTCCTGCATCCTGCAGGATTGTTGCATAGGTACATACATGCCATGGAGCATTGCTGTCTCCAACCACCCCCCACACACCACCCCTTCACCTACATCAGGAATTCCTCCCAGTGTTATCCCTCCCCAGCACTTAAGATTCTTTTCTTTCTCTTGACTTAGATAACCTGATGACTGTGTGCCTAGGTGGTGATCTTTTTAGTGATGAATTTCCCAAGTGTTCTTTGAGTTTCTCATGTTTGAATGTCCAGATCTGTAGCAAGGCTGGGGAAGTTTCCCTCTATTATTTCCTAAAACAGGTTTTTCAAACTTTTAGATTTTTATTATTCCTCAGGAACACCAATTATTCTCAGGTTTTATCTTTTAGCATAATCCTAAACTTTTTGGAGCCATTGTTCATTTTTGTGTTAATTCAAAAGCCTTGTCTTCAACCTCTAAAGTTATTTTTTCTATTGGTTCAATTATACCACTGAGACTTTCCAGTGCATTTTGCAATTCTCTAAGTGTCTTTCCTTCATTTCCAGAAGTTGTGATTGTTTTTTATGTATGCTATTTCACTGGAAATTTTTCCATTCATATCCAGTATTATTTTTTAATCTTTGTAAGTTTGACTTCACCTTTCTCTGGTGCCTCCTTGATGGACATGAAAGTCAACCTACTGAATTATTTTTCTGGCAATTCAGAGATTTCATCTTGGTTTGGAACACTGCTGGTGAGCTAGTGTGATCTCTTGGAGGTGTTAAAGAATCTTGTTATACTACCAGAGCTGGTTTTCTGGTTCATTCTCATTTGGGTGGATGATGTCAGAGGGAAGATCTGGGGCTCAAGGACTGTTGTACAAATTCTTTTTTTTATTGCATTTTAGGTTTTGGGGTACATGTGCAGAACATGCAAGATAGTTGCATAGGTACACACGTGGCAGTGTGTTTTGCTGCCTTCTGCCCCGTCACCCATATTTGGCATTTCTCCCCATGCCATCCCTCCCCTGCTCCGCCCCCCGCTGTCCCTCCCCTATTTCCCCAATAGACCTCAGTGTGTGGTACTCCATTCCCTGTCTCCATGTGTTCTCATTGTTCATCACCTGCCTATGAGTGAATATATGGTGTTTCCTTTTCTGTTCTTGTGTCAATTTGCTGAGAATGATGTTCTCCAGATTCATCCATGTCCCTACAAAAAACACAAGCTCATCATTTTTGATGGCTGCATAATATTCCATGGTGTACATGTGCCACATTTTCCCAGTCCAGTCTATCATCATTGGGCATTTGGGTTGATTCCAGGTCTTTGCTATTGTAAACAGTGCTACAATGAACATTCGTGTGCATGTGTCCTTATAGTAGAACGATTTCTAGTGCTTTGGATATAAACCTAGTAATGGGATTGCTGGGTCAAATGGAATTTCTATTTCTAGGTCCTTGAGGAATCGCCACACTGTCTTCCACAATGGTTGAACTAATTTATACTCTTACCAGCAGTCTAAAAGTGTTCCTATTTCTCCGCATCCTCTCCAGCATATGTTGTCCCCAGATTTTTTAATGAACGCCATTCTAACTGGCGTGAGATGGTATCTCAATGTGGTTTTGATTTGCATCTCTCTAATGACCAGTGATGATGAGCATTTTTTCATATGTTTGTTGATCTCTTGTATGTCTTCTTTTGTAAAGTGTCTGTTCATATCCTTTGCCCATTTTTAGATGGGCTTGTTTGCTTTTTTCTTGTAAATCTGTTTGAGTTCTTTGTAAATTCTGGGTATCAGCCCTTTGTCAGACGGGTAAACTGCAAAAATTTTTTCCCATTCTGTTGGTTGCCGATTCACTCTAGTGACTGTTTCTTTTGCCATGCAGAAGCTGTGGAGTTTGATTAGGTCCCATTTGTCTATTTTGGCTTTTGTTGCCAATGCTTT
>CM052649.1:9284048-9297295 GCA_028533165.1 Leontopithecus rosalia
TGGATTTATCCACCTGTCGTCTGAGTAGCTGCTGATTTTTCGATTGGGTCTCTGAGTAGCGTCCCAGATTGTTAATGATGGAGTATTTCTGTTTCTTAGTTTTCCTTGTAACAGTCTAGCCCCTCTGCTGTAAGACTGCTGAGATGCACTCCAGGCCCTGCTTGCCTGTACACCTGTAGCAGCTGCGGAAGAGTGAGGGATGCTACCAGTTTCTTCTATCTTTGTCCCAGAATGATGCCCACCAAATGTCAGTCTGATCAGTCCTTTCTGAGGTGATTCTTTGGGTATACAGGGGTCAGGGAGCTGCTTGAGGAGACGATCTGTACTTTATAGGAGCTCAAGTGCTGATCTGTGAGCTCCGCTGTTCATTCAGTGTTGCTAGGCAAGTACGTTTAAGTCTGTTGCGGCAGAACTCATGAAACTGCTTTTTTCTTCAGATGCTCTGTCTCAGGGAGTTAGGGCTTTATTTGTGAGTATCCGTTGTGCTGTCCTGCCCAGGTAGGAGGCAGTCTAGTCACTATTTGGCTGCTGAGGCTCTGCCCTGCTGGTGTGAGGTCCACCCTTTTGCTGTGGGCTCTGTCCTGCTGTTTTGGGCTCCGCCCTGCTGACTTAGGCTCCGCCCTGCTGATGTGGGCTCTGCCCTGTTGGCGGAGTCTCTCTGCTATTGCGGGTTGCCTCAGCAATGGCTGACTGCATCAGCAATGGGTGGGTACCTCAGTAGGGGCCGAAGCTCTCAGCAATGGCGGGCGCCCCTCCCCCACCAGGCTGCAGAGCCATGGTTTCAGCTGTGCCCACATTGGAACTCTCAACCCTGGGCACTCCAAATCACCATATTGCTTGTCCCTGTGGGGGTAGGACCCGTAGAGCCTGATCACTTGCCTCCCTGCCTCCAAGCCTTTTTGCCTTTTTTTTTTAAGTTGTAGGGTTGACTCTCTCCTGGTTGCCTCAGCCGCCAGCCAAAAGGGCACTGGGATCTGTGTGATTTCCCGTGCAGCAACCCACTGTGCTGGTTCACAATTCACCTCCCAGAAATCTCCTGGTCTGGTTCACTGTCCAAAACCCATTCAATCAGATGAACATGGCAATCTGCCCTCCCAAGTCTCAAATTGCTGGTTTAACAGGGCACCCAGACCCGTGTGTTTTTTGTGCCATGCCGCTGCGCTGCAGCACTGGCTGCCTGGCCGTGTCAGCAGATACTGCTGTGCTTGCGTCCTGCGTACCTCTTACACCTGGGCTTTTCCCTGCTCTGTGGGCTATAAAGATCCATCTGGAAATGCAGTGTGAACTCACCCTCTGCGTCTTGACTGAGAGCTGCAATCGTGAGTTGCTTCTAGAGTGCCATCTTCCTCCCTGAGCCCTGTACAAATTCTTTTATCCTGCAGGGTGCTGCTTTGATATGGTGCTGTCTCCTTATCCCTACAGATGGGGCTTCCTGATAGCCAAACCGCAGTTATTGTTATTTCGCTTCTGGATCTAGCAACCTAGTAGAGTTACTAAGCTCTGGGCTGGTACTGGGGAATGTCTGCAAAGAGTCCTGTGATGTGATCTATCTTCATGTCTCTCAGCTGTGGATACCAGCACCTGCTCTGATGGACGTAGCAGGGGAGTTAAGTGGAGTCTATGAGGAACTTTGCCATATTTTTGTTAAATGAGCTGGTTTTGTGTTGGTTGGCCTCCAACCAGACTCTCCTTGGGGAAGGCTTGCTGAAGCTGCCATGTCAGATGTGGGTATGGTTCCCAGGCCAATGGAATTATGTTCCCAAGGGGATCATGGCTGCCTCTGTTGTGTCACACAAGTTGCCAGGTAAGTGGAGGAAAGCCAGCAGCCACAGGTCTCACTCAGCTCCTTTATAGCCCAGAGTCAGAAAGACCAGTCTCACTCCCACCATGATCCACAAACAGCACTGAGTTTATTTTCAGCCAGCAGTTGAGCAGGCCTCAAAACTTGCCCCAGGCTACAAACCTCCCAGCTGAGAAAGCAAGCAGACACACAGTTCCTCAGCTGTCCCACAGAACTTGCAGCGGCAATCCATCTCCTTCAAAGGGTCTGTGAATTCTCTTGGCTTTTCTAGTACATTTCTTTGGTAGTTCTTGAAGCATAAGTTTATTATGTGGGTCTCCACATGCTGCTTTGTCCATCTGAGTGGGAACTGCAAGTCAGTCCTGCCTCCTATCCACTATTTCCCCCCAAAAAATATCCCTGTTGCTCTTTTTATCAAGCTCTGAATGCAAGATAAAGTATTTTACCAAAGTCTGATCTGCTGCAGATGTATCAAAGCCTAACTGACATGATGGAAGGAAAATACCCACAATCAAGCTAGCTCTAGCCTTCCATATGGGAGAAAAGATATCCAAATCTAGCCTCCTACATCCTATCTGTCTCACCTAAGGCTGAGACCCAGCCATAGCACTGTGAAACATTGTTCCCATGTCTTTACAATGTACCATACATTAAAGGCCTATTTACAAGACTTCCTTTTGCCTAGTATAACACTTCCACATTTCAACAAACATGGCAAGGCACACTTAAAGGGAAAAAAATAGTCTGAAGAGATAGAGTAAGCATTGGAACCAGACCCAGATATGGCAGGGATGTTGAAATTATTAGACCATGAGTTTAAAATAACTATGATTAACATGATTAGAGCCCTAATAGAAAAAGTAGACAGCATGCAAGAACAGATAAATAATGTAAGCAGAGAACTAGAAATTCTAACAAATAATAAAAAGTACACTAGAGAACAAAAACTCTGTAAGAGAAAGGGGAAAATGTCTTTGATGGCTCATTAGTAGACTGGATACAGCTCAGGAGAAAAATTACTGAGCTTGACTATATTAAAACAGAAACTTCAAGAACTGAAAAGCAAAGGAAAAAAAGACAGGAAAAGAAACATAATAATATAATATCCAAGAACTGTAGGACAACTTTGAAAGGTGTACATGTAATGGTAATAACAAAAGAAGAAGGAAGAGAGAAGAGAGAACACAAAAAATGAAAATATTTGAAACAATAATGGCTTAGAATTTCCCCTAAACTAATGTTAGACATCAAACCTCAAATCTTGTAAGCTCAGAAAATGCCAGGCAGAAAAAGATGCCAAAACATTCCTAAACATACACATGTCATAATGTAAACGGCAGAAAATCAAGATACAGAAATATCTTGAAAGAAGCCAGAGGTCCTGAAAAAACCTTACGTATAGAGAAGCAAATATAAAAATTACATCAGTTTCTCTTCAGAAACCAAATTGGTAAGAAGAGGGTAAAATGAAGTATTTAACATGTTGGGAGAAAAAAAAATGAGCCTATAACTCTATACTCTCAAAATTATTCTTCAAAAATGAAAAATAAACACTTTCTCAGACAAACAAATATTGAGGGAATTTGCTACCAGTAGACATGTCTTTTAAAAATGTTAAAAGCTCTTCAGATAAAAAATACTTAAGATATGTCAGAAACTTTCATCTACATAAAGAAGAGTATTAAAGAAAAAATAAAATGATAGCATGTGAGCTTATAGAATTTAGGAGCTTATAGAATTTACTGAACCTGGTCAGTTTTCCAAAGGATAAGCAGTGAATTATACTGTATCTTAACAGTATGCATTAGGATTCTTGCAGTTGTACACAGGAAGATAGATACATTTTACCAGATATTATTCTTCCAAGCTACTGAGCCCCAGTGGGAGGAAGCCTGGGAGGGTGGAGAAACATATTAAGAGAAAAAACCTGCTGTAGTTTCCATATCATGAGGAATTTCTGTAGCCTGCTACATGGTAGTCCTATGATCCTAAATTTGTCCAGATTCTTGTCTGGATTCAAGAGGTAGGTCAAGAGCTTTTCTAAAGTTCTGCACTTGCTGTTCCATCCTCTGCTGAAAGACCAGGAATAAAGCACAGGTTGACAGCCAAAACCAGGATTTAAAGAATGTGAGAAGGCCTGGAAGAACACTAATGAACAGCAATGGGGAGAAGGAGTTGGAGTTCCTAGGTACCAAACCACAGGAGATCTATCCCCCAGAAAGGAGAGACTTGTGGCCTCCATCATGGCTGTTTCTTCTTTCTTAGTTTTGTATTTCAGAAATGTATCCTTTAGTTTTGATGATTTGGTTCAGACTGAGATTGCAATGTGATTTCTGTTCTCCAACATAATTCTGTTTCTTTATCTCAGTTGGAGAATCAAATAGCATATTAATATGATACATTACACTAGATTTCACCTAGAGTGGGTAATAAAAGCTATTTTCCAACCTTTTCAGTCTGAGCTCAAATAAAGTTAATCTAATTTAATATGTCATCAATAAAAGTTGGTCTATGGCCCAATAGTTATTTAGGAAAGGGGGATGGGGAAGGTTTAAAGTATAATTTAAAGGTTGGTTTGATTTAAGACAAGTTCAAGTTTAGCAATGCAATTTTGCTGCATTTACTATACATCTCTATGATGAATGCAGGGCAGAGAAACCAACCTTTACATTTTCTATCTATAATTAATGAGTGGCTTCTAGCAGGGTTGAGGAGAGGAGAGAAGAATTGTGATTACTGAAGACCAGCTCACTCTTGAGTGATGTCAAATCTTCTAGAGGCCAATTTAAACCAGTCAGTATTCTCACTTTTATGTGCTGGGGTTTTGCAATTTTTTAAGCCATGATAGGATGAAACCTGATTAGAAATGAGGCAGAAGAGCCTAATGGTAAGATGATGGCTTTAATTATTAAAGCCAACTAATTATACACAATTATACACAATAAGTGCCACCAATAGTGGTAGCGTGGGATTGATAAGAAAGTGTTGATAGGATTGGGAGGGAGACTCAGCCCCAACATCTCCTTCTCTGTCTCTCCAGAGCAGGATTTCTCCCAGAGGTCTCTGCCCACAGACAAAGTCCACCCCAGTGGGGCAGTCATAGCAGGAAATTTCAAGTATAGAAGCCGTAGCCCCACTAACCATTCAGAATTCCACCCTGTTTCCCACTGGGTGAAGCCTAAGCTTGATAGGCTTCTGACTCCCAGCCCTCTTCTCTCCTTTCTTGCTGCTTCCTGGAGAGTGGCCTCCAGGAGAATACACAGGGGTTTGCAACCCCATCCAGGGTGGGAAGCAGGAAGTGAAAAACTGTGGTAACCATACTGCATGTCTCCCATTCCTATAATCTCCACCTTCCTGAATCGAGCTCAGCTAGTTGGAGATCACACTTAGTCTCCTGGCAAAGTTAGCCTGCTTCTATACCCCATCCTCTCACAGGGGCATTGTTTGGAATGGGCAGACTGCCTGAAACTGCACCCCTACCAGACTCCAAGCATCACCCACGTTGCTGATTGCCCTATACTGCCTGTCAGCATGAACACTGTTTCTCCACTGACCCACATCCTAGGACAGAAGAATATATTCCTCGTTCCTGATCTTTCCCTCAACTGGACACCATATAATCTGCTTGACCTGCTCTTCTAATAAAAGAATCTGAACTGAACAGTTATTTCACTAGGATCTATTGTTTTTAGCACCTCAATCAGTGGTTGTCAACCCCGATTGTATGCACCTAAAAATTTAAAAAGAAAAGAGATACTGGAGTTGGGGTAGGATCCAAGATGGCCAAATAGGAACAGCTCTGGAGTGCAGTTCCCAGTGAGAACAACACAGCTTATGAGTGATCACTGCATTTCCAAATGAGTTATTACTGCCAACAGACCAGGAAATTCCCTGGTTGAAAAGTGCCACAAATTTCAAGCACAACTGTTTTAGCCAGCACAGTGGGTCTTCACACAAAAGTTAACACAAATCTGGGTGGCCATTTCATCTGGCACCTGGATAGCCTGTGAGACAGAGCACCCATTCAATTGAAAAAAAGGAGGCTGAAACAGGGAGCCCGGTGATCTGGCTCACAAGGTCCCATCCCCACAAAGACCAGCAATCTGAAACACTCTGGATTGAGAGTTTCCCAGCAAGCACAGCTGGACCCCAGGATGGCTGAACTCAGTAGGGGGAAGAGTGTTGGCCATTTCTGAGGCAGTCCCCAAGTACCAAGGCAGTATGCCATTACTGAGGTAATCTGCCATTACTGAGGCAGTCCGCCATTACAGAGTCAGTCTGCCATTACTGAGGCAGACTGCCATTACTGAAGCAGTTCTAACTATATCTCTGTAAACAAAACCACAAGGAAGTTCACACAGCAGCTGAGCAGAGACCATGGCAGCTCAGCAAGGCCTCTGCTGGCAGACTGTGACTAGGCTACCTCCTCGCTGGGCAGGGCATCTCTGAAAAAAGGCAGCAGCATGTTAGGAACTTATAAATAAAGCCCCACCTTCCCAGGAGAGAGCACCTGGGAAAAAAGGCAGTTATGAGTTCCACTGCAGCAGACTTAAACATACCTGCCCAGCAGCTCTGAACTGAACAACAGAGCTCACAGCTTAGCACTTGAGCACCTATAAGAGACAAACTGTCTCCTCAAGCAGCTCCCCAACTCCCATATATCCAAAGAGACACTTCATAAAGGAGAGCTCAGGCTGACGTCTGGTGGGTATCCTTCTAGGACGAAGAGAACACAAGAAGAAACTGGCAGCAACCCTTACTGTTCTGCAGCTGCCACAGGTGATTCCCCAGGCAAGCAGGATCTGGAATGGACCTCCAGCAGTCCTACAGCAGAGGAGCCTGACTGTTAGAGGGAAAACTAAAAAACTAAAAGAAATAACTTCAACATCAACAAAAAGGATGTCCACTCAGAGACCCCATCTGAAAGTTACCAACTATAAAGACCACAGGTAGATAAATCCACAAATACGGGAAGAAACCAGTGCAAAAAGGATGAAAACACCCAAAATCAGAAAGCCTCTCCTCCTCTAAGGGATCAGAACTCCTCTCTAGCAAGGGAATAAAGCTGGATGGAGAATGAGTCTGATGAACTGACAGAAACAGACTTGAGAAGGTGGGTAATGACAAACGTCTCCCAGCCTAAAGAATATGTTCTACCCCAATGCAAAGAAACTGAGAACCTTGAAAAAAAGTTTGATGAAATGCTAATGAGAATAAACAGCTTGGAGAAGAATATAAATGACTTAATAGAGCTGAAAAACACAATACAAGAATATCACGAAGCATACACAAGGTTTAATAGCCAAATTGACCAAGCAGAAGAAAGAATATCAGAGATTGAAGATCAACTCAATGAAATAAAATGAGAAGGCAATATTAGAGAAAAAGAGTAAAAAGAAATGACCAAAGCCGCCAAGAAATATGGGATTCTGTGAAAAGACCTAATTTACATTTGATAGGTATACCTGAATGTGACGGAGAGAATGAATCTGAGCTTTTCAAGATATTATGCAGGAGAACTTCCTGACCTAGCAAGGCAGATCAATATTTAAGTCCAGGAAATACAGAGAACACCACAAAGATATCCTCAAGGAGAACAACCATAGGCACATAATGGTCAGTTTCACCAGGGTTGAAACAAACGAGAAAATGCTAAGGGCGGCCAGAGAGAAAGGTTGGATTACCCACAAAGGGAAGCCCATCAGACTCACAGTGAATCTATCAGCAGAAACCCTGCAAGCCAAAAGAGTGGGGGCCAATATTCAACATCCTTAAAGAAAAGAACTTTCAACCTAGAATTTCATATCCAGCCAAACTAAGCTTCATAAGCAAAGGAGAAATAAAATCCTTTATGAACAAGCAATTGCTCAGATATTTTATCACCACCAGGCCTGCCTTATGAGAGCTCCTGAAAGAAGCACTAAACACAGAAAAAAAAAAAAACAGTACCAGCCACTCCAAAAATGTACCAAATGGTAAGGAGCATTGACACAATGAAGAAACTGTGTCAACTAATGGCAAAACAACAAGCTAGCATCAAAATGGCAGGATCATATTCACACATAACGATACTAACTTTAAATGTAATGGGCTAAATGTCCCAGTCAAAAGACACGGACAGGCAAATCGGATAAAGTCAAAAGCCATCAGTGTGCTGTATTCAGGAAACCCATCTCATGTGCAAGGACACACACAGGCTCAAAATAAAGGAATGGAGGAAGATTTACCAAGCAAATGGAGAACAAAAAAAACAGAAGCGGCAATTCTAGTCTCTGATAAAATAGACTTTAAACCAAAAAAGATCAAAAGAGACAAAGAAGGCTATTACATAAGGGTAAAAGGATCAATGCAACAAGAAGAACTAATGATGCTAAATATATATGCACCCAATACAGGAGCACCACATACATAAAGCAAGTTCTTAAAGACCAACAAAGAAACGTAGACTCCCACACAATAATACTGGGAAACTTTAACACTCCACTGTCAATATTAGACAGAACAACAAGACAGAAAATTAAGGCTATCCAGGACTTGAATGCAGATCTGGACCAAGCAAACCTAATAGACCTTTACAGAATTCTCCACCCCAAATCCACAGAATACACATTCTTCTCAGCAACACCTCACACCTACTCTAAAACTGACCACATCATTGGAAGTAAATCACTCCTCAGCAAATACAAAAGAATGGAAATCATAACACAGTCTCACAGACCACAGTGCTATCAAATTAGAATGCAGGATTAAGAAACTAACTCAGAACTGCACAACTTCATGGAAACTGAACAACTGGCTCTTGAATGTTGACTGGATAAATAATGAAATGAAGGCAGAAATAAAGATGTTCTCCAAAACCAATGAGACTGAAGACACAATGTACCAGAATCCCTGGGACACATTTAAAGCAGTGTCTAGAGGGAAATTTATAGCAATAAATGGCCACATGAGAAGCAGGGAACGATCTAAAATTGACACCCTATCATCGAAATGGAAAGAGCTAGATGAGCAAGATCAAAAAAACTCAAAAGCTAGCGGAAGACAAGAAATAACAAAGATCAAAGCAGAACTGAAGGAGATAGAGACACACAAAAAAAAAACCCTTCCAAAAATCAGTAAATCTAGGAGGTGGTTTTTTGAAAATATCCACAAAATAAATAGACTGCTAGCCAGATTAATAAAAAATAAAAGAGAGAAGAATCAAATAGATGCAATAAAAAACAATAAAGGGGATATCACCACAGATTCCACAGAAATACAAACAACCATCAGAGATTACTACAAACAATGCTATGCACATAAGCCAGTAAACCTGGAAGAAATGGGTAAATTCCTAGATACTTCCACCCTCCCAAGCCTAAACCAGGAAGAAGTTGAAACCCTGAATAGACCATTAACAAGGACTGAAGTTGAGGCAGCAATTAATAGCCTACAAACCAAAAAAAGCCCAGGTCCAGATGAGTTTGCAGCTGAATTCTACCAGACATACAGAGAGGAGCTGGTGCCACTCTTTCTGAAACTACTCCAAGCAATCCAGAAAGAGGGAATCCTTCCCAAATCATTTTATGAGAACCACATCATCCTGATACCAAAACCCAACAGAGACCCAACAAGAAAAGAAAACTTCAGGTCAATATCCATGATGAACATAGATGCAACAATCTTCAATAAAATATGGGCAAACATTGCAACAGCACATCAAAAAGCTTATCCATCACGATCAAGTAGGCTTAATCCTGGGGATGCAAGGCTGGTTCAACATTCGCAAGTCTATAAACGTAATCCACCACACAAACAGAATCAAAGACAAAAGCCACATGATTATCTGAATAGATGCAGAGAATGCCTTCAACAAAATTCAACAGGCTTTTATGCTAAAAACTCTCAATAAACTAGGTATCAATGGAATGTATCTCAAAATAACAAAAGCTATTTACAACAAACCCACAGCCAATATCATAGTGAATGGGCAAAAGCTGGAAGCAATTCCTTTCAAATGTGTCACTAGACAAGGATGCTCTCTCTCATCACTCCTATTCAATATAGTATTGGACATTCTAGCCAGAGTAATCAGGCAAGAAAAAGAAATAAAGGGTATTCAATTAGGAAACAAGGAAGTCAAATTGTCTCTATTTGCAGATGACCTAGATTGTATATTTAGAAGACCCCATCGTCTCAACCCAAAATCTCCTGAAACTGATAAGCAACTTCAGCAAAGTCTCAAGATACAAAATCAATGTGCAAAAAATCACAAGCATTCCTATACACCAATAACAGACTTAAAAAGAGCCAAATAAAGAATGAACTGCCATTCACAATTGCTACAAACAGAATAATATAACTATGAATACAACTAACAAAGGATACAAAGGACCTCTTCAAGGAGAACTACAAACCACTGCTCAAGGACACTTTTCAAAAGGAGTTGTATATGAGGCCAACAAACATGAAAAAATGCCCATCACTGGTCATTATAAATGCAAATCAAAACCACATTGAGATAACATCTCACACCAGTTAGAATGGCAATCACTAAAAAATCTGGACTCCTTTGGGAGGCCGAGGCGAGTGGATCACGAGGTCAAGAGATCGAGACCATCCTGATCAACATGGTGAAACCCCGTCTCCACTAAAAATACAAAAAATTAGCTGGGCATGGTGGTGCGTGCCTGTAATCCCAGCTACTCAGGAGGCTGAGATAGGAGAATTGCCTGAACCCAGGAGGCGGAGGTTGCGGTGAGCCGAGATTGCGCCATTGTACTCCAGCCTGGGTAACAAGAGTGAAACTGTCTCAAAAAAAAAAAAATCTGGAGACTATAGATGCTGGAGAGGATGTGGAAAAATAGGAATCCTTTTACACTGTTGGTGGGAGTGTAAATTAGTTAAACCATTGTGAAAGACAGTGTGGTTCCTCAAGGACCTAGAAATAGAAATTCCAGTTGACCCAGCAATCCCATTACTGGGTATATATCCAAAGGATTATAAATCGTTCTATTACAAAGACACATGCACATGTATGTTCGTTGTGGCACTGTTTACAATAGCAAAGACCTGGAACCAATCCAAATGCCCATCTATGATAGATTGGACAAGGAAAATGTGGCACATATACACCATGGAATACTAGGCAATCATAAAAAATAATGAGTTTGTGTCCTTTATAGGGATGTGGATGAATCCGGAAACCAAACCATCATTCTCAGCAAACTGACACAAGAACAGAAAAGCAAACACCGCATGTTCTCACTCATAGGTGGGCATTGAACAATGAGAACACATGGACACAAGGATGGGAGCATCACACAATGGGGTCTTTTGGGAGGGACTAGGGGAGGGACAGTGGGAGGTAGGGAGATTGGGAAGGTATAACAAGGGGAGAAATGCCAGATATAGGTGACAGGGGGATAGGGCAGCAAACCACATAGCCATGTATATACCTATACGACAATCCTGCATGTTCTGCACATGTACCCCAGAACCTAAAGTGCAATTGAATATATATATGTGTATATATATATATATATATGTGTGTGTGTGTGTATTATATATATATATAATATATATATAATATATGTGACACACATACTGCAAATATTTTCAGAATTTAAAAAAAAAAAAAAGCCAAGATCGGGCCCTGTCTCATGGGGACTATGATCCAAGAGGTCTGGGCGGAGCCAAGGCATTGCCATTTTTGCTGTGAAACACAGCCAGTGGCAAGAACAAGTGAGTTAACTAGTTAGACTCCAACCCTCTGACCCCCACAGAGCTCCCATGTTGGGAGGGCCACCTTCAGCACCCCTTCAGTCTGTGCCCACTGGGTCTCCTGCTCCTAAATGACGAGCTCATGTGCCAATGGTGCATGCACCTGCTCCACAAAGTGAGGCAATGTGGTTGTGGGGAGGAGATCCAAGGAATAAAGGAACGACAATGCTCCCTATTGAAATACCTGATGAGACTGCTGAAGCAATCAGAATGTTAATTTGAACATTTCAGGTCTTGCCTTATGTCAGAAAAACTGCAGTAGAAAATTCATAGAGCTTGAAAAGGGTCTTGTGAGGCCTTTTTGTTCATGGCCATTTTGCACAGATGAAGAGGAACCTAACTTTGCCAACTTCCAAAGGAAGACTGCACAAGAAACTTCATCTAGTGACTCCAGAATATAGCTCTGCTGCCGCCTAGAAAATCCTCTGTTGAAGTCTCTCTACAGAGGCTGCTGTGCTAGTTTCCTGGGAATGAGAAAGATAGGAGCCCTAAAGCCCAATCACTTCATAGAAAATGACAGCATACTGTTAGTTAGAAGAAATCAGTTTCTTTATATTAAAATATTGCCATATTAATTTAAATATCATCCCACTACAGTGAAGCTTTTTAAGACTTTTTTCTTAGAAAATGGCATAAGCCAATATAATAACTTACAAGTAACACCTGGAAACAGCTAAAAATGAAAAGAAATGATAGGTGAATGCAAAGATTCCAGACCTATAATGTATTGATCCCCTATTTTCCACTGGCAACACTCATTTCACTAAGATGTGCTCACAGGATAAGAGAAGAAAATCACAGACACAGGAAAGGTACTATCAATAACCAATATACTGTGTATTTTCTGAGAGTCAGTCATGTAACCATCTAATGACCAACAAATTGTGCATCAGTTTCTTGTTCATACAGTGTAAATATGTATGTGTATATATATATGCATACTCTGGTGGAAATAAAAGTCATAAATATTTAAAAATGAGTCTATTCTTGCTTAAAATTTAAAAAGCAAACTCCTGTGTTGGTTTTCTGGTTTTGATATGACATGGAAGTGATATGAAATGTCACCATAAAAGAAAATTAAGTGAAGGCTACTCCGAGTCTCCCGGACATTTTTTTTTTTGCAACTTCCTGTGGGTTTCTAATTATTCCAAAATTTTAAAAAGTTTAAAAGACAAAATGAAAGAAAATAAACTCTACCCACAAAAGAAACAAAGTGGGGCCTTGGAAGGAAAGAAGACAATGGAAGAACAATACAGACCATCAGTAGTAATAATAGAAATAGTAGCAACTGCAGCAGCAGCAGTAGTAACAGTAGTAGTAGTAGCTACAGGCAGTAACAGTAGCAATGGCAGTAGTAGTAGCGGTAGTAATAGCAGCAGTAGTAACGGTAGTAGTAGTAGCTACAGACAGAATAGTAGCAATGGCAGTAGTAGTGCTAGTAATAGCAGTAGTAACAGTAGCAGTAGTAGTAGTAATAGCAGCAGTAGTAACGGTAGTAGTAGTAGTAGTAATAGCAGCAGTAGTAACAGTAGCAGTAGTAGCTACAGGCAGTAACAGTAGCAGCACTGGCAGTAGTAGTGGTAGTAATAGCAGCAGTAGTAACAGTAGCAGTAGTAGTAGTAATAGCAGCAGTAGTAACGGTAGTAGTAGTAGTAGTAATAGCAGCAGTAGTAATAGCAGCAGT
>CM052649.1:9297395-9316228 GCA_028533165.1 Leontopithecus rosalia
GTAGCAGCACTGGCAGTAGTAGTGGTAGTAATAGCAGCAGTAGTTACAGTAGCAGTAGTAGTAGTAATAGCAGCAGTAGTAACAGTAGTAATAGCTACAGGCAGTAACAGTAGCAGCACTGGCAGTAGTAGTGGTAGTAATAGCAGCAGTAGTAACAGTAGCAGTAGTAGTAGTAATAGCAGCAGTAGTAACAGTAGTAATAGTAGCTACAGGCAGTAATAATAGCAAGGCAGTAGTAGTAGTAGTAATAGCAACAGTAGTAACAGTAGCAGTAGTAGTAGTAATAGCAGCAGTAGTAACAGTAGTAGTAGCTACAGGCAGTAACAGTAGCAGCACTGGCAGTAGTAGTGGTAGTAATAGCAGTAGTAACAGTAGCAGTAGTAACAATAGCAGTCCTATAACAGTAGCGGTGGTGATAGTAATGGACAGTAGTAGTGGTTGATAGGAAATATTTATATTCTAAGTCCACTGGGGCAGAGTGAAGAAGGAGCTATGGTACACTGGAAGAGAAATAAATATCTTACTTACATTTAAATCTATATAGGATTTGTTTCTCATTATAGTTACTGAGAGGAAGCAAGAAACTTTCCAAAATAATTCAGTCCTAAGCTATATATTTCTTACCTACTTTCCAAGGCGTGCAATCTTCAATTTGAAAGCATGTGAAAATCTCAAAGCATGTGAAACCATACATTATTCATTAAATCTATAAAATATGTTTATTATCAGACATGCGGTTTATTTAATTTACAAATGAGTTCCACCACCTGGTATCAACTGCCCCACACTACATTAGGCATGTGGGTTCTTCTGTTCAGAAAGCTCCAGCCTCTCTGGGCCTTAGATTTCTCCTTACAGACCAGCTTGAAAATAGCTACTCTAGCAGTCTAAACGCAAGCGCAATTTAACTTTGCTTCCTTGTGAAGCATCTCCCGCTCTCAGTCACATGGAGAGAGGCTGTGGAGCTGGAGATGGAAGCATTCCCCAAGATTCTGGAGATGCTTAGAACCCAAAGTACCCGCCACATGTGCCAGGTGCTGCTCTAGACATGAAGGGCTCAGCAAAGGGCACAACAGCCAAGGCCTTTCTGTCCTCAAGAAAGAAAATCAGCACTGAACAAGACAATCTCAAATAGGGTTCAAAACTACAGAGAAAATAAAACAAGGAACGTGATAGAGAATGGTGGCTTGCAGAGGCCCTGGGTCGGAGAAGATCTCCCTGCAGAAAAACATTTGAGCGGAGACCCAAGAAACCACCAGGAGCAAGTCACAGGGAAGAATTTCCCGGAACAGGGAAATTGAAGTCCCTGACCCAAAAATTAGTCAGGGCTTTGTGATATAGAGAAGTAGGAAAGACTGCAGCAGACAGAGGCGGAGAGGAAGGGAGGGGGCCACGTCATCAAGTCCCTGTGATGGGTCGGGCATGAGGGTGTGAGGAGGAGGCTTCAGTGTTTCCAGATTTCTGTTTTGAGGCACTAGCTGGAAGAGATACCACTTACTGGGCTTGGAAATGAGAAGCCTAGGTCCAGTTTAGAATGTGTCGAGTGTGAAGTGCTGCTAAGACATGCTGTCTGCCCTGGGTCTCCGGCCTGTGGGCCAGGATAGTCCAGAGTCCTCTTGTAGGGATTCCCCACTGTGGCCATTCCCCTCGGCTTCCTGGGAAGCCGTGCAGACACCTAAGCTGTCAGGACTCACAAACCCCTCGCCAGCCTCTGCCTTGCCCTTCTCCCCCAAGCCTGGGTGAACCACTAATCCCCATATGTGAGTCTCCCATTCCTCTGTGGCATCTGTATCGATTCCTATGGCTTCTGTCACAATCTGCCAAATAGTGGCTTAAACCTACACAAATTTGTGTTATAATTCTGGAGGTCAGAAATCCCAAATGCACCACCCTGGGCTAATATCCAATGTTCCTCCTGAAGACTTCGGAGGGAATCTGTTCCTCACCTTTTCCAGCTGCTAGAGGCTGTCCGCATTCTCTGAGCCACGGCTCCTTGCTCCATCTTCAAAGTCCACAGTCACACCCCTCCGACATCTACTTCTGTCATCCTGCTTCCTCTGACTCTCCTTCTCTCTCCTTACCCTGTTCCTGTCCTGATAATCCAGGCTCATCTCCCCATCCTGTCGTCAATCCCATTTGCAAAGTCCCTTTTGCCCGTGTAGGGAAACATATCCATAGATTCTAAAGGTGAAGACATGGGCATCTTTGAAGGGGCTACTATTTTGTCCATGGCAATATCCTAAATCCTCTTCCTCAAACTGCAGGCTATTTCTCATTCTCTAACCTACCACACTCTACTGGGAAAAAAATCAGACAGAACCAGTTCTGGACATGAATGGAAGGTAGGAAAGGAAGAAATACAGGAAGAAATCACGCACTTAAATGAACAATCCAAAATACAATCCAACCACAGAACTGGGGAAAAAATGGATACATATTTACAATCCAACACAAAGTTTACAGACATGTTAAAAACTTCAGACAAATTAAATTCAATAGAGTTTAATTGAGCAAAGAATAATTCATTAATCGGGCAGCTCCAGAATAGAATAGGTTCAGAGAGGCCGCAGTGCAGCTGTGTGTTGAAGACTGATGGACAGACAGCAGAAGTAGATACAGAAACAGCCAATTGTTTATAGCTTGGCATCCGCCTTATCTGAACATCGTTTCAATAGTTGGCTGCCTTTTGCCAAAACTTGGTGACTGGCCAGAACTAAGTGATTGGCACAAGAGTAGGTTACGATATATTTCCACATCCAGTTAGGTTATAGTCTACTATGTACAGAGAGACCTTTAGGCTGAACCCAAAATATGTAAGGAACCAGCTTTAGACTAGACTTAATTTAACACATGTATTAGGGGACAGCCCCAGTGTGCAAAATTCGAGATTAAGGCATACATAAGATTGCTGATACCAAGTTCACGATCAATTTATGTAAATAGATGCCGTGCCTTTGGGATTAAAGAGGGAAGAGAGACATACTGGGTGTTGGTTTCCATTCAATGAAAGACTAGGAGCTGAGTAGCAACGCAGCACCACTGTATCCTTTGCCCCCCTGGGATCTGGGCAGGGCCCCTGCACAGAAGACATGTCTGTGGAAGGGATGGGCGCCATTACTTAGGAATAAAAGTAGCCCAAGGACCTGCCTGGCCTCCCCTGGCCCAGCAGAACTGAGATGTAGGAGCAGGCAAACTCTCCTAGGAACTGTCAGATAGGTCATGACTGTTGTCCTCTACCTGGGGGAGCCACGGTTCTCTCCTCCTCCACCTTATGAGCTCTTGAACCCCATGTGTAGGAAGCAGCTCCTCTGGGAAAATGCTAGATGGGCATCGCATTAAATACACGACTAGCAGCTGATGCCATGTGGCATGCTGCCCCTCGACTCCATCCCTCTCTCCACAGCCACCACTTCTGCTCTTCCTTCTTCTTCCCAACCTCCTGCTCACAGCACCCCCACCGTCCACCTCCCTCCAGCACAAAAGATTTTGAAATGGGAACTTGCCTCCTACTAGGGTTATGACAAGTAACATTTTCAATCACAACACATTTCAATCATAAGAAAATAGCTTTAGAGGATCCCCAGGGAGTAGGAACAGGTGAAGAAAAGCATATTCATACAAGTTAGATTACCTATTTTTTAAAAAAAGAAAGTTGCCAATGAGAAAATGGGACTCCCTCTTGAGCCACTAAAATGTTAACGTCTGCATATACCTAAAGAGCTATGCATTTCTAATCTTTCTTCCTCACAGCTGTAAAATGCTTGGGGTTTAGAGAGCAGACTCTAAGTCTGAAGCCCATATCCACAGGGACAGCACCACTGCTTAACCCTAAGTGGTCCTATTAGAAGAAACTAAATTGGAAGATTCTGGATGCCTACTTAGTAGGAAGGCAAGGTTCAGCCACTGGAAAACTGCCACATATGTCTTTGAGCCTTCCCCGCAAGGTGTGCAGAACTCATCTAGAAGGACATAGAACTGAGGTTTTATCAGGCTCATGGTGTGTTCTGTGTGAACTGTTCTTGCCTGCTTTCTGCAAACAGCAAATTTTGTTCAAGACTTGCTTTCACTACAAACTAGTAGCAAGGTGTTATTTGCCAGGGTCCTCCAGAGGGACAGAACTAATCAGAGATAAAGATGGATATATATAGGAATTTATTAGGTAGTATTAACTCACACAATCACAAGGTCCCGCAACAGGCCATCTACAAGGTGAAGAGCAAGGAAGACACCCCAGGTTCTAAGGCAGAAGAACTCGGAGTCCTATGTTAAAAGTCAGGAAGCATCCAGCACAGGAGAAAGACATAGGCTGGGAGGCTAAGCCAGTCTAATCATTTCATGTTTTTCTGCCTGCTTTATATTCACTAGCAGCTGATTAGATGACACCCACCCAGAGGATGGGTCTGCCTTCTCCAGCCCACTGACTCAATGTTAATCTCCTTTGGCAACACCCTCACAGAAACATCCAGGATCAATACTTTGCATCCTTCAATTCAATCAAGTATTAACCATCACTGTATTAACCTCAGTATTAACCATCACACAAGGTTTGAGGGCATAACTAACCATCAACCACCTCTTACTGTTGACCACAATTACCAAGCAAGGAACACTTCAGAGCTGGGTATGATGCAGCACACTCAGGCAGCTCTCAGCAGTGATGCTTAGTAAGTGTCTACCATGTGCCAAGCCAGGGGTTACTGAGATAGATGACAGGACTGTCCTTCTCTTTCAAGGGGCTCCCTTCCCTGTAGTTCAGTGGTTGGTTATGTGGCCTTGCCAGGCTGGCCAGAACAAACACCAATGCTATCATTTCCTAGAAAGCCAGTGTGAGCATGGTCTGGACAGCAGACACTATTGAGGGCCCAGGTGAGGGCCCAAAGAAGGCATTGCCCAGTGGTGGTGCCCAGACAGACAATCCCTGATCTCCTGGCCTGGGCAATCACACCTGGATCAAAGGCCTGGGTAATCACCCCTGGGTGAAAACTCTGGAAAAGGCTATTTTTAAAGGCAGTTCACTAGTGCCTGAAGGCCTTGGGTCCCCAACAATGCATTATCATAAACCTCCATGGCTCACAAGTTTTTAGAACTACACAAACTTACCAGAGATTGCCACAAGTTCTCAAGAGGAGAATAGATATATGTGTACAGAGGCTAAATGGGAGCTTACAAGATGAAAATTCACATAAGCTTACAGAAAAGTGTACACACAGGCTCACATGGAGAGATGCACGGGGCTCACAGGGAGAGATACACATGGGCTCACATGAAGAGATGCATGGGGCTCACAGGGAGAGATACACATGGGCTCACATGAAGAGATGCATGGGGCTCACAGGGAGAGATTACACCAGCTCACATGGAGAGATACATGGGACTCACAGGGATAGATTGCACCAGCTCACATGGAGAGATCCATGAGGCTCACAGGGAGAGATTACACCAACTCACATGGAGAGATGCATGGGGCTCACAGGGAGAGATACACATGGGCTCACATGTAGAGATGCATGGGGCTCGCAGGGAAAGATTACACCAGCTTACATGGAGAGATCCATGAGGCTCACAGGGAGAGATACACATGGGCTCATGTGGAGAGATGCATGAGGCTCACATGGAGAGGTGCACTGGGGCTCACAGGGAGAGGTGCACTGGAGTTCACAGGGAGAGACTACACAGGTTCACATAGAGAGAAGCATGAGGCTCACTTGGAGATTGAACATTGACTCACACGGAGACAGGACCATGAGCTCACACGGAGAGAGGCTCACAACTGCTGGGCCCTTAGAGTGCATCTTACCCAACTCAGTTTACAGAAGGAGAATGGGGCCCGGAAGATGATGTCTTACTGCAGACCACCTGGCCATTTCAGGACAGTCCTGGAACTGCAGATCAGGGTCATTTAACAAGATGTGGTGTTTTAAAATCTCCATTCATACCAAAAAAGGTCCTAAGGCACAATTTCACCCAGGGATGTTCCCAGTTTTGTGTACAAGCAGGACAAGGTGCACTGGACTCAAATCTGCAGCTTTGGGGCAGTTCCCTCCGGGTTGCCTATTGGCTGACAAAGGAGCATCAGGCGGTCATTTTACAAAATGACTGTCTCAGCAGCCTCACACTGGCCCACGCCAGCCCAGGGTACTCTTTCTTAACTACCTACTGCCCAGCTTCTCTCAGGATGTTCTGGTCCTGCTCACATCTTCCTTGGTTAGGATGCCTGTCCTCACTGTCAACCACAATAGGGTCCTCTCGCCCTCAGCCTCCAGGCCTCCTTTAGTTTTCCTCTTAGCGTTTATGCTAAATGGTATTTTACTTTTTGTTGTTGTTGTTGTTAGATGAAGTCTTGCCCAGTCACCAGGCTGGAGTGCAGTGGTGTGATCTCAGCTTACTGCAACCTTCGCTTCCTGGGTTCAAGCGATTCTCCTGCCTTAGCATCCCCAATAGCTGGGATACAGGCCCATACCAATACACCTGGCTAATTTTTAAAATATTTTTGGTAGAGATGGGGTTTCATCATGTTGGCCAGGCTGGTCTCGAACTCCTGAACTCAAGTGATCAGCCCACCTTGGCCTCCCAAAGTGCTGGAATTGGTATTATTTGTGCTTTATCTTGCTATCTAGAATGTTCTCTGGGAGAGGGTAGAAAGAGAGGCTAGTTTGCCTGGTGCTTTATTCTTAGTGCCTAGAACAGAGCATGGCATGTAGTAAACACTCAATTAGCACAGTGTGAATAAAATAATGAGTTAAACACACTGTATTTCTAAATGCACATATCGCTCTGTTTTGTTTGCAAAAGGTTATCTTGAAGGACATATGTTGTTACATTTTTTAAAAAAGCAATTCTGGTGGGTTTCCAGAAAACAATA
Source organism: Leontopithecus rosalia (assembly GCA_028533165.1). Taxonomy (NCBI): domain Eukaryota; kingdom Metazoa; phylum Chordata; class Mammalia; order Primates; family Cebidae; genus Leontopithecus; species Leontopithecus rosalia. Next base: position 9,304,258 of record CM052649.1, read on the forward strand.
ATCTTATATCCCTATAACTCACTCTTGTTCCTGGAATTGTAATCATAGAATAAATGAAAGACTACTGAATGGCTAAGGAAGAGGAAACATGCGCTACTTTCTCTGTGATCTTACCACCAGCGAATCAGGCTCTGAAACCTCCATCTGCCCGGCTGGGCTGGGTGGCCTATGCCGGTAATCCCAACATTTTGGGAGGCCGAGGAAGGCAGATCACTGGAGGTCAGAGTTCGAAACCAGCCTGGCCAATATGGTGAAACCCTGTCTCTACTAAAAATACCAAAAAAAAAAAATGCCTAGCATAGTGGTGCATCTGTAATCCCAGCTACTCTGGAGGCTGAGGCAGGAGAATCACTTGAGCCTGGGAGGCAGAGGCTGCAGCGAGTCAAGATCGCACCACTGCACTTCAGCCTGGGCAAGAGCAAGACCCCATCTCAAAAAACAAAAATAAATAAATAAAAGTCCGTCTGCCCTATTGTGAAATAAGGGGGGAAGGGGAGCACACTCTGCAAATGCCTCTGCCTGAGGATGAGCTCCAGATGACAACTGCGTGGTGTCACCATGCCACTGGAACTTTTCATAGAGTTCTCTAGACTCCTTCCTAGGGCATATTTGTAAATGATTCAAATGTGATGGAAAATAACACTGCACCATAGTGTTTCATTTTCCTGACAAACTGTCGTAAAAACAAGTGCAATCGGTCATGATGCTCTTTGAGATCACTCCATGCTTGGACGAGTAACCTGGGATATATAAATAATGTAGGCAATTCCAAGGAGCCTGTTTTCTATTTTAAGTAACAGTTATACTCCGTAGCAGGTCCTCAGTAAATGTTCACTGGACTAGAAGCTTCCTCCCAGTGGTGCCCACGTGGACAATAAACTCCCTGGAGGGAAGTCACCACGACTTCACCTCGCCCCCAGCCCCACCCAGAGTTATTATGGTACAGCTGAGAGAGTCCCCTGACAAGTACCTCATACAGGTTACCACTGACAGAACGGTTTGAAATTAGTTACCTGGGCAGGCAAGGTGAAATACATGTTTAATGCAAGCCTTTTTCAAATGGGCCAGTATGGCCACCAGAAACTGACAGCTCTGAGCAGCTAGTAAGCAGTACTGTGTGATCATCTGTATGAGTTTAAAATTAGGTTGAAGGAGAAATAAGAAAGCCAGTACAAATATCCAGCACTAATAAAAGCAGAATTAAAGTTATACTCTCATTAAACCTAGATACTCGGTTTGTATCTTAGCCTGTTGTGTCATTTTGAACTTCCTTTCCCAACTGGCCTTCATGCCTTTTGTGTGCATGCACACACACACAGACACATACACACACACACACACACACACACACACACACACAGAGTCCACACTCTAAAAAACAGTAGCCTCTTTAATAATGGAGCATGGAGAAGAGAGCTAGAAAGTTGTTATCTGTTATTCTGCCAGAACTCAAGTGACAGGAAAAGACATTTTCCGGCCCTCACATCCTTGAGATGCTAAACCTGATCTGCAATTAGCCTAGTGCTGAATACAAGGGCCTGATGAAACGCTGCTGCAGGAAGACCGATGATGCCACTGTGCAAAACCACGAATAGCGCACTTATTTAAGATAATTTAAATGCAGACCAAAGGTACCTTGGAAATAACCATCCAGCAAATGAAACCTCATTCCTGACTGGGTAGGCCTGAATTTAATGAGATGATGTGAAACATGTGCTTGTAGTATCTAAAAGGTTTGAAATGTATGCCCTTGTTCTCTTTGGAATAGTTTGGGTTTGCATTGCTAATTGATCTAAGTTCTCAGTGAAGGGTGCGTGTGTGCGCATGCGCACGCGTGTGTGTGTGCGTGCCCACACGAATGCATGTGCCCGTGTATCTACTTGTGTGTGTAAGCCAATAGCAAATAGCCACACAAAACACACAATGCTAAAACAGCATTACTCTAGAACACCCTCCAGTTTCAGCATCCAGCCTGCAGGATTTGGACGCAAGCACTGAATTAAGAGGTTGCTTTAGGGATTAGGATAGTCACGATTTCCTAGTAATCACTTCCCTTTGCCACTACCAGCCTCTGCCTGCAAAGATATCTAATGGAGGTCCACAGAGAATAATCTGGAAGCTACAAGGCCACAGGGACCTTTGGGATGCAAACATTAAGACATAAAAACAAACTCAACCAATGCGAAAAGAAAAATTAAATTACCTTTAAAAGTGTTATGAAGCCAGCGAGGAACACTAAGGAAATTTATACGAGCCTTTGCTAACTGTCTTTGCTGCCAGAATCTTAATTCCAGAAAGCACTGATGTGTACTCACTTCAGACCCTTGAACACACATAGGGATGAGTATTCAACACAGAGACAATGTGCAGTTCCCATGTGAAGTGGGCAAGACCGCGGTTAACAAACTAAGAAATAACAGCTTAAATGTAGACTTGGAGAATGCCTTTAAAATTGTTTGCACAGATGTGACATTATTTACATGACAATTTCATGCTCCTCGGCACACAGAGAAAATGAGTTAGGCAAAATAATGCGAGCATTAATTCTATTAATGGGTTAAGGATTGTCTAGAACTTTTCTGTTGCTTCATCATCTTGATGTAATTAAAAATATTTGTTATATCTGCAATATTGTTTCATCACCTACTGGGAAAAGCAAGTCAGAAAGAAAAAGAGTTTGCTAGTTTTCCTAGAAAAAGAATGTTTTCTCAAAAATGTTGGAGGCCTTTGGGTTCATTTATTTAGACTGATCCCATTAGTCAAAAGGTTGGAAAATGTTTTAGGACTAAATATTTTAACACTCTGAAAAAACAATGAAGAGCATTGACTACAATACTTATTTCAGAAAGCAACAAAGAAATAAGCATGTTATCAACCAAAAAAAAAATCACTTAGCTTCTTTAACTTGATGTTGCCACTGTTTCCTCAAACTCAGCTGAATCAGCTCCGTTTAAGTGGCAATGCTTTGGAAGCAAAAAATGATAGATTACGGTGGTGGCAAGCTCCATTTTGAAAACACAGAAGGGATTCTCTTCCCTCTGCACTCACATTTCATCACTTACTTGCAATTTCTGTAACGTACTCTCCAAACTGGGAAAGATGAGGAGGCCATGGGAAAGATTCACATTCAAGACATTCAAGACTTACCCTTCACTCTGAAAAATATGCCGTGTTGTCGATCTGTAAATAGAATTATAGCTCCACCAACAACAAACCCCGATGCAAAAGTGCCTGGGTGAACTAAAATTAAATGCCAATGAAAAATACCTCTCTGCACATCAGCGTCTATCGGCTCCAGCCTTTTTGGGCTTCCTCATTTGTCTTTATTTTCATTTAGAGCCATGTGGTGTACTGCGTTTGGCTCAAGGCACTCTCCCTCACAGTCATGGGTGGGTGTGTGTTGTCCTTGTCACCCACAGAGTTACATGGGGGAAAGAAATTATTTATTGATTTTCCTTTCTGTGGAATGGTGTCTTTGGCTAGTTTCTTGAGACAGGGCAGTAATGCACACAGCCCAGCAGTGGGGATGCGGGCAGCATGCCACACGGGCTGCACCACCAGGATCACCTGCACCCACCAGGGTCACCTGCGCCTAGCTCTTCCAATAAAATAAACAGCATATGCTTCAAAAGTGGAAAGAATGAACAAAACAATGCTGTGTTCGCATCTGAGTAGTTGAAACAGCATGATCTGAATTTTGTTTTACACCTGTATTCTAAAAAAGGTTTGGTTGGGACGGCATACTATCTGGTTGGTTAAGGAAGTATATTTGACATTTGGGGTTGGTCCTAAACTTAAAAGTCAGAAAAAAATTTAGGAATGCTGTGAGTTGTGAATCAAGTCTTGATAATTTTGGGCTGATTACCAGAGATGCCATTTTTGGCTTTCTGAATTGTTAAGTGGTCTGGGATAGTGGTCTGGTCTGGGAGGAGTGGCTCATGCCTGTAATCCTAGCATTTTGGGAGGCTGAGGCAGGAGGATCATTTGAGGCCAAGAGTTCAAGACCAGCCTGAGCAACACAGAAAGAGAGATCCCATCTTTAGAAAAAACTTTTAAAAATTAGTTGGTTGTGTTGGTGCAAGCCTATAGTCTCAGCTGCTCAGAAGGCTGATGTAGAGGATGGCATGAGCCCAGGAGTTCTAGGCTACAGTGAGCTATGATTGCACCACTTCTCTCTCTAGCCTGGGCAGCAGAGTAAGACCCAATCTCTAAAAAAATAGTAATAATGATAATAAAGGAGAGAGATAGTGGTCCGACTTCCTACAAGTCTTACTTCTAGAAGCCAGGCTGGCATTCTGAGCTGGTTACTGTAGATAACAAGTTGGTTTTCTAGACTGGTTGCTGCAGGCTGTGGGTCAGTTCTATTTTTATGCATAGTCTGACCCTTGCCCATTTGTATGTTTATATATCCAGTGTCTCACTCCTAAGAAGTCACAAAGAAGTCAAACTGGTTTTTGCTGCTAAAGTCTAAAGGAGAATGCAGCAAACTGCCCAGCCCAAAACATACACCCCACTAGGGGACAAGCCAAAGCTTCTCCTGTGCTTGGTGATGCCCCCCCCATTCTGGGAGCCATTTCTGAGAGTCACACACAGCATGAATGTGGGTGCTGTTCTGTTCAGCTGTTGGAGATGCTGATTCCTGTGAATGCCACTGAAAATCTCAGCATAAGTGGATCGTTCATTCACTCACCATAGAGGAGCTCTATATTCACAGACTTTAGCCCTGCACCAAGAACCCTGCACTGGTTGCAAAACCTTCAAGTTCTCTAACGCTGATGTGCAAAGCCCCAGCACACCCTCATAGTACCTTCTCTCATGGCTATCATGGTACCAGACCCAACACCAAGGTCACAGGGGCAGGATCTAAAGGTGTCCTCTCCAGACATACAAGGTCACCATAGGGCTGCTGGGCTTCCTGCAGCAAGCAAGTGCTCGCCGGTGTCCAGCTTAGCCTCAACATCTTCTAGGAGCTTCACTTATTGCTGGCAATTCACTGTTTGAGGCTGCACAACCGGAGACCCAGCTTTAATGCACAGCAGACCCTTATTCCTGTTTAAAGCCTCTCAGGGGAATAAACCCAGGATCAAAGAGTTAAGAATAAAGAAGAGATATGGATCCAAGATGGCCAAATAGGAACAGCTCTGGAGTGCAGTTCCCAGCAAGAACAATGCAGAGGGTGAGTGGTTACTGCATTTCCAAAAGAGATTTTACTGCCCACAGACCAGGAGATTCCCAGGCAGAAAAGTGCCATGAGTTTCCAGCTTGGCTGTTTCAGCTGGTGCAGCGGGTCCCCGCACAAATACTTACGCAAAATCAGGGTGGCCATTTCAACTGGTGCCTGAAATGCCTGGGAGACAGAGTCACCCATTCAACTAAGAAGAAGGGGGCTGAAACAGGGAGCCAGGTGATCTGGCTTGATGGATCCCACCCCCACAAAGACCAGCAATCTGAAATGCTCTGGATTGAAAGTTTCACAGCAAGCACAGCTGGACCTGGGAAGGTCCAGATCTGTGGGGGAAAGGGTGTCCACCATTACCGAGGCAGTCCACCATTACTGAGGCAGACCACCATTACCAAGACAGTTCTATCTATACCCCTATAAACAAAACTGCAAGGAAGTTCACACAGCAGCTGGGCAGAGCCCACGGCAGCTCAGCCACACCTATACTGGCAGACTGTGACTACACTACCTCCTACCAGGGCAGGACATCTCTGAAAAAAGGCAGCAGCATGTCAGAAACTTATAAATAAAGCCCCACCATCCCAGGACAGAGCACCTGGGAAAAAAAAGTGGTTATGAGTTCCGCTGCAGCAGACTTAAACATACCTGCCCAGCAGCTCTGAATGGAACAATGGAGCTCACAGCTCAGCACTTGAGCTCCTATAAGGGACACACTGTCCCCTCAAGCAGCTCCCTGACCCTCATTTATCCAAAGAGACACCTCATAGAGGGAAGCTTAGGTTGGCATCTGGTGGGTATCCTTTAGGGATGAAGATAACAGATGAAGAAACTGGCAGCAACCCTTACTGAGCGGCCACGGGTAATCCCCAGGCAAGCAGGATCTGGAATGGACCTCCAGCAGTCCTACAGCAGAGGGACCTGATTGTCAGAAGGAACACTAAAAAACTGAAAGAAATAACTTCAACATCAACAAAAAGAATGTCCACTGAGAGACCCCATCTGAAAGTAGATAATTTTACAAAATTTTACAGGTAGATAAATTCACAAAGATTGGAAGAAACCAGCACAAAAAGGATGAAAACACCCAAAACAAGAACACCTCTCCTCCAAGGGATCACAACTCCTCACCAGAAAGGGAACAAAGCTGGATGGATAATGAGTCAGATGAATTGACAGAAGCAGGCTTCAGAAAGTGGTAATAACAAACTTCTCTGAGTTAAAAGAACATGTTCTAACCCAATGCAAAGAAACTAAGAACCTTGAAAAAAAGTTTGACGAAATGCTAATGAGAATAAACAGCTTAGAGAAGAATATAAATTAATTGATGGAGCTGAAAAACACAACACAAAAACTTTGCAAAACATACACAAGTTTCAATACCCACATCAACCAAGCAGAAGAAAGGATATCAGAGGTTGAAGATCAACTCCATGAAATAAAATGAGAAGGCAAGATTAGACAGAAAAAAAGTAAAAAGAAATAAACAGTCTCCAAGAAATATGGGATTATGTGAAAAGACCTAAACTACATTTGATAGGTGTACCTGAATGTGACAGAGAGAATGAATTCGAGCTGGAAAACACTCTTCAGGATATTATCCAGGAGAACTTCTCCAACCTAGCAAGGAAGGCCAATATTCAAGTTCAGGAAATACAGAGAATACCACAGAGATATTCCTCAAGAAGAGCAACCCCAAAGCACATAATCGTCAGATACTCCAGAGTTGAAATGAAGGAAAAAGTGCTAAGGGTAGACAGAGAGAAAGGTTGCGTTACCCACAAAGGAAAACCCATCAGACTCACAGTGGATCCTTCAACAGAAACCCTACAAGCCAGAGGAGAGTGGGCCCCAATATTCAACATCCCTAAAGTAAAGAACTTTCAACCTAGAATTTCATATCCAGCCAAACAAAACTTCATAAGTGAAGGAGAAATAAAAGCCTTTATGAACAAGTAATTGCACAGTGATTTCATCACTACCAGGCCTGCCTTACAAGAGCTCCTGAAAGAAGAACTAAACATAGGAACAACCAGGACCAGCCACTCCAAAAGTGTACCAAATGGTAAAGAGCATCGACACAATGAAGAAACTGTGTCAACTAATGGCAAAACAACCAGCTAGCAACCAAGTGGCAGGATCAAATTCACACATAACAATATTAACCTTAAATATAAATGAGCTAAATGTCCCAATTAAAAGACACAGGCAAATTGGATAAAATATCAAAAGCCATCGGTGTGCTGTACTCAGGAAACCCATCTCATGTGCAAGGACACACATAGGCTCAAAATAAAGGAATGGAGGAAGATTTACCAAGCAAATGGAGAACAAAAAAAAGCAGGACTTGCAATCCTAGTCTCTGATAAAATAGACTTTAAACCAACAAAGATCAAAAGAGACAAAAAGAGCATTACATAATGGTAAAAGGATCAATGCAACAAGAAGAGCTAATGATCCTAAATATATATGCACCCAATACAGGGGCACCCACATACATAAAACAAGTCCTTAATGACCAACAAAGAGATGTAGACTCCCACAATAATACTGGGAAACTTTAACACTCCACTGTCAATATTAGACAGACCAAAGAGACAGAAAATTTACAAGGATAACCAGGACTTGAATTCAGATCTGGACCAAGCAAACCTAATAGACATTTACAGAATTCTCCACCCCAAATCCACAGAATACACATTCTTCTCAGCACCACATCAGACCTACTCTAAAATAGACCACATAATTGGAAGTAAATCACCCCTCAGCAAATTCAAAAGAAAGCAAATCATAACAAATAGTCTCTGAGACCACACTGCAATCAAATTAGAACACAGGATTAAGAAACTAACTCAGAACTGCACAACTTCATGGAAACTGAACAACTGGCTCTTGAATGTTGACTGGATAAACAATGAAATGAAGTGGAAATTAAGATATTCTTCAAAACCAAGGCAAAAGAAGACAGAATGTACCAGAATCTCTGGAACACATTTAAAGCAGTGTCTAGAGGAAAATTTATGGCAATAAACGGCCACATGAGAAGCAAGGAAATATCTAAAATCGACATCCTAACATCAAAATGGAAAGGGCTAGATGAGCAAGATCAAAAAAACTCAAAAGCTAGCGGAAGACAAGAAATAATTAAGATCAGAGCAGAACTGAAGGAGACAGAGACACAAAAAAAATCCTTCAAAAAAACCAATAGATCTAGGAGCAGGTTTTTTTGAAAAGATCAACAAAATAGACAGGCTTTTAGCCAGATTAATAAAAAAGAAAAGAAAGAAGACACAAATAGATTCAATAAAAAACAAGAAAGTGGATATCATCACAGATTCCACAGAAATACAAACTACCATCAGATGTTACTACATAACAATTCTATGCACATAATCCAGTAAACCTGGAAGAAATGGATAAATTCCTGGACACTTGCACCTTCCCAAGCCTAAACAAGGAAGATGTCAAATCCCTGAATAGATCAATAACAAAGGCTGAAGTTGAGGCAGCAATTAATAGCCTACCAACCAAAAAAAGCCAGGTCCAGATGGGTATATAGCCAAATTCTACCACACATACAGAGAGAAGCTGGTACTACTCCTTCTGAAACTATTCCAAACAATCCAAAAAGAGGGAATCCTTCCCAAATCATTTTATGAGAACAACATCATCCTGATACCAAAACCCAGCAGAGACTCAACATGAAAAGAAAACTTCAGGCCAATATCCATGATGAACATAGATGCAAAAATCTTCGATAAAATACTTGCAAACCAATTGCAACAGCACATCAAAAAGCTTATCCATCAAGATCAAGTAGACTTCATCCCAGGGATCCAAGTCTGGTTCAACATACACAAGCCTATAAATGTAATTCACCACATAAACAAAACCAAAGACAAAAACCACATGATTATCTCAATAGATACAGAGAAGACTTTGACAAATTTCAACAGCCTTTATGCTAAAAAACTCTCAATAAACTAGGTATCAATAGAATGTATTTCAAAATAAAAGCTATTTACGACAACCCCACAGCTAATATCATACTGAATGGGCAAAAACTGGAAGCATTCCCTTTGAAATCTGGCACTAGACAAGGATGCCCTCTCTCACCACTCCTTTTCAATACAGTATTGGAAGTTCTAGCCAGAGCAATCAGGCAAGAAAAAGAAATAAAGGGTATTCAATTAGAAAAGGAGGAAGTCAAATTGTCTCTGTTTGCAGATGACATGATTGTGTATTTAACAGACCCCATCATCTGAGCCCAAAATCTCCTGAAACTGATAAGCAACTTCAGCAAAGTCTCATGATACAAAATCAATGTGCAGAAATCACAAGCATTCCTATACACCAATAACAGACTTAAAGAGAGCCAAATCAAGAACAAATTCCCATTCACAATTGCTACAAAGAGAATAAAATACCTAGGAATACAACTAATAAAGGACATAAAGGACCTTTTCAGGGAGAAATACAAACCACTGCTCAAGGAGATAAGAGAGGACACAAACAGATGGAAAAACATTCCATGCTCATGGTTAGGAAGAATAAATATCATGAAAGTGGCCATACTGCCCAAAGTAATTTATAGATTCAACACTATCCCCTTCAAGCTACCTATGATCCTCTTCACAGAACTGGAAAAACACACCTTAAATTTCATATGGAACCACAAGAGAGCCCACATAGCCAAGTCAACCCTAAGAAAAAAGTACAAAGCGGGAGGCATCACGCTACCTGACTACAAACTATACTACAAGGCTACAGTAATCAAAACAGCATGGTACTGGTACCAAAACAGATATAAACCAATGGAAAAGAACAGCAGCCTCCAAGGCAATGTCATACATCTACAACCATCTGACCTTTGACAAACCTGACAAAAACAAGCAATGGGGAAAGGACTTCCTGTTTAATAAAGTGTTGGGAAAACTGGCTAAACATGTGCAGAAAGCAGAAACTGGACCCCTTTCTGACACATTACACTAAAATTAACTCCAGATGGATTAGACCTAACACCATAAAAACCCTAGAAGAAAACCTAGGCAAAACCATTCAGGACATAGGCACAGGCAAGGACTTCATGACTAAAACACCAAAAACATTGGCAACAAAAGCCAAAATAGACAAATGGGATCTAATTAAACTCTAGAGGTTCTGCACAGCAAAAGAAACAATCATCAGAGTGAACTGGCAACCAACAGAATGGGAAAAAATTTTTGCAGTTTACCCATCTGTCAAACAGCTAATATCTAGAATCTACAAAGAACTAAAACAGATTTACAAGGAAAAAACAAACAAACACATTCAAAAGTGAGTGAAGGACATGAACAGACACTTTTCAAAAAAGGATATATATGAGCCCAACAAACATATGAAAAAATGCTCATCATCACTGGTCCATAGAGAAATGCAAATCAAACCATATTGAGATACCATCTTGCACCAGTTAGAATGGCGATCATTAAAAAATCTGGAGACAACAGATGCTGGAGAGGATGTGGAGAAATAGGAACACTTTTACACTGTTGGTAGGAGTGTAAATTAGTTCAATCATTGTGGAAAACAGTGTGGCGACTCCTTAAGGACCTAGAAATAGAAATTCCATTTGATCCAGCAATCCCATTACTGGGTATATATCCAAAGAATTATAAATCATTCTGTTATAGGCTCTAGAAGCAACTCACGACTGCAGCTCTCAGTCAAGATGCAGAGGGTGAGTAAACACTGCATTTCCAGATGGATCTTTATAGCCCACAGAGCGGGGAAAAGCCCAGGTGTAAGAGGCATGCAGGACTCAAGTGCAGCACTCTCCGCTGGCACCAGTGCCGCAGCACAGCGGCACGGCGCATGAAACACACGGGTCTGGGTGCCCTGTTAAACCGGCAATTTGAGACTTGGGAGGGCAGATTGCTATGTTGATCTGATTGAACGGGTTTTGAACGGTGAACCAAACCAGGAGATTTCTGGGAGGTGAATTGTGAACTAGCGCAGTGGGTGGCTGCATGGGAAATCACACAGATCCCAGGGCCCTTTCGGCCAGCGGCTGAGGCACCTGGGAGAGAGTCAACCCTACAACTTAAAAAAAATAAAAAAAAAAAAGCAAAAAGGCTCGGCGGCAGGGAGCCAAGTGATCAGGCTCCACGGGTCCCATCCCCACATGGACAAGCAATACGGTTATTTGGAGTGCTGGGGGTTGAGAGTTCCACTGCGGGAAGAGCTGAACACATGACAGTGCAGCTCAGTGGGGGAGGGGCGTCTGCCATTGACGAGAGTTTCTGCCCCTACTGAGGTACCCGCCCACTGCTGACGCAGTCAGCCATTGCTGAGGCAACCCGAAATAACAGAGAGACTCCACCGACAGGGCAGAGCCCACATCAGCAGGGCGGAGCCTACGTCAGTAGGGTGGAGCCCAAAACAGCAGGATGGAGCCCACAGGAAAAGGGCAGACCTCAACCCAGCAGGGCGGAGCCTCGGCAGCCAAATAGTGACTAGACTACCTCCTAGCTGGGCAGGACAGCACAACGGATACTCACAAATAAAGCCCTAACTCCCCGAGTCAGAGCATCTGAGGAAAAAATCCGGTTTCATGATTTCTGCCACAACACACTTAAACTTACTTGCCTAGCAACACTGAATGAACAATGGAGCTCACAGAACAGCACTTGAGCTCCTATAAAGTACAGATCATCTCCTCAAGCAGTTCCCTGACCCCCGTATGCCCAAAGAATCACCTCAAAAAGGACTGATCAGACTGACATTTGGCGGGCATCATTCTGGGACAAAGAT
>CM052649.1:9316728-9344666 GCA_028533165.1 Leontopithecus rosalia
CATCCTGGGTTCAAGTGATTCTCCTGCCTCAGCCTCCTGAATAGCTGGGACTACTGGTGCATGCTACCATACACAGATAATTTTTGTATTTAGTAGACACAGGGTTTCACCATGTTGGTCAGGATGATCTCCATCTCTTGACCTTGTGATCCATCTGCCTTAGACTCCCAAAGTGCTGGGATTACAGTTGTGAGCCACCATACCTGGCCTCTAAGCTGCTATATTAAGCTCTAGCCACCCTTCAGAGCTTGCTGGAGAAGTAAACAAGCATCCAATGTAAACTGGGTTATACTTAGTTCTAGGTAAAGAAGAGAAATAGCTAAGGGAACATTGAGTCATGAGTTCTTCTAAAAACAAAATAAATAGGTAAATATAGAAAACTTGTAATTAGGAAATTATCTAGGGATTTTATATGCATACAGGCAAAGTGCAGTACTGACTGACATTTTTCTAATGAGTTTTGTTAGGTAGAAAAATTCAACCTATTGAAGTTGGATGAGCAGGTATGCCCTGAGCAACCACGTCTACACCAGTCCTGGTCAGCCTGAGGCACCAACAGACTGAAATTGTGATCTTCTATGAGCTCTCATTGGGCTTTTGCTATAAAATATTCATGGTGAATTACAAAGGATCATTTGAATCACTAGAAACACATTGATAAGGAGAAAGGCACCAAACTGCATCATAGAGTTTCATCTTTTTTTTTACAAACCACTCTAAAATAATTACACATTATTCAGGCCAATGTTAAACTCAAATTTTTAAAAATCAACATTTATAATAAAATGACGTGCTGAATTCTTACACTGCTCACCATATAGTGACTTACATGGTGCAATGAGGGCCAGCTGATGAATCCCACTACTGCCTCCTGGTGGTAATGTATCTTAGTTGCAAGTACCATTTTATAAAAAATAGTTATTCCTTGAAAGAAGAAATATGAGGTCACCAATACTGTGACATAAAAAAATACAGATTTGACATGTGTTGTAGGAGACATATGCCCAATCACCCATTCTTACCATTCGAGAGAGCCTGTTGTGAGCTGAATGCTGAACTAGGCAACAAAATTACTACCTAGAAATTTTGGTTTCATTAATATAAAAATTCAGATTACTCAAGCCAAATGATCAAATGTCACTGGGAAAAAAAAACACGTATAGAATCAGGTGCTGTTAACTCTATATACATAATTCTTTAACCCAGAAACACGATAACATTCCTCAGACAGCTTGACATCAATGTGGACTGGAATCCACACCTACCTGAGTTCTCTAAAATCGGTGTAAGGGACTGTTTGACCCATCCTTCCTTAATCACCCCGGGTTTTTTTCACTCTAACAATTCTGGCCATGCAAAATCTCCAGAAGCCTTCACGCCAAGTATCTAACCCAACTCGATTTCACATACCCCAAAATCCAATTCAAATTCAACCTTCTTCATACTATTTTTCTTTTCAGTCAGAATTAAAGTGATTTCTCCTTCTAGCAGTTACGTTGACAAAAATAAGAACTATGGTACAATACTCACCTCCACCCCCTTTCGTTTGTATAATATTACACCATTGACATCCTTTGCCCCGCCTATCACAAGCTGATCTATGCTTTTGTTTGCTTACTGTGCGTTTCTGCCACTAGAATGGAAGCTTCATGATGGCAGGAACCTTTCCTGCTCTGATACTTTGCATAAGGAGCATACCAAGCTCCTGATACACTGCTTTGCACATAGTAGATGCTCACTAAATATTTTCTGAATGAACTAACATCAGTGTTAGTTAAGGTATTATGGTCAAACTCTTTCTTAAAGTTTCTGGTGAGAATGTAAAAATTATTCAGAGAATAGCTTGTTAATACAAATCAAATTTCATTATACAAATATAGTAAATATAAGAAATGTTTGTCAATAGATTAGAAATTATGTATATCATCCATAGTATGCTATATAGCCATCAGATATGATGGTGATCAACTATATTTACAGACACAAAAAAAGTCATTGACACACATTGAAAATTAAAAAGCAGAGTTTAAAATAGCATGTGTGATGGTTAATTTTAATATGTTAACTTGACTGGGCTACAAGCTGCCCAGATATTTGTTCAAACATGATTGTGGGTATTTATGTGAGGATTTTTTGGGTGTAATTAGCAATTAAATTGGTAGACTGAGTAAAAGAGATTGTCCTCCCTAATGTAGGTGGGTCTCATCCAATCATCTGAGAACCTGAACAAAAAGGCTGCCCTTACCCCAAGTAAGAGAAGATTCTTCCTGCCCAACTGCCTTTGAACTGGGACACTGACTTTTTCCTGCCTTTGGACTTGAAGTGAAACATTGGTTCTTCCTTGAGCTTGCCAGCCTTCAGACTAAAATTACACTGTCAGCCTCATTAACTCTCAGGCCTTCAGATTCGAGCTGGAACTAAACCATCAGCTTTCTTGAACCTCAAGCTTGCCAACTCACTCTGGAGTGAGTGAGATATTGAAACTTGCCAAACTCTATTATCGTGTGAGCCCATTACCTATAATCAATATCCTTCTGTGTATACATTCACCTCCTGTTGGTTCCATTTCTCTAGGGAAGGCTGACTAGTACAGCATGTACAGTAGGATCTCATTGTGCTAAAATATTACAACTATGTAGATCTAGTTTGTGTAATGTGTCCAGTTTATTCATGCCTCCCTGTGTTCTTGCCTTTCTATGGTTCCTTTCACACTGACTCTAGGCTTAGTCATGCAAATTCCTTTTCACTAGTGAGACAGTAGTAAATGTGACTTAAGCAATGACTTGAAAAGTGCTTGCACATTGGAGTTGCCTTTCTGCTGCTCTCAAAACCTGAAACAGCCTTGTGAACCAGACCAACTAAACTCCTGCAGCAAGAGAAGCCACTGAAGAAGCCACTGAAGGACAGCCACTTAGCTGTCCTACTTGTGCTAGTCAAGGCCCTTCACCAGCTAACTGCCCACAAAGAAGCAAGCCCAGCTGAGGTCACTTGAGACTGGCCTGAGCCAGAACTGCCCAGCTGAACCCAGGTCAAGTTGCCTACCCTACGACTGCAGACTAAGCTCTGATTTTTTTATCTTGCCCAAATTCCTATCTAAGTCATGTCCTACAAACTGTAAGTTCTCATCAGATGGGTTTTATTTGACGCTATATATCATGACTTACTTTCCAATATAATTCTGGCATAACATTATGTGACAAAAAAGAAAGTCAAAATATTTTATCCCAAAATGTGTTTCTTTGCCATATTTTAAAATGGTCCTGCAAAGCTTTCCTTTGTGGGGGAAAATGTGCATCTGCGTAGAATCTCTATTAACATAGCTAGATCTTTTCCTTCCAGGCCTCCCAATCCTGAAGACATTATGTAAGAGTCCAGCACCTTTTAAACGTCTGAAGAGGAAATGTTTGTCATCTATTTTCTCTAAGGGCAGCCACTATAAGACTTTTAAAAAACCTTGGTCTCCACAATCTTCTATCTTAACCTGAAGGTTTCCTTTCTATTATCCCAGGTCTTTAGACAAACTCAACCAATTGTCAATCAGAAAATGTTTAAATTTACCTATAGCCTGGAAGCACCTTGCCCCCAATTTTGAGTTGTCCTGCCTTTCTGAACCAACATGTTTCTTAAATGTATTTGATTGATGCTTCATGCCTCCCTAAAATCATAAAATGTATAAAATGTATAAAACCAAGCTGCACTCCGACCACCTTGTGCACATGTCCTCAGGACCTCCTGAGGGCTCTGTCTTGGGCCATGGTCACTCATATTTGCCTCAGCATAAATCTCTTCAAATATTTTACAGAGTTTCATGCTTTTCATAGACAGAATTATGAACTAAATAAACAGCATTTCAAGCTACTAAGTTTTGAAGTGGTTTGTTATGAAACAAAGGCTAATTGATACATTACTATAGAACAACAACAGAAAGCCTGGAAGGCTTTACCCTAAATTGTTAATAGTGGTTACCTCTATGTAGAAATTACAGACGACTTCCAGTTCATTTTTTTAACATCTCTGCATACTGTTTATAATGAGTGCATATTATGTCTGTGAGCATAAAACACAACTAAAACCCATTATCATTTTGAATAATTACTGTTTGCATGACTAATTCATCAATTACCCATCAAGTGTTTTGATATCAAGAACTGATATTTAAGGCTTTCATTATTATTTGACTATGGCAATAGAACATGCAGTGATACTTTTTAAAATTTTTGTGTATCCAATAGTAGACTTGGAACCAGCCCAAATGCCCATCAATAATAGATTGGATAAAGAAAATGTGGCACATATATACCATGGAATACTATGCGGCCATGAAAAAGGATGGGTTCATGTCCTTTGCAGGGACATGGATGAAGCTGGAAACCATCATTCTCAGCAAACTAGCACAGGAAATGAAAACCAAAGTCACTCATAAGTGGGAGTAGAACAATGAGAACACATAGACACAGGGAGGGGAACATCACACACTGGGACCTGTTGGGAGGGCAGAGGGCTATGGGAGGGATAGCATTAGGAGAAATACCTAATGTAGATGATGGGTTGATGGGTGCAGCAATCCACCATGGCATGTGTATACCTATGTAACAAACCTACACGTTCTGCACATGTATCTCAGAACTTAAAGTAAAATAATTTTTAAAAACTGCGTATCATCCATAGTTATTAAGCTTATGACCCTATGACTGGCATATAGCATGAAGCCATCAATATTATTTACTTTGATTTGAAATTACTACTTTGTATTAACAAACAAGGCAGAGTAAAGAGTAGAATATCTGCAAGAAGAGGAGAAATCCTGGCAATGGTAGTGTCTAAAATAAACCTGAGTTACCTGAAAACACCAAAGTATTTGGTGCCCTCTTGCAACTGCTGATGCCCTTTGTTAAGAGCAGGGATTCCTGTGGCCATGCCACGATTCTCTGCTCAATGACCAATTTCAAGCTTAACTCAGATTGATTTAAATATGCATATACATATATACCAGAGAATTAAACAAATCATGGAAATTTAGAATACAAATTAAAATTTCTTCTAGAGACCTAATCTGGGAAAAGAACAGTATTTGAAAACTAGTAAAGCAAATATGTGGAAAAAATGGCATAAACATAAAGGGTTCCAATGTGAAAGAAGTCATCCTTAACTAACTTTCCAGAATTCAATTTTTAAACAATATAGCCAAGAAGTCAAAATTTATTCACCTCCATCCAAGTTGATGAAGAAATGTAAGAAAGCAGGTGCCATGTAGCTTTATTTTGATTTGTCAGAAAGACACCATGTAAAGCTTTAAGAGAGAACAAAATAGTAGATGACAAAAACGAGGCAAATACCAGATTAAGAAACTAAAGTGAGCCTCCCTTGCTTTCAACTTCGAGTTAGCAAGGAGGTCACTGGCTCCTTCCAGGAGCGCTGCCACGCATCATAAAGCTAAGTGGCTCTGACAAGGATCTGAACATCAGGGCTCTAAAGTCTGCTGACAACACTAAAATGGGAGTTGCAAGGAAGAATGAGGAGCTATGTGACCAGCTTTAAAGGAATTTGAATCATTTAGGTAATTGGGCCACCAGATGGCAAGTGCAGTGCATTCTGGAAGACTGTGAAATAATTAGTCTGAAAGAGAGAAGCTAATCTAGTAATAATGATCTTCCATTTACGTAGCATTATTTTTTACAAAGCACCTTTCACCAAGAGATTCCCACGGTGCCTTCTGCAATGATCATGCATGGTATGTTAATGAGTTCACGGGGATAGAAGAGGCACTCTTGGCGGAGCAGTGTCATCTGCACAACTGCGGCCCAGGAGAGAAGGCAACGCCCAAAGCAGAGGTAGGGAAACTTCAACATGATTCACCATAGAGAAATATCTTTTAGACACTAAGGCTAAGAACTAAACCAGCAGAATATTTGCTTGAATTTGAATGACAACTCATGAAGGATCAGAATGCTCTTTCCTTGTGGTGAGATTAAAAAGACGTGTATACCAGGATTTACCTCTAAATAAAGGTTGAAATAATTTAGCTTTATCATTCTAAAATGATAAAAGAACCAAACATCTTAAAAAAAAAAAAAAACACCTTCAGTTAGCCAAATGAAACTTTTCAGTTTTGTAAACAATTCCCAAGGTTCAACAGGAAACATGGTGAGTAGTAGTTCAAGGGAGAGTGGATAAAACATTGTTGCTTAACAGGCTGCATTTCTTTCCTTCCCTCAGAAGCAAAGCTTTTCTCTCCCAGTCCCCCTTCTTCCAGAACTTAGTCAAAGCAGAGTTTGTAGGATCAATATGGCTGAGGGCGGCCATATTGATCAGAGCAGCTCTAGACAGTGAATCAGGCCATGGAACCCTGGAAAGAAATATCAAAAGGTCTGTTTCCAATGTCCTGTGTGAATTGAAGTTCTTCCTTCTCTAAATCATTATGAGCCATAAATGTTCACTGCTGACATTCATTTCTTAATCAGAAAAACACTTCTTTAATGCACTTGGCTCTTTTCAACTCATGCTAACAGAGAGCCACATTTCCCCTCTTCCTTTCCCCCCTGTCATAAACCATACCTTTCCTCTACCTGTGCAGAATGGCCCATGCTTCCTCCCCTGCCCTGCCCTCTTCCTTCTCACACTCTCAACAGGCAACACCACCTCGGGGTGCATCTGACCCTCATTCTCACTACTGAGCACCCCTGGACTGAAACATGGTAGCACATTACTGTAAATCACAGGCAAATTCACACCACCATTCAGCAGCTGCAAGCCAGCCACTCCAAGCAGAGGAACTCTCATAGTCACAGTGCTTCAATTACACATTAGCGCTTTTGAGTTTCTTGTCTGTCTTACAGTTGTTATTTTTGTGTTAGCAAACATAGCTACATAAACTGACATGAAAAGTATGCCCTCTAAGACCTGTCCAATTTTATCTAATTCCAGGATCCTAAAAAGGTTTCTGGGTGTGGATTTTGTTTTTCAGGCAAGTCTAAGAGTGTGTTACCCAAAAAGTGCTCCACAAGGAGAAATTCAAAGCTGGTAAGATGAGCCTGAGGATCTGGCAAAAGGCAGCATCCATGGTCTCAGGGACTGAAAATATTCAGCTTGCAGCCTCTTCATAGATTCTTTTGCAGATGGCAATTTTATATTGCTTTACATTGTAACAAGAAGGTAATAAATGGGGCTCTTACATTCTCCTCTTCACTGATTCCAGGAGAACATTGCCTCGGGTTCTCACCAGCAGGATCCTCTCACTGTTCTTGGCACAAGAAGATGCCAGCAAGTAAAAGTTGCTAAGAGTTGCTTTTAGAGAGAAAATAAGATGCACATGGTAGGTTTCACAGCGTGACTTAAGCAAAGTGCCAGGTTCAGTATTTTTTAAAATAGTCTCACTGGAGGGATGGGAGAGGGAAAAAAAAGTGTCAGAATAATCTGCAAACCCAAAGGCTTTTTAATGGGGATGTAGACCGCAGCTTCACTCTGCTGGTTTCACGAAACCTCTGCACACTCAAGACCGAATCTTAGCTAGTATGAGCACTGCTGGCAGTCTCCATGGAGTGGCAATGGAGGAGTGAAGATTCTTTTTAAAACATTATTTAAGGTTCTTCTCATCCATCTGCACCACACATTGATCTTCTGTCACAGCTCTATGTCTGGAGGGCTGGTACTCTCCATTGATCCACAGAGAGCATTTTTAGTGCATCAAAGAGATACAGAAGGTGGGACTCAGAGGGAAAATCGGGGACCACACTTAGTGCTGGGCACAGCTCAGCAGTATAAAAGTCACATAAAGTATTAAGCTGAACTTGAGATTTTTTTTAATGTTGTGAAAACTGTTGACATATGAGACTCAATGGGACACAAAAAATGGAAAAGATTAATACCTCTTCTAATGGAAAAATCTCCCCTGATGGAATAGGGGCAAGCCCTAGGACCTGATAAACTGAATCCTGAATTCATCTTTCTGCGTAGGACCTTGGGTTGTAAATCACAAGTGTCCAGGCTGAAAAGTTCAATCAGTCAAGATGTGGTGGTAATGGGTCAAGGTCATGAGTCAATCCAAGAACAGACTGGTTCATTTCACTCCACAGTCAAAGGCTATGCCATATCCCCTGATGATGAAATTCATGCTGTTCTCAGGAGCAAGGGGGTGGCTGGCTTCACAGCAACCGCATTTCACAGCAAGGAACACAGCAAGGAAAAAACTACTATAAAGACAGAGCTTTCCACCAAGGCTATAGCACCAGGCACCCATAGAAATCCTACCTGTGCCATACGGTCAGACTCAGGGTCCCTGTCTCAGTCAGCTTAGGCTGCCATAATAGAATGCCACAGACTGAGTTCCTTCAACAACAGAAATTTATTTTCCCACAGTTCTGGAGGATGAAGATCCCATATCAGGATACCAGCAGTGTTGGATTCTAGTAAAGGTCCTCTTCCTGGCTTGCTTTTCCACAGTGCAAACGTAGGGCAAGAGAAAGAAAGAGATCACTCTTCTTCTTCTTATAAGGCTACCAATCCTAGTGGACCAGGTTCCACCTTTGTGGATTTGTTTAATCTTAATTGCCTCCAAAAAGTCCAGCCTCCAAATACAGCCACACTAGGGGTTAGGCCTTTGATATATGGATCTAGGAAATCACGGTTCAGTCCATCACACTCACCTTCTGTACACAGCCTCCTTTCACCTTCCTAATTGGACATAGTCTTCCCTGAGGGGAAAAAATATGAAAGAGGGTATTTTTTCTTTGAGGGAGGCATTTGAGACACTTTCACCTAAACCTTTTTCTAGACACTGATAAAGCCAAACACGTAAATCAATACTGAAATGATAACCTGCTCATATACAAATGGACAACTAACTCGTGAAGGCTCCGGAACAAAAAGCAAGGTCAAAAGAAGACAATTGTTATGAATTTGCAGATTTAAGCTTCCAATATGGTGAACTGCACCATCTCTGGTATTTAACAGATTCTCAATGTCTAGTGAATTAACAAATGAATAAATGAATGACAGGTATTTTCTGATAAGGAAAAGAAACTAATATAAATTAAAATCAAAGCCAGAAATGACCTCATCAATGCTTATTCAAGGCTAAATTTGACTAAAATTAATTCCCCTTTAAAATCAGGATTTCAAAATATAAAACTATAGCATTTTAAACACAGATAATTACATTTCTTATCAAATGCATGGGTTCTTGTAAAATAATCCAGTTTAATATATACCCAATTTAATTAAAATTTATAAGTGGTTGTGGACTAAACCAAGTATATCTTAATTAAATCAGAACATGGCTCACAGATGTTAAGGTCAATCCCAATTTTAATAAAGAGGATGCAAATATAATCATTAGGGACTTGGCTGAGTAATTGTGGTCAGGTGGAAAATAAGATGAATGGAAGGCCAGCAAGACCCCTTCTACTCAAGGCTAAAAAGTGAAATGACCCACTGAGTGCACATGCAGAAAGATGGGGCTGCCTGCTCAGTGAGCCACTGAAATGGAGGCAGGAAATTCAGGTATGAATAAACATTCAGCAATCAAGTAAAAAACTAACATTGGATAAGGAAGGAGGCACTTTCTCTGACAGTTCACACACCATGGAAAGTTGCAGTGGGTTCTACTACCGTCAAACCATCAGAAGTGAAAACAGAACATTCTTTTTTTTTTTTTTGAGACAGAGTTTCTCTCTTGTTACCCAGGCTGGAGTGCAATGGCGTGATCTCGGCTCACTGCAACCTCCGCCTCCTGGGTTCAGGCAATTCTCCTGCCTCAGCCTCCTGAGTAGCTGGGATTACAGGCACGCACCACCGTGCCCAGCTAATTTTTTGTATTTTTAGTAGAGACAGGGTTTCACCATGTTGACCAGGATGGTCTCGCTCTCTTGACCTCGTGATCCACCTGCCTCGGCCTCCCAAAGTGCTGGGATTACAGGCTTGAGCCACTGTGCCCAGACAAACAGAACATTCTTAACAAGACCAGTGCTAAAGCCTGGGGGACTATATGAACAAGTATGACAGATAAAATACAAAGTTTTCAGTTAAATTAGAATTTCGGATAAACAACAGATAATTTTCTGTTACAAGTGTGTTCTATGCAACATGCCTCCTGTATTTTCTTTTCTAAATTTGGCACCTACATGTGAACTTAGGTCTGTAACAAAAGGCTTTTCAAGGAGCTTTCTGTAATTCCAATATAAGCCACAACATTTGTTGAAGAATTATCATTAAGGGTTGACCGATGTCTTTAAATGGTAAGTGCATACCTGAATTACACTGTAGGCTCATTGCCAGCGCTTGGAAGGGATGGGGAGAGACAATCTAAATTTTAACATTCAAGTCATTCCTATCTGCCTGCCTGGGAGCCCTTCTTCTGAATGTATCTCCCTCAGAGCACAGCAGGAGTGCGTCAGTCACAGGGAGGTATGCTGGTCGGAAAATCAATCTAGAAATGTTTATTTCAGGTCTATTCTGTAAACAGAACTGTGCTATTAATCCAAGCACAATAGCACCTCTGCACCCCTGGAGACTCTGTGGGCAGACAAAGAAACTGAGGTCCTGGACAGTAAAGTGCCTTTTCCGAGATTTAGCTAGGTCTCCCCAACAGAGCTAAGACTAGCGCCCTGCTATTGTAAATCACCTTTCCATGAGTCTTTCAGTATAGAATAAAGCTTATAAGTGCTATTGAAGCTCAGGAAAAAAATATATATGAATTTCTTTTTCTTTGGATGTTTAGGGAAAAAAATAGGTGAAGATATCACTCATTTAACAATTTTTATTCACTGTCAAGTTCATTCCCAGCACTGTTGTAGATGCTGGGCCACAGACACAGGCTGCCCTGCAAGATTTAGCAGATGCTCACCACAGCCTTCCTCGCCTCCTGCCTGGCACAACCAGACTACATTTCCCAGACTGCCTTGCAGCTATGTGGCCATATGACTGAGCACTAGCCAAGGTAATATGGGTGGGAGTGATGTCAGATATTCTCAGGCAAGTTCTATTGGAAACCTTCTGCATTAGTCAGAGTTCCCCCAGAGAAACAAAACCAATAGGAAAGATGGAGATGAAGATAGAGAAATATGAAGGGATCTAGAGAGAGAGATTGGGAGATGCAAAAAGATCTGTTATAAGGTATTGGCTTACATGATTATGAAGGCAGAGAAGTCTCACCAACTGCTGTCTGCAAGCTGGAGACCCAGAAAAGCCAATGGTGTTGTCTGAAGGCTAGAGAGCCAGAGAGTGTATATTCCAGTCTAAGCCTGAAATACTGAGAACAAGAAGCACTGAGAGAAAAAGAAGGTTGATGTCCCAGCCCAGACAGTTGGTTAGAATGGGAATTCAACCTTCCTCAGCCTTTGTGTTCTGTTCAGGCCCTCAGGGCCTGAATGATGTCCACCAACATGGGTGAAAGCCAACTACTTTACTCAGTCTCTAGATTCAAATACTCATCTCGCTGGACATTCCCTCCCAGACACACCAGAAATCACATTCAACCAGCTACCTGGACATCCCATGGTCCAATCAAGCAGACATCTAAAATTACACCGGCCATGTGAAAGGAGGCAAAAGACCCAGCAGAAAAGCCCCAGGCCCCAGAGGAAGGAGGACTCACAAAATGTGTCCCTGAATCACGACCTGGAAGGCTGGATACTAGACACTCACATAAAGATGTCACATGAAAAGAAAACTAATCCTCTACTGTGTGAAGTGGCTGAGATATAGGAGTTATTTCTTCCAGCAGAGAGGCCACCCTGATACTCTGCCCTGGTAGAACCTAGAGAAAAGACAGGTTCTGGGCAAATACACGAACAAAGACAGATATGATTGCAACTTGTGAGTGTTTTGCAGAAACAACATGAATACAATGAGAAAGAATAGCTGAAATGAAGGAGGCTGCTCTGATATTGGTTTGGACATGGCTGATAATGAGTCAATTATAATAAGAATGGTTATAATTGTTCAGTTATAATAAGAACAGAGAATAATAGCAGATGCTACTAGAGTGCCCCCTCTGTGGAAGGCCCTGGGATAAGCATTCATGCACTGTAACTCATTTACTTTCACAATAACCTATGCAGTCGGAATTACTATCATCTAATTTACAGGCAAAAGTAAAGATGCTTGAAGCCACCTAGATTCTTTCATTCTCATGCTGCTATGAATAAATACCTGAGACTGGGTAATTTATTTTAAAAAAGAGAGGTCAATTAACTCACAGTTCTGCAGGTCTGGGAAAGCCTCAGGGAACTTACAATCATGGCAGAAGGGGAAATAAACATGTCCTTCTTCACATAGAAGCATGAAGGAGAAGTGCCGAGCCTTATAAAGTCATTGGATCTTGTGAGAACTTATTATTAGGAGAACAACATGGAGGTCACCACCCCCATGATTCAATTACTTCCCACTGGGACCCTCCCATGACATGTGGGGATTATGGCAGCTACAACTCAAGATGACATTTGGATGGGGACATAGCCAAACCATATCACCAGCATATTTCCCGATTAGTCAAAGCCTGAAAGCCTGTACTATACCAACTGTTAAGCCTTTTTTTTAATACTTTAAGTTCTGGGATACATGTGCAGAACATGCAGGTTTATTACATAGGTACACACTTATGAGTGAGAAAATGTGGTGTTTGGTTTTCTGTTCCTGTGTTAGTTTGCTGAGAATGATGGTTTCCAGATTCATCCACGTCCCTGCAAAGGACATGAACTCATCCTTGTTTATAGCTACACAGTATTCCATGGTGTACATGTGCCACATTTTCTTTATCCAGTCTATAATCAATGGGCATTTGGGTTGGTTCCAAGTCTTTGCTACTGTGAACAGTGCTGATATAAACATGCATGTACATGTGTCTTCATAGTAGAATGACTTACAAGTCTTTGGGTGTACACCCAGTAATGGGATCACTGGGTCAAATGGCATTTCTGGTTCTAGATCCTTGAGGAATCACCACACTGTCTTCCACAACGACTGAACTAATTTACACTCCCACCAACAGTGTAAAATTATTCCTATTTCTCCACATCCTCTCCAGCATCTATTGTTTCCTGAATTATTTTTTGAGATGGAGTCTTGCCCTGTCACCAGCCTGGAGTGCAGTGTCACGATCTCAGCTCACTGCAACCTCCACCTTCCAGGTTCAAGCAATTCTCCTGCCTCAGCCTCCCAAGTAACTGGGACTATAGGCACGTGCCACCAAGCCTGGCTAATTTTTATATTTTTTAGTAGAGATGGGGTTTCACCATGTTGGCCAGGATGGTCTCGATCTGCTGACCTCGTGATCTGCCTGCCTTGGCCTCCCAAACTGCTGGGATTATAGGCGTTAGCCACTGCACCCAGTCTGTTTCCAGAATTTTTAACGATCACCATTCTAACTGGCATGAGATGGTATCTCAATATGGTTTTGATTTGCATTTCTCTAATGACCAGTGAAGATAAGCTTTTTTTCATATAAGTGTTGGCCACATAAATGTCTTCTTTTGAGAAGTGTCTGTTCATATCCTTTGCCCACTTTTTGATGAGATTGTTTGGTTTTTTTCTTGTAATTTTGTTTAAGTTCTTTGTAGATTCTGGATATTAGCCCTTTGTCAGATGGATAGATTGCAAAGGTATTCTCCAATTTGGTAGGCTGCCTGTTTACTCTGATGATAGTTTCTTTTGCTATGCAGAAGCTCTTTAGTTTAATTAGATCCCATTTGTCAATTTTGACTTTTGTTGCCATTGCTTTTGGTATTTTAGTCATGAAGTCCTTGCCCATGCTGAATGGTATTGCCTAGGTTTTCTTCTAGGGTTTTTATGGGTTTAGGTCTTATATCTAAGTTTTTAATCCATCTTGAGTTATTTTTTGTATAAGGTGTAAAGAAGGGGTCCAGTTTCAGTTTCTTTCATATGGCTAGCCAGTTTTTCCAACACCATTTATTAAATAGGGAATCCTTTCCCCATTGCTTGTTTTTGTCAAGTTTGTCAAAGATCAGATGGTTGTAGATGTGTGGCATTATTTCTAAGGCCTCTGTTCCATTCCATTGGTCTATATCTCTGTTTTGTTAAGAGTACCATGCTGTTTTGTTTACTGTAGCCTTGTAGTATAGTTTGAAGTCAGGTAGCATGATACCTCCAGCTTTGTTCTTTTTGCTTAGGATGGTCCTGGCTATATGAGCTCTTTTTGGTTCCGTATGAAATTTAAAGTAGTTTTCTTCTAATTCTGTGAAGAAAGTCAATGGCAGCTTGATGGGGATTGTGTTGAATCTATAAATTACTTTTGGCAGTATGGCCATTTTCACAATATTGATTCTTTCTATCCATGAGTATGGGATTGTTTTCCATTTGTTTGTGTCTTCTCTTATTTCTGTGAGCAGTGGTTTGTAGCTCTTCTTGAAGAAGTCCTTCACATCCCTTGTAAGTGGTACTCCTAGGTATTTTATTTTCTCTGTAGCAATTGTGAATGGGAATTCACTCATAATTTGACTGTATGTTATTGGTGTATAGGAATGGTTGTAATTTTTTCACATTGATTTTGTATCCTGAGACTTTGCTGAAGTTGCTTATCAGCATATGGAGATTTTAGGCTGAAACAGTGGGATTTTCTAAATAAACAATCATGTCATTTGCAAACAGAGACAATTTGGCTTCCTCTTTTCCTAATTGAATACACTTTATTTCTTTTTTTGCCTGATTGCCCTGGCCAGAACTTCCAATACTATGTGGAATAGGAGTGGTGAGAGAGTAAATCCTTGTCTTGTGCTGGGTTTCAAAGGGAATGCTTCCAGCTTTTGCCCATTCAGTATGACATTGGCTGTTGTTTGTCATAAATAGCTCTCATTATTTTCAAATATGTTCCACCAGTGCCTAGTTTACTGAGAGTTTTTAGCATGAAGGGGTGTTGAATTTTATCAAAGGAGTTTTCTGCACCTATTGAGATAATCATGTGGTTTTTGTCATCGGTTCTGTTTATGTGATGGATTACATTTATTGATTTGTGTATGTTGAACCAGTCTTGCATCCCAGAGATGAAGCCAACTTGATTGTTGTGAATAAGCTTTTCAATGTGCTGCTGGATTCAGTTTGCCAGTATTTTATTGAGGATTTTTGCATCAATGTTCATCAGGGACATTTGCATGGTATTTTCTCTTTTTGTTGTGTCTCTGCCAGGTTTTTGTATCAGGGTGATGCTGGCCTCAAGAGTTATGGATGAGATCCTCTTTTTCAGTTGTTTGGAATCATTTCACAAGGAATGGTACTAGCTACTCTTTGTACACCTGGTAGAATTCAACTGTGAATCCATCAGGTCCTGGGCTTTTTTTTTTTCTTGGTTGGTAGGCTATTAATTACTGCCTCAATTTCAGAACTTGTTTTTGGTCTATTTAGGGATTCGACTTCTTCATGGTTTAATCTTGGGAGGGTGAATGTGTCCAGAAATTTACCCATTTCTTCTAGATTTTCTAGTTTATTTGCATGGAGGATTTGTAGTATTCTCTGATAGTAGTTTGTATTTCTGTGGGGTCAGTGGTGAGTGGTGATATCCCCTTTATTATTTTTTGTTGTATCTATTTGATTCCTCTCTCTTTTATTCTAAGGGGCAGCTGTGGGCACAGCTTCCACAGACTTAAATGTTCTTGCCTGCCTGTTCTGAAAAGAACAGCGGATCTCCCAGCACAGTGCTGGAGCTCCACTAAGGGTCAGACTGCCTCCTCATGTGGGTCTCTGACTCCAGTGCCTCCTGACTGGGAGACATCTCCCAGCAGGGGTTGACAGAAACCTCATACAGGAGAGCTCCAGCTGGCATCTGGCAGGTGCCACTCTGGGACAAAGCTTCCAGAAAAAGAAACAAGCATCAATCTTTGCTGTTCTGCAGCATCTACTGGTGATACCCAGCAAATAGGGTCTGGAGTAGACCTACAGCAAATCCCAGCAGACTTGCAGCACAGGGGCCTGACTGTTAGAAGGAAAACTAACAAACAGAAAGCAATAGCATCAACATCAACAAAAAGAATATCCCCACAAACACCCTATCCAATGGTCACCAACGTCAAAGACCAAAGATAGATAAATCCACAACAATGATGAAAAAACAGCTAAAAATTCCAAAACTCAGAACACCTCTTCTCCTACAAAGAATCACAACTCCTAGCCAGCAAGGGAACAAAACTGGACAGAGAATGAGTTTGATGAATTGACAGAAGAAGGCTTCAGAAGGTGGGTAATAAAAAACTCTTCTGAGCTAAAAGAGCATGTTCTAACCCAATGCAAGGAACTTAAGAGTCTTGAAAAAAGGGTAGAGAAATTGCTAACTAGTATAACCAGATTAGAGAAGAACATACATGACCTGATGAAGCTGCAAAACACAGCATGAGAACTTCGTGAAGCATACACAAGTATCAATAGCCAAACTGATCAAGTGAAAGAAAGGATTTCAAAGACTGAAGATCAACTTATTAAAATAAAACATGAAGATAAGATTAGATTTTTAAAAAAGAATGAAAAGAAATTAACAAAGCCTCCAAGAAGTATGGGACTGTGTGAAAAGACCAAATCTATGTTTGATTGGTGTACCTGAAAGTGACAGGGAGAATGGAAGCAAGTTGAAAAACACACTTTAGGATATTATCCAAGAGAACTTCCCCAACCTAGAAAGACAGGCCAACATTCAAATTCAGGAAATACAGAAACCACTACAAAGATACTCCTTGAGAAGAGCAACCCCAAGACACATAATCATCAGATTCACCAGGCTTGAAATGAATAAAACAAATGTTAAGGGTAGCCAGAGAGAAAGGTCAGGTTACCCACAAAGGGAAGTCCATTAGACTCACAGTGGATCTCTCTGCAGAAACCCTGCAAGCCAGAAGAGGCTGGGGGGCAAAATTCAACATTGTTAAAGAGAAGAATTTTCAATCCAGAATTTCATATCCAGCCAAACTAAGCTTCATAAGTAAGGAGAAATAAAATCTTTTACGGACAAGAAAATGCTGAATGACTTTGTCACCACCAGGCATGACTTACAAGAGTTTCTGAAGGAAGCACTAAATATGAAAAGGAAAAACGAGTACCAGCCACGTCAAAAACATACCTCACTGTAAAGACCATCAACATTCTGAAGAAACTGCATCAACTAAAGGGCAAAATAACCAGTTAACATCATAATGACAGGATCAAATTCACACATAATAATATTAAACCTAGATGTGTATGGGCTAAATGCCCCAATTAAAAGACACAGACTGGCAAATTGAATAAAGGATCAAGACCCATCAGTGTATTGTATTAAGGAGACCCATATCACCCATACCCTTAACATTTTTTCCTTCATTTCAACCCTGGTGAATCTGACAATTATGTGTCTTGGGGTTGCTCTTCTCGAGGAGTATCTTTGTGGTGTCCTCCATATTTCCTGAGTTTGGATGTTGGCCATTCTTGCTAGGTTGAGGAAGTTCTGCTGGATAATATCCTGAAGAGTGTTTTCCAACTTGGTTCTATTCTCCCTGTCACTTTCAGGTACATAGGACAGTGTCTCTCACAATAAAGAATTATCAAAATAAAGAGATAGAGGAATATTTACCAAGCAAATGGAAAGTACCAAAAAAACAGAGGTTTTAATCCTAGTCTCTGATAAAACAGATTTTAAACCAACAAAAGTAAAAAAAAAAAAAATTTTAAAGAGGGGCATTACATAATGGTAAAGAAATTAATGCAACGAGAAGAGCTAACTGTCCTAAATATATATGCACCCTATACAGGAGCACCCAGATTCATAAAGAAAGTTCTTAGAGACCTATAAAGAAACTTAGACTCCCACACAATAACAGTGGGAGACTTTAACACCCCACTGTCAATATTAGACAGATCGATTAAACAGAAAGTTAACAAGGATATCCAGGACTTGAACCCAGCTCTGGACCAAGCAGACCTAATAAACATCTACAGAACTCTCCACCACAAATCAACAGAGTATACATTCTTCTCAGCACCACATCACACTTATTCTAAAATTGGCCTCATAATTGGAAGTAAAGTACTCCTCAGCAAATGCAAAAGAACAGAAACCATAACAGTCTCTCAGACCACAGTGCAATCAAATTAGGACTCAGGATTAAGAAACTCACTCAAACTGAACAACCTGATTTTGAATGACTACTGGGTAAATAACAAATTTAAGGCAGAAATAAATAAGTTCTTTGAAACCAATAAGAACAAAGACATAACATACCAGAATCTCTGACACCCAGCTAAAGCAGTGTTTAGAGGGACATTTATAGCACTAAATGCCCACAGGAGAAAGCAGGAAAGGTCTAATATTGACACCCTAACATCACAATTAAAAGAACTGGAGAAGCAAGAGCAAACAAATTCAAAAGCTAGCAGAAGACAAGAAATAATTGAGATCAGAGCAGAACTGAAGGGATCGAGACACAAAAAAACACTTAAAAAAAATCAATGAATCCAGGAGCTGGCTTTTTTGAAAAGATTAACAAAATTCATAGATAGACCACTAGCCAGACTAATGAACTGTTAAGTCTTTTTAATGTTGCCCTTGGTTTGTGGGATGGGTGGTGGGGAGTATTTCAGATAGAACAGTGGTTCTGAATCAAGGGTGATTTTACCATGCAGGAGACATTTGGCAATGTTTGAAGACATTTTTGTTGCCACTACTTGTGATGAGTGTATGCTCTCGACATCTGGTTGGTAGAAGCCAGGGATGCTGCCACCATTCTATAATGCATAGCACAGTGTCCCTTACAACAAAGAATTATCTAGCCCCAAATGTCAATAGTGTTGAGGCTGAGAAACCCTAGGGGAGAGAAAAAAGTATGTGCAATGCCCCCATTAGTCAATTTTGTCTTGCTATAAAGGAATATCTGAGACTAAGTAATTTATTTTAAAAAAAGATTTATTGGGCTCTTGGTTCTGCAGACTATACAAGCATGGCATCTGCATCTGCTTGGCTTCTGGTTAAACCTCAGGAAGCTTACAATTATATCAAAGGATGAAGGTAGAGTAGGCATGTCACATGGCACGAAGAGGGAGCAAAAAAGAGAGGAGGAGGTGCTAGGCCCTTTTAAACAACCAGGTCTCACATGAACTAACAGAATAAGAATTCATTCATTACTATGAGAAGGTCGCTAAGCCATCCTTGAATGATCTACCCCCATGACCGAATCATCTCCCACTAGGCAAATCTCCAACACTGGAGATAACATTTCAACATGAGATTTGGAGGAGACAAAATATCCAACCATATCAGCCCATAATATGGCAAAGCCCCAGTGTGGCTGGCATTAGTGTACATCA
Organism: Leontopithecus rosalia; assembly: GCA_028533165.1. NCBI lineage: Eukaryota > Metazoa > Chordata > Mammalia > Primates > Cebidae > Leontopithecus > Leontopithecus rosalia. Next base: position 9,336,001 of record CM052649.1, read on the forward strand.
GATGGAATGGCACAAGATGATGTTAGCAAGGTAGGCAGGGGCCAGAGCACACAGAGGAACCCTTATAAGATATAGTAGTAATTGGGATTTTACTTCAAATGTAGGAGGAAGCATAATGGACCATTGATAACTACTATAGAAAACAGAATGGAGAAGGAGTCAAAAGATACAAAGCTGCTTTGTGGACCACTGAGATATGAAGAAGGCTGGAACAAAATGCGGTGGCAGAGGTATAGAAAAGTGGATGGATAGGAACTTTAATTTGGAGCTGGAAATGGCAGAATGTGTTGATGGCTTGCATGGGATGGCAAGCTGGGAAAGAGGGAGGAGGAAAAGATGATGCCCCAGGCTCTGGCTTGAACAACTGGGTGAGTGGGGGTGTCATTTACTGATGGTGAAAAGAGGGAGAAAATTGGGAGGAGGACATGACAATTCTGAAATGCCTGTGTGCCAACACATAGATATGTCAAGGAGATAGTCGAATGTGGAGATCTTGGGTTCACATAAAATACATGGGCTGAAGATTTATATGGGAGGATGAGGATATACCAGCTCTCCCAGAGATAGAGAGAGAGAGAAAGGGGATCCAAGATGAGCCCTATGGCCCTCCAATATTTACAGTTAGAACAGGAGGAGCCAGCAATGGAAAAAAGCAAAGGCCAGATCAGAAGAAAATGTGAATTGTGATTATCTGGAAGAGAGAATGTCTCCCAGAAGAAGAGAGTCATCATCTACCCCAACCATAGTGAGAAGTCAAATAAAACACAATATTCAGGCCATTAGTGACCTTGAAGAGTGCAATCTAAAACAAAGCTCAGAGTAAAAGTCAGATTCCCAGGGCCTGAGATAGTAAGCAAAGACAATATGTGCACAGAATTCTTTTGAGAATTGAGAATTTTTTTTGCTGTGAAATGGAGCAAAATGATAGGGTAATAGCTGGAGCCAGCAAAGGTCAAGGAAGACTTAACAGGATGGGAAAAACCACTGCCTGTTTGTAAGCTATGAAAACTGATAGAGCAGAGAAAAACTGATGATGCAGGAGGAGGGGGAAGGAACAAGAAGGAGTTACAACCTTGAAAAGACGCCTGGAGTGGGGCCTCCAGAAAACACAAGCCTGGAGCAAGAGAAAGGAGGAGTATTATCCTTCCAGTGCAGATGGGTTCTCAGGTTTGATGCTGCTAAGTGAAGATGTGTCCATCTGACTCCTATTTTCACAGCTAACTGACACTTAGCTGATGACCTGGTTTAAGAAGGACAAAAAGGAATAGGGTGCTGGGAGAAAAATTGAAGTATAAAATAGTTATCACAAAGAATGGAGAGCAAATATCCTGGGATTTGTGAGGGGAATAGGTTCAGTGAGCAATGTTGAAAACTCATGAGAAGTTTGAGACCGTGAGTTTGAAGTGAAGACCAGCCAACTTGCCTGAAGTCCTACACCAGCATTTTATGGCTCAGAAACAGATCTAGACAGAGCAAGAGCTGCTTGTTTCCAAGTCTGAGGTGTGATTAGTGCTGCAGGTTCTCCAGTGCACATCCAGATCCCTTCAGGATGTGGCACTCACTTCCTCACTGACCAGAGCGCTGCCTGCGAAGGCTCACATCTGAGTCCCGTCTATGGGAACTGCCCATGACTGAAGAGAGCTGTTCCCCCATGGTCACAACTGGTCAGGAAAAGGAGAAAAGGCTCTTTGCCTCCATGAAGAGACACTCAGGGCATGACAAGGTTCAGGCTGCAATCCGTCAGTGTGAAGAGAGCCACACTTTCCCAAAGAAAGAAAAAAGGGGCAAGTCATCCATTTGATTAGACTAACGTTTAGAGTAGTTTTGTGTTCACCGCAAAATTGAACATAAAGTACAGAGTTCCCATATGCCCCTGGCACCCTTCCACACACAGCCTCCGCCACTACCAACATCAGGCACTAGAATGGTACTTTTGTTACAATAATAAACCTACATTTGACGTCATTATCCCCCAAAGTCTATAGTTTACATTAGGATTCACTCTTGGTGTTGTACTTTCTATGGGATTTGTATAATGACATCTGTCTCCCATTAGAGTATCATATGTAGCCGTTTACGACTGCATATGTGGGAGGCATGAGAATATGCCAGCTCTCCCAGGGACAGAGAGAGAAAGGGGACCTCAGATGAGCTCTATGGCCCTCAAATATTTACAGTCAGGAGGACAGGAGTTTACTAGTAAATTAGTGTGTTCGATACTCCATTGTTGCATATGATAGTCTATTACTGTATCATGTGGTTTATTACTGCACATGACACCCTGTGACATCCGCCAGTTTTCATGGGTTACTATATTCATCTGGTAGGTCACCCATAACAAATTACCACAAACTTAGTGGCTTAAAGCAGCAGCAGTTTATTCTCTCACAGTTCTAGAGGCCATCAGAAATCAAGGTATTGGGAAGATCACTATCCCTCCCAAAGCTCTGGGGAAGAATCTGCCCCTTGTGTCTTCCAGTGTCTGGTGGCCACTGGGATCCTCCATTCTTTGGCTTAAAGACACAATCTCTGCTTTCATCTTCGCATCGCCTTCTCCGTGGCTGCTTCATTTTTGTATGTGTCTCTTATTAGCACCCACCCAGATATAAAGACCCACCAGATAGCCCAGAGAGATATCTCAACATTCTTATTTGCACCTGCAAAGACCCTTTCTTTAAATAAGGTCATATTCACCAGATTCCAAGGATCAAGACATGGACCTGACTTCTCTTAAAGGCCTCTCTTCAACCTACTACAGTTACTCAGAGGTGGGGCAGAGCTGGATAGAAATATCTCTGGCCTTCTCCACAAGTGGAGAGAGATACTTGTATTAGATGCTGGCCATGGGCAAGAACAGAGTCCATGCTGGGCTCTGCTAATAATGATGGATGAGGAGGGGAAACAGGAATGGATGATGATAAATTATCGTAACAGGTACAACGTACATTATTTGGGTGATAGATACCCTAAAAGCCCTGACTTCATCACTATGCAATCTATGCATATAACAAAATTGCAGCTGCTCCCCATCTGTACCCCATCCCCACTTTTTAAATAAATCAGCTTTAAAAATAAAAATGTATTTTAAAATATGATGATGAAGCTAGGAGGAGTGCAGTGGCCTTATTTTGATCAATACCTGTGAATTAAGATTAGCTCCACCACACTCAGCCCTTCAGTGCCGTTCTGTGACTTGTGCTAAACCTAACTGCCCGAGAACAAATGAACCAAAACCAAACTCAGACCCAGCTGTTCCAGTAATTTTGTGCCATCACCAGCACAAGAACTGCAAAGACAAGAGGAAGAGAAAAAGCTTCTTGCTTTCCTGTGACAATTTATTTATTATCTATTATTATTATTATTTTTTTTTCAAGATGAAGTCTTGCTCTGTTGCCCAGGCTGGAGTGCAATGGCATGATCTCGGCTCACTGCAACCTCTGCCTCCCAGGTTTAAGCAATTTTCCTGACTCAGCCTATCAAATAGCTGGGATTACAGGCATCCACCACCACACCCAGTTAATTTTTTTTCTTTTTAGTAGAGATGGGGTTTCACCATGTTGGTCAGGCTGGCCTTGAACTCCTGACCTCAAGTAATCTACCTGCCTCAGCCTCCCAAAGCACTGAGTTTACAGGCATGAGCCACTGCACCTGACCTCCTGTGACATTTAAACTGTCAGTGAGAAAGACTTCTGCTCTGCCGTGAAAGGTTCAACTATTTTAATTTAAAGCTACATGTCATTTGATTTTTATTTTTTATTCATACATCATCAACATTCATGTTTTCAGGTATATGTGATAACATAATATATTCATACAATCTGTAAAGATCAAATCAGTGTTATTGGTATATCCACAACCTCAAATATTTGCCTTTTCCTTACGCTAGAAACATTCCAATTATTCTCTTCTTGTTATTTTGAAATGTACAATATATAAAAAAATAAACCTGTCTGTCGATATCTACTCCTATTCTGGGGACAGGCACTCTTAGGGTATATTTTCTTTCACTAATAAAATACTGGATTAATTTCTCTGTGAAACATCTTCTTTAAAGTTTAGTGCTTCTAAACGCATGGAACTGTATTTCTCTGACAATCAGTGATGTTGAGCTTTCTTTAATATGTTTGTTGGCCACATGTATGTCTTCTTCTTTTTTTTTTTTTTTTTTGAGATGGCTCACTGCAACCTCCGCCTTCTGGGTTCAGGCAATTCTCCTGCCTCAGCCTCCTGAGTAGCCAGGCATGCACCACCATGCCCAGCTAATTTTTTGTATTTTTAGTAGAGAAGGGGTTTCGCCATGTTGACCAGGATGGTCTCGATCTCTTGACCTCGTGATCCACCCGCCTCGGCCTCCCAAAGTGCTGGGATTATAGGCGTGAGCCACCGCGCCTGGCCCATGTCTTCTTTTAAGAAGTTTCTCAAGTCAGTCAGAATGACAATTATTAAAAAGTCGGAAAATAACAGATGCTATGGAGGTTGCAGAGAAATAGGAACACTTTTATACTGTTTGTGGGAATATAAATTAGCTCAACTATTGTGGAAGACAGTGTGACAATTCCTCAAAAATGTATGACTGGAAACACTGTTTGACCCAGCAATCCCATTACTTGGTATATAACAAAAGAAATATAAATCATTCTACTATAAAGATACATGCGCACATATATTTGTTGCAGCACTATTCACAATAGCAAAGACAAGGGATCAACCCATGCCTATCAATGGTAGACAGGATAAAGAAAATGTGGTACACCATGGAATACTATGCAGCCATAAAGAGGAATGAGATCATGTCCTTTGCAGGGACATGGATGAAGCTGGAAGTCACTGTCCTCAACAAACTAATGCAGGAACAGAAAACCAAACAGCACATGTTCTCACTTACAAGTGAAAGCTGCACAATGAGAACACATGAACGCAGGGAGGGGAACAACACACACTGGGGCCTGTCAGGGGAGGGTGGGGTGAGAGGGGAGGGCATCAAGAAAAATAGCTAATGCATGCCAGGCTTAATACCTAGGTGATGGGCTGATAGGTGCAGTGATCCAACATGCCACATGTTTACCTGCAAAACAAACCTGCACATTCTACACGTGTACCCCAGAACTTAAAATTTAATTTAATTTAAAAGCATGGAAGTACAGTCAGCCACCACCACCCACCCACCCAATTTTCAATCAGATTCCTCTCCAAAGCACCTGGAGTCTGTTGCTGGAACATGGGGTACATTATCCCAGAGAGCAGTGCCACAGACAGTGCTGGCCCCCCCAGTCAGCCCTCAAAGCCATTGTCTTAGAGTCTAATTGGAAATGTTTTTTAGAAAAGGGAATTTTGCAATAAGAAAAATACAGTCATGAATATAGTTCCAGTAGTCATGACTAAAATATCAACACAGTCATGTTAAAAACATAGAAAAAGAGTCTTGTTGGGTCTCCTGCATAGTGACTGGGGAGAGCCTGGGTGAAGGAGCTTGAGAGGGCAGAGAGGCACAGGGCATCCTGCAGGTGATATCAGGCTCTCCCAAGACCCTGCAGTGGACAGTGCTTGCTCACTTTGTCACGAGGTTCACTTCAAGAAAGGGGTTGGCAAGCAGAACCCACTGTCACCTGGTGTCTTGCCTTGTTTGTTTTGTGGTTTGGGTTTTAGTTCACCAAGAGAATTATGAAATATTCTTGATGTGTCTGAGGAAAATTATAGAAAAAAGAGCAGGGAAAGGTAAGGGAGGTCAGTGTGGATCTGAAAGGGTTGCTGCAGGGTAGGAGGAGGTGGGAGGGAGATGCTGCAGAATATCAGGCCTTTCTCAACACTGCAGGTCCCCTCCCCCAGCCTCCCAACCCTGTGACCTAGGATGGGTGTCCACACCTGGCAGCTGCTGAGAAGGCAGGCCTGGCAAGGTGGCCTTTGTATGTATTAATATATGGAGTGGGAATCTCTAGAATTGGCTGTGATATGTGGGAAGTATCACGTGGCAGACGTGCAGGTGTGCTGACAGGCAGCACAGAAGGCTGGCTCTGCACACTCCTGAGGATGAATCTAAGGTCTCTGCCTTCCCCAGAGCCAGCACCCTCCATGCTCCACCTTCTGCTTGGGGGCAGGGGTGCCTGTGACATCCTGGACCATTGAACATGGAGGCTAAGCACACAGAATAATTCAGATGGGAAAAAGCAAATCACAGGGCTCAGACAGACCTCATCCTACAGTACAACTAAATGACATCAAAAGATGAGCAGTAGAAGGATAAGACACAGCCCCTGGCACTGCCTTCATGTGGGGCCCACTCTTATGCTAGCAGCACAGTCTGCAAGGGCTCTCCAGTGAGCACTTCACTCCCAGAGCTCTGGGCAGAGCTCACTGTACTGGACTAATTCCCGTCCTTGCCACCTATGGCTCCTCCCAGTCAAGTCCTCTACTCCCTGGACCACTGAGCCCTCTGTCTCTTCCCATTCCCACCAATCCCCCTACCCTGCACCTTCTACTGAAATCACTGAATCTTTATCCAGTGGGATGACAAGGCATCTGGCTCTATTTTCCCCTAAATCCATTTTTCATAGTTTAAATGTTATGAACCTACATACAGGAACTTCTTTAGGGTTTGACAGTCAGAGACTAGTCATTGAATCTCAAACACCATTTTTGTTTTCAAAAAGCCCAACTTTTGCAAGTCAACAGCTTCAACCTCAAGACTGTCGTCTCTTTATAAACTCCAAAAACCATCCAAGGAACTCGTAATGAGACATAACTTCTCCATTATCTTTGCTGTTCCCTGTTCATGGCTATTATGGGAGAAGGACATGGCCATTCCCACCTCTATGGAGACTTACAATCAAGGAAAGGCAGCCCCTGGATTATCACTCATACCTTGTGAGAAGTATCACAGTATGTGTGTTTGCAGGTGTATCACCCTGGCTAATAAATCTAAATGTTTTCCCAATAAAGCAGTTTAGTAACAACTGCAAAATATCTTATGTGCTCACAGAATGTCCCAGGATGTGTGTAGATCTGGATGTGTGCATTTGCCTAGAACACAGGGGTATTGCCTGAGACTAGCAGATGACTGGGCCACAGGATTCTAACTTACAGATTTTTAAATTATCCAAATGTTCCACCCTGAACATGTGCTGCAATAATTGTTAGAAACTCACTCAAAACAGCACAACTATATGGAACAACCTGCTCCTGAATGACTACTGGGTAAATAACAAAATTAAGGCAGAAATAAAGACGTTCTTTGAAACCAATGAGGATGAAGACACAATGTACCAGAATCTCTGGGACACATTTAAAGCAGTGTGTGGAGGGAAATATACAGCACTACATGGCCACAAGATAAAGCAGGAAAGACCCAAAATCAACACCCTAACATCACAATTAAAAGAACTAGAGAAGCAAGAGCAAACAAATTCAAAAGCTGGCAGAAGACAAGAAATAACTAAGATCAGAGCAGAATTGAAGGGATTGAGACACAAAAAAACCTTCAAAAAAATCAATTAATCAAGGACTTTTTTTAAAAGATCAACAAAATAGATAGACCACTGACCAGACTAATAAAGTCGAAAAGAGAGAAGAATCAAATTGACTCAATAAAAAATACAGGGGATATCACCACTGATCCCACAGAAATACAAACTATGCAAATCAACCAGAAAAGCTAGAAGAAATGGATAAATATCTGGACATGTACACCCTCCCAAGACTAAACCAGAAAGAAGTTGAAACTCTGAATAGACCAATAACAAGGTCTGAAATTGAGGCAGTATTTAATAGCCTAGCAATCAAAAAGAGTCCAGGACAAGACAGATTCACTGCAAATTCTACCAAAGGTACAAAGAGGAGCTTGTACCATTCCTTCTGAAACTATTCCAAACAGTAGAAAAAGAGGATCTAACTCATGAGGCCAGCATCATCCTGATACAAAAACCTGGCAAAGACACAACAAAAAGAGAAAATTTCAGGCCGATATTCCTGACAAACATTGGTATGAAAATCCTCAATAAGATACTGGCAAACCAGCAGCATATCAAAAAGCTTATCCACCAAGATCAAGTAGGCTTCATTCCCAGGATGCAAGTCTGGTTCAACATAGCAGATCAATAAACATAATCCATCACATAAACAAAACCAATGGCAAAAAGCACATTGTGGGGGAAAGATCCAAGATTGCAGTTTAGGAGCAGCTCAGAATTGCAGCTCCCAGTGAAAGTGCATAGGGTGAGTGGACGCCGCATTTCCAGATGGATCTTTATTGCCCACAGACCAGGAGATTTCCAGGCAGAGGAGCCCCATGGTCACCAGCATGGCTATTTTGGCTGGCGCGGCTATTATGCCGTGTGGCGGTTCTCTGTACAAAATACAGTGGTCTGGTTGCCCTTTTAAGCTGGCGATTGGAGCTCCAGGAAAGCAGAGTCACCCATTCATCTGATTAAACAGGGGAGAGAAACAGGGACCCAGACCAGAAAACTCCTGGGCAGTGCCGTTGTTTCAGCCAGTGCAGTGGGTCACCGCACAGGAAATCACACAGATCCTGGCGCATTTTCAGCAGGTGACTGGAACACCTGGGAGAGAGTCAACTGTTCAACTTAAAAAAAAAAAGCCATCCAACTTAATGAAATAAAACAAGAAGACAAGATTAGAGAAAAAAAATGATAAAAAGGAATGAGCAAAGTCTC
>CM052649.1:9345166-9363275 GCA_028533165.1 Leontopithecus rosalia
TCAAAAAAAACTCAAAACCTAGCAGAAGACAAGAAATAACTAAGAACAGAGCAGAACTGAAGGAGATAGAGACACATAAAACCCTTCAAAAAATCAAAAAATTCTGGAGCTGGTTTTTCAAAAAGATCAACAAAATAGACAGACCACTAGCCAGATTAATAAAAAAAGAAAAGAGAAGCTATCTCCTTCAGTTCTGCTCTGATCTTAGTTATTTCTTGTCTTCTGCTAGGTTTTGAGTTTTTTTTTGATCTTGCTCCTCTAGCTCTTACAATTTTGATGATAGGTCGTAAATTTTGGATCTCTCCTTCCTTCTCATGTGGGCACTTATTGCTATATATTTTCCACTAGAGACTGCTTTAAATGTGTCCCAGAGGTTCTGGTATGTTCCCAAATCATCTTATGAGACCAACATCATCCTGATACCAAAACCTGGCAGAGACTCAACAAGAAAAGAAAACTGCAGGCCAATATCCATGATAAACATAGACCCAAAAAGTCTTCAATAAAATAATGGCAAGCCAATTGCAACAGCACATCAAAAAGCTTATCCATCATGATCAAGTAGGATTCATCCCGGGAATGCAAGGCTGGTTCAACATATGCAAGTCTATAAATGTAACTCACCACATAAACAGAACCAAAGACAAAAATCACATGATTATCTCAATTTATGCAGAGAAGGACTTTGACAAAATTCAACAGTGATTTATGCTAAAAACCCTCAATAACCTAGGTATTGATGGACTGTATCTCAAAATAATAAAACCTATTTATGACAAACCAACAGCCAATATCATACTGAATGGGCAAAAACTGGAAGCATTCCCTTTGAAATCTGGCACTAGACAAGGGTGTTCTCTCCTACCACTCCTATTCAATATAGTATTGGAAGTTCTAGCCAGAGCAATCTGGCAAGAAAAAGAAATAAAGGGTATTCAAATAGGAAAGGAGGAAGACAAATTGTCTCTATTTGCAAATGACATAATTGTATATCTGGAAGACCCCATCATCTCAGCCCAAACTCTCCTGAAACTGATAAGCAACATAGGTAAAGTCTCAGGATACAAAGTCAATGTGCAAAACTCACAAGCATTTCTATACACCAATAACAGACTTAAAGGGAGCCAAATCAAGAATGAACTGCCATTCACAATTGCTAAGAGCATAAAATACCTAGGAATACAACTAACAAGCAAGGTAAAGGACCTCTTCAAGGAGAACTACAAACCACTGCTCAACGAAATAAGAGAGGACACAAACAGATGGAGAAACATTCCATGTTCATGGTTAGGGAGAATCAGTATCGCAAAAATGGCCATACTGCCCAAAGTAATTTATAGATTAAATGCTATCCCCATCAAGCTACCAATTACCTTCTTTACAGAACTGAAAAAAAACACCTCAAATTTCATATGGAACCAAAAGAGAGCCCGCATAGCCAAGTCCATTCTAAGCAAAAAGAACACAGGAGGCATCACACTACTGGACTTCAAACTATACTACAAGGCTAGAGTAATCAGAACAGCATGGTACTGGTACCAAAACAGAGATCTAGACCAATGGAACAGAACAGAGGCCTTGGATGCAACACAACATATCTACAACCATACAATCTTTGACAAACCTGACAAAAACAAGCAATGGGGAAAGGATTCCCTGTTTAATAAATGGTATTGGGAAAACTGGCTAGCTATGTGCAGAAAGCAGAAACTGGACCCCTTCCTGACACCTTACACTAAAGTTAACTCCAGATGGATTTAAGACTTAAACATAAGACCTAATACCATAAAAACCCTAAAAGAAAATCTAGGCATAACCTTTCAGGACATAGGAGTAGCAAGGGCTTCATGACCAAAACACCAAAAGCATTGGCAGTGAAAACCAAAATAGACAAATGGGACCTAATCAAACTCCACAGCCTCTGCACAGCAAAAGAAACAGTCATTAGAGTGAATCGGCAACCAATAGAATGGGAAAAAATTTTTGCAGTTTACCCATATGAAAAAGGGCTGATATCCAGAATTTACAAAGAACTAAAACAAATTTACAAGAAAAAAGCAAACAAGCCCATCCAAAAACGGGCAAAGGATATGAACATACACTTTACAAAAGAAGACATACATGAGGCCAACAAACATATGAAAAAAATGCTCACCATCACAGGTCATTAGAGAAATGCAAATCAAAACTACATTGAGATACAATCTCATGCCAGTTAGAATGGCAATCATTAAAACATCTGGAGACAACAGATGCTGGAGAGGATATGGAGAAATAGGAACACTTTTACACTGCTAGTGGGAGTATAAATTAGTTCAACCATTGTGGAAGACAGTGTGGCGATTCCTCAAGGACCTAGAAGTAGAAATTCCATTTGACCCAGCAATCCCATTACTGAGTATATATCCAAAGGACTATAAATCATTCTACTATAAGGACACATGCACACGAATGTTCATTGCAGCACTGTGTTACAATAGCAAAGACCTGGATCCAACCCAAATGCCCAACGATGATAGACTGGACTGGGAAAATGTGGCACATGTACACCATGGAGTATTATGCAGCCATCAAAAACAATGAGTTCGTGTCCTTTGTAGGGACATGGATGAACTGGAGAACATCATTCTCAGCAAGAGAATGATGATTTTCTGTTCTCAACAAGAACAGAAAATGAAACACCGCATGTTCTCACTTATAGGTGGGTGTTGAACAATGAGAACACTTGGACACAGGGAGGGAAGCACTAAACACTGGGGTCTGTTGCAGGGAGTAGGGGAGGGACAGTGAGGGGGGGAGTTGGGGAGATAGCATGGGGAGAAATGCCAGATATAGGTGAAGGGGAGGAAGGCAGCAAATCACACTGCCATGTGTGAACCTATGCAACTATCTTGCATGTTCTTCACATGTACCCCAAAACCTGAAATGCAATTAAGAAAAACACATTATCTCAATAGATGAAGAAAACATATTAGATAATATTCAACAGCCCTTCATGCTAAAAACTCTCAATAAACTAGGTATTGATGGAACATATCTCTAAATAATAAGAGCTATTTATAAAAAACCAACAGCCAATGTCATACTGAATGGGCAAAAGCTGGAAGCATTCCCTTTGAAAACAGGCACAAGACAAGATTGCCCTCTCTCACCACTCCTATTCAACATAATATTGGAAGTCCTGGCCAGGGCAACCAGGCCAAAAAAGAAATAAAGGTATTCAATTAGGAAAAGAGGAAGTCAAATTGTCTCTGTTTGCAGATGACATGATTGTATATTTTTAAAAACCCATAATGTCAGCCCCAAATTTCCATAATCTGATCAGCAACTTCAGCAAAGTCTCAGGATATAAGATCAATGTGCAAAAATCACAAGCATTTCTATACACCAATAGCAGACAAATAGAGAGCCAAATCATGAGTGAACTCCCATCCACAACTGCTATGAAGAAAATAAAACCTATAAATGCAACTTACAAGGGATGTGGAGGACCACTTCAAGGAGAACTACAAACCACTGCTCAAGGAAATAAGAGAGGACACAAACAAATGGAAAAACATTCCACGTCCATGGATAGAAATAACCAATATCATGAAAATGGCCATACGACCCAAAGTGATTTATAGATTCAATGCTATCCGCATCAAACTGCCATTGACTTTCTTCATATAATTGGAAAAAATTACTTTATGTTTCATATGGAACCAAAAGAGACCCCACATAACCAAGACAATCCAAAGCAAAAAGAACAAGGCATCATGCAACCTGACTTCATACTATACTACAAAGCTACAGTAACCAAAAAAGCATCGTACTGGTACCAAAACAGATATGTAGACCAATGGAACAGAACAGAGGCCTCAGATATGACACCACATATCTACAACCTTCTGATCTTTGACAAACTTGACAGAAACAAGCAATGGGGAAAGAATTCTCTATTTAATAAATGGTGTTAGGAAAACTGGCTAGCCATATGCAAGAAACTGAAACTGGATCCCTTCCTTACACTTATACAAAGATTAGCTCTAGATGGATTAAAAACTTAAACATGAGACCTAAAACCATAAAAACCCTAGAAGAAAACCTAGGCAATACCATTCAGGACATAAGCATGAGCAAACATTGCATGACTAAAACACCAAACTCAATGACAACAGCCAACATAGACAAATGGGATCTAATTAAACTAAAGAGCTTCTGCACAGCAAAACAAACTGCCATCAGAGTAAACAGGCAACCTACACAATGGGAGAAAATTTTTGCAATCTATCTATCTGACAGCTAATATCCAGAATCAATAAAGAATCTAAACAAATTTATAAGAAAAAAACAACCCCATCAAAAAGTGGGCAAAGAATACAAACAGACACTTCTCAAAAGAAGACTTTTATGTGGTCAACAAACATGAAAAACAGCTCATCATCACTGGTCATTAGAGAAATGCAAATCAAAACCACATTGAGATACCATCTCATTCCAATTAGAATGGCAATCATTAAAAAGTCAGAAAACCACACATGCTGGAGAGGATGTGGAGAAATAACGTTTTTACACTGTTGGTGGGAGTGTAAATTAGTTCAACCCTTGTGAAAGACCATACAGCAATTCCTCAAGGATCTAGAACTAGAAATACAATTTGACCCAGCAATCCCATTACTGGGCATATACCCAGAGGATTATGAATCATTCTATTATAAAGACACATGCACACATATATTTATTGTGGCACTGTTCATAATAGCAAAGACTTGGAACCAATTCAAATGCCTATCAATGATAAACTGGATAAACAAAGTGTGACACATACACACCATGGAATACTATGCAGCCATAAAAAAGGATGAGTTCACATCCTTTGCAGGAACATGGATGAAGATGGAAACCATCATTCTCAGCAAACTAACCCAAGAACAGAAAACCAAACACCGCATGTTCTCACTCAGAAGTGGGAGTTGAACAATGAGAACATATGGACATAAAGAGGAGAACATCACACCCCAGGGCCTGTTGGGGGTTGGGGCGCTAGGGGAGGGATAGCATTAGGAGAAATACCTAATGTATATGATGGGGTAATGGGTACACAATGGCCTGCATATACCTATCTAACAAACCTGCACATTCTACACCAGAACTTACCCCAGAACTTAAAGTATAATAAAAAATAAAATAAATATGCATAGGAATAAAATAAAATCATTAGGTGTTTTTGAATTAGATTTCTCTTGCAGTCAAGGAAACTGATGCTCAGGGGCTGGTCAGCAGGTGTCCAGGGTGAAAAACAAGCTGGGTCATTGACCCCCTGTCCTGTGTATTTCCAGGGCTTAGGCCATGCCACACACAGAGAGTTCCCTGTACTCCTGCATCTTTCTGGCTCTTTCTAAAGAGCTGTTTCCTCTGAAAATTCCCCATTCCAGGGCTTTGGCACCATTCCTTCTCTATATTCCAGTTCCAGAGGATGAGAGGTTTCCAGAATCCACTGGGAATCCTGCAGTGCTGTCAGAGGTCCAAAATATTACCCTGATCCAGCTGTGAACAGAAGATTCCAGAATACCTACTCGCCTTGCCCACTCTCCCAGAGAAGATGGGGCCCCTTGCAGCCTCAGTTGAATCTGCAGCCTGGATTCACTCTGCCCTTCACCCAGTCTGAGAATCGCCTGGTAAGATCATCTGGACAGTGGCCCCTAATGAGGTCCACATCCTAGTCCCCTGGCCCTGTGAATACATTCTGTCAAAAGGACGCTGCAGATACGACTCAGCATCTTGAGATGGGGAGATTTTCCTGAAGTTTTAAGGTGGGCTCAATTTCATAGGACAGGTGTCCTTACAAGAGAGGGCTGAGGAGGAAATAATATCACAGAAGAGGAAAAGGTGATGTGACCTCGGAAGTGATGGAAATGATGCACCCAGCAGCCTTAAAAGTGGGAAAGGTGAGGAACAGATCCTCGCTGGAGCCTCCAGGAGCCAGCCCCATCAATGCCTCGATTTTAGGTTGGTGAGACACTGTTCAGAGTTCTTTAAACTACTGTGTTTGTGGCAATTTGCTACAGCAGTCAGAGAGCAACCCCTCCCTTCTCTGGCCCCCTATCCTGTTTTAATCGAATGATAGCTAGAGTCTTTCAAGAGCCCTTGTGAGTTCTAACCCAATGGCCACAGTGACCCTAGGCGAGGCCCTGGTCCTTCAAGCTGCATGGTGAGTATATGTGCTGCAGGCCCAGGATACACAGAGGGCACTAAAGTAGGGAGCAAGACCTTGTTTGTGTTTTATTCCACCTGCTTCCCAAGCAGGAATTTCAATGCTGAAATCCTATCATCACTATAGATAAGTTGAGTGTAAGTTCTGTTGGCAGCGAGAATTAGCAAGCAGTGGCTACTCCCTACTCAAAGGCAGCAGACAAGTCCAAAGTCCACTGTGCAAAAAAAGGGTCATAGGTGGCTGGGATGCTGGGCATGGGTGTGGCAGGCTCCAGTTCTGGTCCTAGCTGTCCTGATGACCCTTCCAGTATCATGCGAGTTCATCTTTAAATAGTTTGCATTTCCAGCTTTTCATCTGTGTGATCAGAATTGATTATGCCTTCTCTCCAGGGATGCTGCAAAATCAGTTATGTTAAGTCTGTGCTAATTTTCACACTGTTTGTAACTAGCCAGCGACTCAAGTACAGCCTGATAAGTGGGGGTTTCAAACGCCCTGGAGATAGGTGAGCAAGCTAGTACAATTGTTGCGTATTTCCTGAAACACTCATATTTGACATATAGCTTGGCAAGGCAGCCTAAGACAGGAAAGCAAATCTGCTGGCTCATATCACACCTCCCCAGCACACTCTGCTTCCATGTTTTCAGCATGTTGAGCTAAGAGAAAATTTCTTCAAAGTGAAACGTAGATAGAAGCCCACCATGAAAAGCTGATAAATGTGGTGTTACTCACCTTGACATGGGGAGCAGATCTCAAGGGCTGCCCAGGGCCCCCGTATGCTGTCCCAAGCACTTGCTGAAAAACCCAGGCTCCCAGGGGAGCTCCGCTTGGAAACCACTGTTCCAATCCATCCTCATGGCTGTGAGAGCCAGTTGGTCCCATGGACTATAGAGTGCTTTTAATAAGAACTGGGCCCTTTCACATGAAAAAAACAGAGGCCCATAATTATTGTCTCATTGGGCAAATGTCAGGCTAGTCCCAGAGCATGAATTGTGGAGCAGACAGGAATGAGGAGGGCCTATAAACTGGGCCTCTGTTTGACATCGCTGTGTCACCTCACCTCAGCCCTGCACTATTTATATCAAACCACGCGGCCTCTTCCAGCTTCTCACAGGATTTCTTGCTTTTCTCTCCTGCGTTCCAGATTTTCCCTTTGGAGTTAACCCCTTCTAGCCTCTCCTTGCTTCTTTTTTCATAACCAGCTTCATACAGCCATATGCCTAAAAAATCTGTTACCACTAAATGTACCTCCCTGTCAATGTGCCATAATCACAGAGAAATAGAAAATAAACATTGCCATATCCCAAAGGCAACCCCATTCACTGACCAAGAAAAGGCCAGAGAATTAAAAGAAGGAATCTAGAAAACAACACAGTTTATAAAATTCCTGGGTTGCACCCACGAGGAGCTTTCAATACGTGCAGATTCGAGAGTGGGGTTTGAATCGTTTTCTGAGGGGCATTCTAACACCTGGCCATGGTTCTGTTGCTGTCCACACCCCGCAAGTTCTGGGCCTTTGGCTCTTTACATCCTCTTGTCTCCCCTCCACTGCCACCAGTGCTACCTGCATGGATAGTTTGAATTTGGCTCCTGTGTGGCAGCAGAGAGACATTGCAGGTGCGGAAAGGGATGTTTAAGGAGAACTCCAGCTGAGGATGTTGGCCTGATGCAGTCAGAATAGCAAAGGCTGAAATAAACAAAGACCAGCCGCAGAGAGCAGGCACAGGCTGTTTACTCTTTACTTGTTACAGCAAGGGAGGCAGTCACTGTCACTTGTGTTTGGCAGAGACTGAAGGGAGGCAGAGGATCAAGGAAGCTTCACAGTCACAAAGGGGGAGGCTGTAGGTGTGCCCTGAGTGGAGACTATTGGCCTGGGAAAGCTGTAGGTGGGGTTCACTAGAAGCCAGGAATCCCATGTGATTGGTTAGGGGAGCATATTTGGATTTCTCTGGCATGTTCTAGGTTGGAAGTAGGGGAAAAAATTAGAAAAGTTGTCAGTGATGAATCAAGTCCTGGCCACTTGGGGCTGGTTGCTACAGGTACTATTGTTTGGCTTGTTTGGTGGCTAGAGACAGTGGTCTGACTTCCTGGGCTGGTTGCTTTAGATCAGTGGTCCCCAGCCTTTCTGACACCAGGGACCAGTTTTATGAAAGACAATTTTTCCATAAAACCAGGGTGAGGGGATTGGGGACAGCTTGCGAGGGGATAAAACTGTGCCACTTCAGATCATCAGGCATTGGATTCTCATAAGGAGAGCGCAACCTATATCCCCTGCATGTGCAGTTCACGTCAGGGCTCACGCTCTGTGAGAATCTCAGACCACTGCTGATCTGATGGGAGGCAGAGCTCAGGCAGTAATGCTCGCTTGCCCGCCACTCACCTCCTGCTGTGCAGCCCAGTTCCTAAGAGGCCACAGACTGGTGCTGGTCTGCAGCCCAGGGGTTGGGGATCCCTGCTGCAGGTAATGAGTTGGTTTCCTGGGCAGGTGATATGGTTTGGCTGTGTCCCACCCAAATCTCATCTTGAAATCTCATGTGTTGCGGGAGGGACCCAGTGGGAGGTAATTGAATCATGGCATCTTTCCCATGCTGCTCTTGTGATAATGAGTAAGTCTCACAAGATCTGATGGTTTTAGAAAGAAGAATCCCCCGCACAACTTCTCTCTCTTTGCCTGCAGCCATCCACGTAAGATGTGACTTGCTCCTCCTTACCTCCCACCATGATTGTGAGACCTCCCCAGTCATGTGGAACTGTAAGTCCAATTAAACCTCTTTCTTTTGTAAATTGCCCAGTCTCAGGTATGTTGTTATCAGGAGCATGAAAACAAACTAATACAGCAAGTCTCTCCAGACTGTGGGCTAGAGTTCCATTTTCACATCTGGCCTGGCCTTATCCATTCATATATTCGGTCTCTCTGGCAGTGAACCAAGCAGCTTCAGCCTGCTCTAGCCACATCAGCCTTTAGTGGAGCAGTGATGGCAGGCAGGAATTGTGGGGAGGGTAGTAGATCGAATGGTAGTCCCCCAAAAAGATAAGTTCCTGTCTTCATCCTCAGAACTAGTGAATGTGACCTTATTTGGAAGAAGGGTCATTGTGGATGTAATTACATTAAGGATCTCTGGATGAGATCATCCTGGTTCATCCTGATGGGCCCTTAACCCAGCAAGACTGTCCTTCAAGGAAACAGAAGAGTAGACAAAGAGAGGAAGAGAAGGCTATGTGAAGACAGAGGCAGAGCTTGGAATGAAGCAGCCACAAGCCAAGAAGCACCTGGAGCCACCAGAAGCTGGAGGAGGCAAGAAAATAATCTCCCTGGAGCCTTCAGTGGGCCTGGCCCTGCAGGCACCTTGATTTTTGACTTCCAGCCTCCAGAACTATGAGGCAACAAACTTCCACTGCAATCTACCAAGTGGTATTTGTTATGCAGCCCCAGGAGGCTAATACAGCTGCTCCTCCACACATGCATATTATAATTTTTCTTCCTCCAGTCTTGCCATGTCTAAAGGGGGAAGACTAGGAAAAGAGGCTATTTCCTAGACTTGGTTCAAATAATCAAGATATTTGGAAAAAAATTGAAAAACTCAAACACTCAGATGTTTTAGAGTTACCTTACATTTTATGCTATGAAAATAGATATCCAGATTTATTTTGATTTTCTCCCACATGTTTGGCCTTTTGAAGATCTAGACTTCCTTTAGTATGTGGTCAACAGTCCCTTCAAGGTGTATCTGTGGCTATCTACCTAAATACACACATCAGATAATGTCATTCACAGATCAGGTATCAGTGATAATTATAGAACTTGTTTATAGAACCAGGTAATAGGCATGATGGGCAATACAGATTACCTGAGGAACTGTAACCTATTTTAGCATATTTAGGATTTATCAAGTTAGCCTCTTCATATACTCCCCCATGCTCTGGAGTTTCTCTTTCCCCTCTTATCTCCTGCCCTCTTTTATGCATGCATTCTGGTCACTTCTGAATTAACCATAATATTTTAGAAGAAAAACAGGTATCTATAGCCAAATAAATACTGCATTGCTTTCCAGATTGAAACCCCAAATTGTTAAAACTCTGGGCTTATTACTTTTCCAGTGCAATATCCATGCCATATTAATCCTTTAGACTCTGATTGACTCTAACAGTGTCTTTATTTTCAAACAATCGAGTGCTGAGATGTAATTAATATGTATAAGAAATGCTCTTGGAAATTCGTGCAGAATATTCCCCACTGCAGCACGGCTGATCATGGCAGCACAACCACAGAGAGTCGGCAGCGCGCCCACAGGATCCATTGCATCCCAAAACATATGTCCAGTCACAAATGGGCAAATTCACATCCACACATTTCCTGTAGCTGCTATAGTAAATGGCCACAAATTTAGAGGATTTAAACATGTTGGAGAATAAGTTGGTATATTCAAGTGCAGTTGATGCATGGGTTCAGCTTCGACACCAGCTTCATTTCAAGATGTCAGTTTCTGCCGCTCACAAGGAATTCCCAGAAAAGAACCTGCCCATTGGCATCTATAAAGTAGGCCCCCTCCCTGCACAATTTTAAATCTTTCTTATCTTTGTACATAGAGAACAGCAGAAAGAATAATTGACTGGATTCAAATGTGAAAGAGTGTTCTGTTTTAGAGACCTAGTTTCATTATGTTTCACGGAGAAGGACTGATGAAGTCAACACATTTACACAGATAATCTCTATATCTCAAAAGCAAATGTCACAAACCTTCAAAATTTGCATTCCCTAGAACTGCACTGCACTTCTAGAAATTGATCCTAGGGAAATACCAGAAAAAATACAAAAGGATATCAAGGGTATTAGTCACAGTATTGTTTATATAGCATGAAAAAAAAAATCTGGAAGCAACCTAAAGTGAGGCAGGATAGGTAGTCAAGGAAGGTTCTCAGGATACAGCAACCGTGATGACCGGACGGTCAACACAGTCGCATTGCAATTGAGCTCACGCAAGCAAAGCTATCTTCAATAGGGACTTTCTCGTCTAGAGAGCATGTGCACTTTGATTTTACCTGTCCTCAAACTGACCTTTTGCTCATTATAATAGTAAAAAACACACCCCTGGGTGGAGATTTGAAATGCTAATGAGACATGCCATATACACAAAAGAATGTACAGCTACGGCGCATGTGCACCCAGAGGCCCACACGGGACATGTTTATAGCAACAGCTCTTCCCACTTACTAATGAAGAAGTGTGTAAGATTCCCCTAAATGGAGTCTCCCTAGTGCCAGTCTTTGCTGTCTCATCCTTTTGAGCAGCCTTCCCTGATTCTCTCTCTCACGGTGTACTGTGTATTCTCACCTAACTTTCAGAATGTTATTTTCCTTTTGCAATAAATTACTCTACGCTGCATCTCCTGTGCTGTGTGGCTCTTACTTAAATTCTTTTAAACTAAGAAGACAAGAATCGAAGTATCTCAGCAGCACTCAACAAAGGAAAACGGTAGATAAATTATGGGATAGCTCCATAGTGGAAAACGATTACAGTCATTAAAATGAGGCTAAAAGAAGAATGTATTTATGGTTCTTGAAACTGTTTATTACTTATTTTAAGTACAAGTGTGTTTTAGTTTCCTGTGGCTGCTATAATAAATTACCACAAATTTAATGGATTTTAAAAACCCACAAAAGCATTATTTTGCAGTTCTGGAGGTCAAATATTAAATGGGTCTCTCTGGGCTAAAATCAAGATGTCAGCAGGATGGTATTCCTTCTGGAGGCTCTCAGGAAGAATACTTTTTCCTTGCCTTCCCAGCTTCTAGAGGCTGCCCGCATGCCTTGGTTCATGATTGCTTTCTCCGTCTTCAAAGCCAGGAGTCAGCATCTTTCAATCTGTCTCTGACTCTGCCCTCTGCTTCCACTGGCACATCTGCTTCTTGATGCTGACCTTTCTGCCTGCCTCTTATAAGAACCCTGTGATTACATGGAGGTCATATGGATTATCCAGGATACCCTCCCCATTTCCAGCCTCTTAACTTAATCACATCTGGAAATTTGCTTTAGTCACATAAGATAACATGGTCACAAATTCCAGGGATCCACACATGGACATCTTCGGAGGCCTATTATCCTGCATGCCACACAAGTTCAAATTGCAGAATAATCAACATGGGCATGGTTCCGTTTTCTGTGTTTTGACAAAATTATATAGATATTGGCCAACAGACACTCCTATCACTCAGGAAATGCCAAGGTTTTTGAAGATCTGCACCAAGAACTGGGGATGAAGGCTGGATGTATCCTTTGTTATACTACATTCAGCTTTTACCGTTCACGAACCAGACAGAGACCTGCCCTGCTTCTCTCAACTCTACTCTTAGCAGCCCTTTCCTTCAGGAATGATTGCAAAATGCACAGATGTACCAAAAGGGAGAAGGGGATACTGGAGGAGAAAAGACATATTTGGCTAATATTTACTCCCATTACCTTCCACTCAAGCCATATATATATATATATATATATATATATATATATATATATATATTGTGTGTGTGTGTGTGTGTGTAACATATAAAAGCTGTAAACCTTCCAAGTTCATATGAGAGCTCTCCCTCGCACAGTGACCTCATGTCTCATATTTTCACTAATTTTTCTAGTCAACAAATAAGTAGTGAGTCCCTACAATATAGTGAGCTCCAGGAAAAGCTCTGGAATACAGAAGGCACAGGACTTGCCCCCTACTCTCCCCCACCCCACCCCAGGAGCTTATAACTTAGCAGGTGAGAGGGACACCAAACAGCAATGGTGCAGTAAGAAAAAAGTACTGGGCGCTGTGGGCATATGCTGGGAGACCAAAGCTTAACAGAATCAGCAAAGGCAGTCCCAGGCAGCTCCAGCCACTGTGAGGTCTGAAACACGAGTAGGTGTCAGCAAGATAAAGTTGGGAAGGTGGAGTGGGAAGAAGAGGGTCCCAGAATTAGAAACATTCATGCAATCTCTGAACTGGGGACCTTGTCTTCAAGGAACCGAATAAGTGGTAGCATAGAGGATGAGAGAGGAGGAAAATGCAGCTGCAGGGATAACCTGGAGCTGGGAATGGGGGTGCAATGGGTCAAAGTAAAGGTTTTAGACTTCTCTAAAAAGCAATGGTGAGCCATTGAGGGGTTTAAGCAGAGGGTCAGCATGATGAAATGTATGTTTTAAAAACCCAACTCCACTGCACTGTCAAGAAAAAACCAAAAGGAGCTAAGGGAGTTTAAAGAGGAAAAATCAACTGCTTTCCACGATGTGATGGTGGCTGTGACCCAAATGATGGTATGGAGGTGGAGAGACTTGGACAGGTATTTAGGAAGATGAACTCTGCCTCCAGGATGATGCCCAAGTGTCCAGCTTGGGCAACCTGGTGTTGCTTTGAACTAATAAGGACTCGTGAAGGATCTAATTGGAGAATGAAGAACGGGAAGGATCAGGGCATAGCCTGAGTTTAGTTTCACTAATATAGTCCTAATTTTAATATTCTCTTCTCTTGTCTTTATAAATTCTCAGCATATCTCAGAAAATCTGATGTTTTGATATCAAACCACATTTCCAGACTTTCTTCAGTGCAAAAGTATTTCCAAAGTTTTTTTTTTTCTTTTTTAATCAGACCAAGAGCCTTTGGGTACAAAAATACAGCCACAAAATCTGTAAGATATCCCTTTAAGCTTAAGAAGTGATGGTAATTAACTACTCTTCTAAAGCTTATATCTGTTGTAAATTTTAGCACAATGATTATAATAAACACAAGTGAGCTTGTTTTCTTTTAGACAAAAAACCATTTGGAGACCTCGACCTGGAAACTTAATTCAATCCTGGCAGAGAGCAGATCCCTCTGAGATGATTTTTACCATTGCTAGCCCACTCTTTTCTGTACTCAACCTTGATTCAATAATGGGAAACACATGGATAAAATGAGTCCCCTGAAAATGTCAACAACAAAAGAACTTTTACCCCTAGGTTCCTCCTGCAATATGGCAGCTTTCCCTACTACACAGTGATTGATTCAGGGATATGGAGTTAATCTATAACCAAGTTCCAACAGAAACATTTTCATACTGCTTATTGTAACCAGAAATGAATGGCACATACTGAAATGGTTACTAACCAATTTTCATAATCAAAAAGAATTATGCTATATTGGCCAAGATATTAGTCATGGGATTAGAATCCATCCTCCCTTGAATAGCCTAATCCTCTTTAAAATAGCTCAGAGTAATCAGGTTAGCTTCACAGTAAATTTTAGTAAACCCGTCACTCTTATAAAAGAATTTCAGAAAAGGAAAGATCAAAGTTTTCTAAATCCTTGATGCTGATGAAACGTTGGGCAAAATAAATGTCTTACAAAGCACTTATATCATCGATTTAAGCCAACTACAGAGATACATTTGCCATTTGTAATGGCAAATGTAATAGATACACATTTGCCATTACAAATGGATTTGTTTCATAAAGTAGAAACTAGCACTACCACTGTGGAAACAAGTTCTCAGTGCTAGTTTTCTGAAAAATAGGATAGTAACAAGAAAAGGCATAGGAAAATGTCTCACCAACCACCCTGCCTTCCAGCTATTTTTAAATAAAAGCCCTTTTTGGCAATGCCATTTGAGTATACGATGACCAGACAGAGAAGCTGATTGCTTTGTGACCTCTGGTTAACATAGTACCCACTCCTAGGCAACACTGTGTTTGCAAGCAAAAACAGCCCAAGCTTTTCAAAGCATCAGTTTGCTTTGGGGGATCTCTCACCTTAACACTCCTAAGAATTTCTTATACTTGCTATATTATTTGGCCACAACCCCATCTTCCTATAGATTGCACAAGTGCTTGAGAAACCAAGAATGGGATCACAAATGTGCTCCTGTAAGTTTCTACGTAGATTCAATTCCTTGAGGAATCTTTTCACGTCATATTGTATTATTTTATTCTAATTTAACCACTGTCAATACAGACTTATAACATCAAAAAAATCACTATTATTACATCTATATATCTTTATTCAAGTTACTGATAAAAACATTGAAAGTCACACATTCTAGAACAATGACCTTTTATCATTCCAAGTCAGCATAAAATGACATCATCACCCAACTGGTTGTTCTTCTCAGGAAGTGTCCTTGCACCCAACCCAAAGTTTTCTAAAGGCTTGCCTGAAACTTAACATACACACAATCAGTAATGTGGGTCTCATGAATGCAGGCCCTCAAGCAGGTCCTACGATTCAAACCCTTCCATTGACCACTGAAGAAAACTTCCCCTGGACACCCCACCTAAACATGGGTTCCCGTTACTCTGCCTACTTTGCCGTCAGCCACTTTGTTGAAAGTGGAAAGTCTACTGCCAACATAATTGCAGTAAAAGTGCTTTTATACTTTTGGAGAGTATTAGTATGATGGTTAATTTTATGTTAAAACTTCACTGGGCCATGGCCCCTCCATACTGGTCAGACATTTTTCTGGATGTTTCTGGGGATGTGGTTTTTCAATGATTTTACACTTATATTGAGACTTTGAGTAAAACAAAGTCCATGTTTTACTCATACTACGGAGAATGCTTTCCATAGTGTGGCTTCCCATCCACACTGCAGATGAGATTGGATGAGAACGCGTCTCGTCCAACCAGCTGAACATCTGAATAGGGCGAAACACTGACTTCCCCTGAGTCAGAGCTGTATGTACATATCCTATGGGCTCTGCCTCTGGACAAGCCTCACTAACACAAAAGTATATAACACTTTCCATTACAAAAAGTGCAAATATTTGCTAATACATTGCACCAAAACAATCTTGTACCTATAGTTCTTCAATCAGTCACTGTATCATAATAGCCTGTTTATTCTCTTTAAGTGGTTCACACCCAGAGTTCTTTACACTTCTCCTTTCAGGAAGTTTCCACCTTCTCATTTGTCCTTGAAGGCTTGGGTAAAGGAAATATAAATATTTCACCACTGCAATTCCAGTTTTCTACTCTTCAGAAGATATCTTCTGAATCATGGGTCAAAATACAGCCACTCTTTGGTATAGAAGTCATAAGAATATTAATAACTCATAGTGGATTTATCAGTCATTATTATTGACAAAAAAAATTACATTCAGGGCTCAAGAACCCCTCAAGGCAAATGAGAAAGGGAAGCCCTGTTGAGAGTGACAGGAACTGGCCAGGCTCAGGGCAAGAGGACCTCATGCTCAAACACTTCTACGGAATGCGAAGAAAGGCCCCTTCTAGGCACCGCCAGAGACATCCGCTCTTTTGTGGCTATAACAATGATATTTTCAATAACAAATGATTTCTCAGGAGAGGTCTTGGTCTAATGAGATGCTACCATAAAGTAATAAAACCACAAAAGACTGTAGAAAAACAGAATGACAGATAAGCTAAGGAACACTGCCAAGTTGTCTTTGCACTTCAATTACTTGTGGCAATAAGAGACAGACATAATATGTGTAATAAAAAGCCCACCATAATCCAAAAACCTAATTTTAGCAAATGGCTCAGTCTTCCCACACGATCCTTTACTAAAACAATTGACAAATATTGCATTTGCAGGAGAATGCTACAGAAGCCTGCCTGAGAAGACCACTTAAAAGCCAGAGTCTCCTGGAGGAGCAGTGCTGGGTGAAATATCCAAGGTCTCAAAGAGACTGGCTCCATCCATCCTCAACGGACAGATATATAAATAAAAATGCCAATTCTAAATCCCAACAAAAGAATGCTTGACTCAGCACGATACTTACCTCTTCTGGTCAGCACATTCTCTCCCTTTTGAAAACTCCAACACTGACAGTCAGATTATAAATAAAAGTTTGTTTGATGAGCATGAAGTGAGGACAAGGGGAGCTTGTAGAATAATTTGAAGGATGTTGATATCAAGTCATGGAGAAAAAACCTTTCAGAGACCAAAACCTGTGCCTACTACTAGATATCCTTTCCATGAGCAGTGACATTCCTGTACCAGAAATGTTCTGCTCACCAAGTCTCAATCTCTGAGATCATTGTCTGTAAACTGCTGTCTATCAACAAGGCTTTTTTTCAGACTAGATGCTTTGGAATAGACTAAGTACAGCTGCTTTAGACACGCTAATACCACCCTAATTTCCTGAGAGCCACTGACTTTCCTTCCTAATCGCTGACATCCTGATTAGATTCTAAAACTCCCCTAGTGCCCACTATTAGATCATTGCATAGGGTGAGTGTTATGGGCTGAACTCTGTCTTCCAAAATGCATATGCTGAAGTCCTCTCCCCTCAGTTTCTCAGTATGTGACTATATTTGAAAATAGAGTCTTTAACAAGGTGATTAAGTTAAAATGAGGTCATTTTAAATGAGGTCCTCATCCATTATAAATGGTGTCCTTATAAAAGGGAAATTCAGACTCAGAGAGAGATACAAATAGATGGAAGACAATGAGAAGACACAAGGAAAAGATGGCCAAGGACAAGGCAAGGACAGAGGCCTGGAACAGAGCTTCCTTCTCAGCCTCAGAAGGAACCAGTCCGGCTGGCACCTCTGTCACCGGTGGAAGAGACCTGAGTTCCCCCGAGGTACAGGTGGCGAATCTGTAGGGATCCACAGCAACTTCAGTCATTGCCTCCTCAGAAGAAAGAATTCGAATGAGGGGCATAAAGCAGAAAAAGTGACCAAGGCAAGTTTCAGAGCAGGAGTGCAAGTTTATCTAAAAGGCTTTAGAACAGGAAAGAAAGGAAAATTTGCTTGAAAGAGACCCAAACACTGCATGTTCTCACTCATAGGTGGGTGTTGAACAATGAGAACACATGGACACAGGGAGGGGAGCATCACACAATGGGGTCTGTTGGGGGGGAACTAGGGGAGGGACAGCAGGGGGTGAGGAGTTGGGGAGGGACAGCAGGGGTGAGGAGTTGGGGAGGGACAGCAGGGGTGAGGAGTTGGGGA
>CM052649.1:9372924-9439261 GCA_028533165.1 Leontopithecus rosalia
TGTGCCCGCAGTGGAACTCTCAATCCCCGGCACTCTGAATCGCCTTATTGCTTGTCCCTCTGGGGGTGGGACCCATCGAGCCTGATCACTTGGCTCCCTGCCTCTGAGCCTTTTTGCTTTTCTTTTTTTTTTAAGTTGTAGAGTTGACTCTCTCCCAGGTGCCTCAGCCGCCAGCCGAAAGGGCACCTGGATCTGTGTGATTTCCCATGCAGCGACCCGCTGCGCTGGTTCACAATTCACCTCCCAGAAATCTCCTGGTCTAGTTTACCATCCAAAACCCGTTCAATCAGATGAACATAGCAATCTGCCCTCCCAAGTCTCAAACTGCCGGTTTAACAGGGCACCCAGACCCATGTGTTTCGTGTGCCGTGCCGCTGCCATGGCACCGGCTGCCTGGCTGCGCCAGCGGAGAGTGCTGCACTTGAGTCCTGTGTGCCTCTTACACCTGGGCTTTTCCCCCGCTCTGTGGGCTGTAAAGATCCATCTGAAAATGTGGTGTTTGTTCACCCTCTGCATCTTGACTGAGATGCAGTCAAGAAACCGGTTTTTTTCCTCAGATGCTCTGTCTCGGGGAGTTAGGGCTTTATTTGTGAGTATCTGTTACGCTGTCCTGCCCAGCTAGAAGGCAGTCTAGTCACTATTTGGCTGCCGAGGCTCTGCCCTGCCGGCGTGTGGTCCGCCCTTTTGCTGTGGGCTCCGTGCTGCTGTTTTCCTCCCCTCCTAAAGTATAATAATTTTTTTAAAGAACGTAATTAGATTGTTTATAACGTAAAGGGTAAATGCTTGAGGGGCTGCTACCCCATTCTCCATGATGCAGTTATTTCACATTGCACGCCTATATCAAAAAATCTCATGTACCCATAAATACATATACCTACTATGTATCCACAACAAATTTTTAAAACTAATTTAAAGAAAGAAACTAATACAAGGGGATTTGACTAAAGAGTAAATAAGCCTAAATTAATCTAAAGATAAGACTGTTTTTTCATCTTTCTCAGAGATGAATAAATTACAAATTAATAGTCATCCTTCAATATTTCTCAGCAAAAAATTAACATGCTTAAAATATTACACTTTGTGGAATGATTTTTTTTTTTTGAGATGGAGTTTTGCTGTTGTTACCCAGGCTGGAGTGCAATGGCATGATCTCGGCTCACCGCAACCTCCGCCTCCTGGGTTTAGGCAATTCTCCTGCCCCAGCCTCCTGAGTAGCTGGGATTACAGGCACGCGCCACCATGCGCAGCTAACTTTTTGTATTTTTAGTGGAGACGGGGTTTCACCATGTTGACCAGGATGGTCTTGATCTCTTGACCTCGTGACCCACCCACCTCAGCCTCCCAAAGTGCTGGGATTACAGGCTTGAGCCATTGCGCCCAGCTGGAATGATTTTTAAAGAATATAAGTGTGCTTCACAGAGAAGTAATTTTAGCTACTGAATAAATTATGCACTTAAAATTGTGTATACAAGTAAGACACTGAAACAGCAAACAGAGGCAGACCCACAGCTGAGCTCCACTATTCCCGAAGCACAGCCCGGGCCCTGGTGCACAGCCCTCCTCCTCTGCAGGAGAGACAGGAACACAACAGCCACGTGAACTCCTTGAACACCAAGAGCAAGGGGGTTGCAGCAGCCACAGTAACCACAGTGGGTGGGCTTGAGAACCCTGGCTCCTGCCTCCGGGTGGATGTGCCTGCTCACAATGAAAGATAACTGCAGGAAGATAAGAGAAGAAAAGAGCCAAGGGAATAAAACCTTCACCCTGAACCAGAGCCATGTTTGCCCCTGTAATAGGCTGTTCAGAGGCAACCTAGGCCCAAACCCTTTGAGTTTGTGGAAAACCTTTTAGAAAGTCAGGATACAGACATCTCCGTTCATTAGGAATAAGACGTACACAGCAAGATAGAGGATAGGTCCTGTGTTAATCACATGACTCGTTCTGGAAAAGTGAGCTTGTCTCCAAGGGATATTTGAGGGTAGCCCCAAATTCAACACAGAATATGAAGCACTGTAGTCCCAGCACCTTTGGGAGGCCGAGGCAGGCGGATCACCTGAGGTCAGGAGTTCAAGTCCAACATGGCCAACATGGCGAAACCCCGTCTCTACTAAAAAATACAAAAATTAGCCGGGCGTTGTGGCAGCCAACTGTAATCCCAGCTTGGAAGGCTGAGGCAGGGAGAATTACTTGAACCCAGGAGGCAAATTTGCAGTGAGCCAAAATTGGGCCTTACACTCCAGCCTGGGCAACAGAGTGAGATTCCATCTAAAAAAAAAAAAAAAAAAAAGATGAAGCAGAGGTGATGTTGAGTCAACATGCCCAAGCATAAGAGGCTAGCATCTCTGAGTCCAGTTTCCTCATGGGCTAGCTCCAACCCTTCTAGACACTTTGCAAGCACAGGGAAGAAAAGCAAAAAAGGAAAGAGTTTCTAGAAAAATCTAATACTAAAGACTATTCTTAATGATGAGTCACATAAGCAGAGACTGTAAAACTCTGCAGTTAGTCAAGGTGGTCTTAAAAATGGAGCAGATTTCAGCCCAGAGAATGTGGACCACAGAGGAGGGTGAGCAGAACCTGGGCGAAGTGCAATCTGGTGTGGGCCGCGCACCCAAGGCCAGGCCTGAGGAGGAATGGAACTGGACAGCACACGCCTTTGCGCTGTGTGTCTCAATAAATAAGTGTGTGCAATCCCATACATCATATTAACATAGGCGTATCCATATATAGGTATATATGATATAGATGTATAGATGTATTATTACATTGTACTATATATTGTGTATTAATGCAATGTATATTAGTATGTATGCATAATACATATTACATATATACTTAACTATATATTATCTGCATGCATATTAATATTTTAGACATCATATTATTACATTAGCCTGTCTCATAAATTATTTATATGCTCAGATCTAAATGTCTATAGATCTCACTCCAGAATTCAGATCTAGTTGACTTCAGTACATCCCTCTGGGCACCTTCCAAAAGTGTCGGATGGAGACCCTGTTTGACTAGTGCAGAAGGAAATCAGGAGTGGGCCTGGCATAGGCCAAGCAGCCAGGCTTCCGTAGGCCTGTGCATGTGAGGTGACACCCTGCTCTGTCTGTGGAAGCAGGGGAAAGGCCTTTATGGCTTCGCTGGCCATTTGAGTTTGAAATGCTTAGGCTCCCTTTGGTGGCATCTAGAACAGTCCGTTTGCTGTTAGTAGTGTCCTACCCATTCTGTGTATTTTCCAGGTGGGTTTCTCCAACCCTTCCTCACACCAGACTTTTCTCTCTTGTTCCATTTAAGCCAAGCCCCGGCAGTCAGATGAGACAGTGATGCCCTGACAGGACTTTGTCTTCCTCATGCCTCTGCTTACAGATGGCATGGTGCACACAGGATAAAGCCACACCGAGGTGGAGATGCTCAGAGCAATTAAACTGCTGCCTGCTTCCACCCCAGAACATCTGACTTCCCAGTGCTGATCCCGCTCACACCAACCAGATCCTGTAAGCCCCCTTGCAGCGACTGCATCAAAACCCCCATCCAATGAAATGGGAAGAATGAGATGAAAGATCACTGTGGCAATACAAACTGTGTCTAGTTCAAAACTCTAAGTGAAGAATTAAAAATAAGGAAATTTCAAGAGAATGATTTTCCCCCATATCTCTACAATTTTCTACTAGTTGTTTTTCTTAAGCATAATTTTTCCATCTCATTACAAATGATGGCACAGCATATAGCCTGTAATCTCAGTGATGGAAAGGGTGTCGTGTGTCTCTTATTTAATCAATGCTATCAGATTTTTCTGGCACTGAAGAAACTCATTCTACTAACACCAGCAGAAACTGCTTATATGACAAAGCTACTGGAACACTTTCCCTTGGAAACATTTGTAATCTACTTTATCAGGGATGGAGGGTTCCTATTAAAAATATATCAACACCCTCATAAAGACCATTTTCCCTATACAATTTATTCTGAGAAATAATATCCAAAATACAAATTGGTTGACAATCAATTTTTGCTTCTCCATGCAATACAGTAGAAGAGTATCTGTTCCTTAATAGAACGGTTCACACACGAAATAACATTCAATTACCAGGTGCCATGATGCTGCAAACCCTCCAGCATCTCCCTTGTGTGGTGACAAATCTATGTATCAGACATCAGCCCTAAACCCAGGCCACAACAAGGACAGATTGTCCTGCCTGCATTCGAATTCCTCAATAGATTTCATTGGCTTCAAGCATGAATACTATAAATATCGAACCTCAACTACATTGTGAAAAATGTCTCCTGTGTCCAGATGTGTAAAAGAGTCCCTTAGATGCTAACGAGGGGCACCCTTTTGCCCATGTGTTTCATCAGAGAGAATATTGAAAGGCATGCAACAGGTGAGCCTAGCCGTTTGCATAAACAAACTCAATGATTCAGATACCTGAGGCTCTCTTGCCTTCAGTTCCGTAAGACTGCTGGGATGAACAGTTGTAATTATAGTTTTTTTTTAAATCTTCCCACACTTTTCCTTTCCCCTATTACTTCCTGTAACAGAATCCCTTAAAGGAAACATCTTCCAATGGATGTGTTTAAGGCTGACCTCTTCACCAGTCCTCGGGGCAGGGACATGACTCAAGTTTGGTCAATCTGAGAAACACATATCCATGATGAGAGTGATTACATCAGGGACAGACACCCACCTGAGCCAGGGTAAGAACCTCCCTTCCCCTTGGGGATTTGGCTGAAGTCATCAGAAAAGAGACAGTGCTCGATGGAGTTAGCAATCCCTTGGGAAGCCTCATCACTGGGAAGATGAGAGCCCAGGTGAGCTGGCAGCCATCTTTGCCACCCTGTGGAGACACTGCCTGCAAAGGAGGCAGCTCCACATGCACCCCTATAACCCGGGCTCCCCTCAGGCACCCCAGGCTTTCCCGAAACAGGAGGCATACATTAAATAAATTCGAGTTGAGTTTCTGTCACTTGTAGCCAAAAATGTCCTAATACAGACACTGAGAGGGGAGCAAAGAGCATAACCTATGTTGAGGGGAACCTTATGTCTCATCTCGTAAAAATAAGGCATGATATCCTCTAGTGCTTGGGTAGGTAGCTAACTTAGAACATGTGTAATAAGAATTCTTTTTTCCTTTTTTATTTCCTTTGGTTTTTGGTTTTGGTTTACTTCACAATGTTCTAGGCATGTTGAGATATACCAACATGGACAAAACGATGGGCACAAATTATCTTAAAAGGCACTTCTTTAACCAAAGGGTAAGAAGGCAGAAGTTCACAGCCATGGCATTGAACTAGACGTTTCTGACAACATAATGGTGCTCATCACCTGAGGGCCCGAAATCCATGGGGAATCATCCAGGTATTAGGTCACCAGCAGAACGTGGCCTGCTCAGGACAGCCTCACAGCAGGAAAGCCAGTCCTGACACAGGAACGGTGGCTCCTGGGTTATCGGGGGGCTGGTTTGTCACAACGCTGCTATTAATCAGATCATTGCCACATTTTCCACTAGGGCACAAATAATTTATACGTGAGATCTCTTCCTGGAAGCTCATTTTAAAAACAGAACAACTCCTTGTGTTGTAAGAAAGTTTTTGGTTTGTGCTGTTAGGAGCAGCTTGAAATAAACGAAGGGGACTCAAATGTGAGAGGTCGATGAAACATGTGCATTTGATGTCTCTTTCAAGAAAAACGTCACGCTCGGGTAGTGTGGAGGGTTGGAGGGGACATAGAAAACTGAGCTGTGCCCTACCCCAAATGGCTTACAGTCCAGCTGGACAGAGAGGACAAAGATAAAGCTAGGGGAATAGGACAAACACACATCTGAAAAAAAGTTCAGCAAAAAAAGCCAAAAATTTTCATGAACCTTTAGAAAAGGGTATATTCGGGTTCTCTGAAGAAAATGAACCAATTCCATAGATATAGATATATAGAAAGAAATATCTTATGGGAATCAGTTCACATGATTTTAGAGGCTGAGGAGCCCCACAACCTTCCATCTGCAAGCTGAAGGCCCAGGGAAGCCAGCGGAGTAATTCAGTCCAAAGCCTGAAGGCCTGAGAACCAGGAGAGCCCACGGGGTAAGTTCCAGCGTGAGTCAGACGGTCCCAGAACCAGGAGCACTGATGTATAACAGCAGAAAATGCCCAGCTCCGCCCAAACAGAGCAAATGTGCCCTTCCTTCTTCTCGAACTACTTAGGCCTTGACTGGTGAACGCAGATCTTCTGTGCTCAGTCTACCTATTCAAATGCTAATCACTTCTGGAAAGCCCCTCACAGACATGCTCGGAAATAATGCATCCATTAGGTCAAATCGACACATAAAATAAACCACCATAAGGGATTACACATTCAACTGAAACTCCAGATGTATTTAAAATTTGACATGGGCCATAAATAGTGGAGTGTGGATTTCTTCAAATTTCCATCTTTAAGAAAGGATTATACTACTCAGCCATAAAAAGGGATGGATTAATGGCATTTGCAGCAACTTGGATGAGATTGGAGACTATCACTCTAAGTGAAGTAACTCAGGAATGAAAAACCAAACATTGCATGTTCTCATTCATTAAGTGAGAGCTAAGCTATGAGGATGAAAAGATATAAAAATGACACAACGGACTTTGGGGACTCAGGGAAAGAGTGGGAAGGGGGTGAGGGATAAAAGACGACAAATAGGGTGCAGTGTATACTGCCCAGGTGGCGGGTGCCCAGAATCTCACAAATCACCACAAAATAACTTACTCACATAACCACCTGTTCCCCCAATAAACTACGGAAATTTTTTAAAAAAAGGATTATAGACACTTGTGTACATGCATGCATATGTGTCCATGTATGTGTGTCTTTATATGCTCACAGTAATCATTAATACACACTTTCAGACCATGTAGTTTTTGAAAAGTTATTG
Source organism: Leontopithecus rosalia (assembly GCA_028533165.1). Classification (NCBI taxonomy): domain Eukaryota; kingdom Metazoa; phylum Chordata; class Mammalia; order Primates; family Cebidae; genus Leontopithecus; species Leontopithecus rosalia. Next base: position 9,379,836 of record CM052649.1, read on the forward strand.
TCAGGATAACCTGTGCTTCTCGTTGTGAATGATCAAGCTTCCACTACAAACAGAAAAGGCAAGCGGGTAGAAAGGAAAGGAAAAACTGGGAAGGACCAAATGGGAGAGGACGGAATTGTTAGCTCCCTGGACTGGGGAGACTTTGAGAACCAGAGGAAGACCAACATCAGCACGATCTGGAAAAATGTGAGCACTTCTCATTTGACAATTGTTGCGTGTCCATTAGGTGATTCCCTTCCCAGCTTCTCAGTCTGTGGTCCTGCTGGAAACACCCTGGATGTCAGCATTCATGCGCACTCTCCCTGCACTCCTGTCTTCAACAAAGACCTCTTGGCCCATCTGTATTATGGAGAGATGAGCTTGCTTGGAATAACTAAATGCAGATGCTGGTCCTCATGGTGTCTCCACTAACAAACTGATATTTCGAAGCCTACAATGGCATAGGGGTCCTAAGACTCACTCCTCTTCACGTACAGGTTGTCAGCAAAGGGGAAACTGATACAAGGGACTAATGACCAAAAAGGGAATCAAGGAGACAGCTCTTTCCTTGGGCCAGGGCTTCACGTAAAACAGGGTAGAACACACCCATCTGAGGTTGAGGTGCAGCTCGTCACTCTCTGATTCTAGCCCTGGCACTCACCCAGGGAGAGGCAGGACCGCAGGGAGAGAGAGCAAGAACAAGAGAGGAAGCAGCTCCTCCAAGGCAGGCTCTGCAAGGCAGGCTGACAGAGTAGTGACCAGCTCCTGCACCTGAGCCAGAGGACTTTACAGATAAAAGCAAAGCACTTGCACCTTGCCCTCACTCATGGTCCACACGTGGACACAGACTGTCCAGCTCTCATTTGAGAGTACACCTCCCCTCCTCCACTAGGAGCCCATCTGCATTGAGAAATAATCCAGATTATTCCCTCAATACCCAACCTCTGTACAGACATAGAGAAACTGCACCCTGTAGGATCTTACATAAAAAGGACGATTAACAAGGGCTATGAGCAGGTTCTACCATTGAGGGTTGGTATTCATCTTAATTTATAGAAGCAGCAGTTCTGGTTTTCATGAGGTTTTTAGCAGTGTGATGACCCCAGTAGCATCTCCACCCATGGATATGCTCCTCAAATCCAGTCTGTGTCCTTGGGCCACACCCAATGCTCATAGGCAGCCTGCAGGAAGCATCGTATCTCTACATAAATGGAAAGGAAACAATTAAACTATCATCTCCAGATGAATGCATGGAGGTTTACTTCTCAGGAATTATGATTTCCCAGGCCAGCACAAAATTTCAGCTCAGGTAAATATTAAGAAGATGAATTTTACCAGGAGCATGTGTAGGGCAGAGTTTCTCCCCAGCTTTGCATAACACCCAGCAATGTTTGCATACTGCATTTGATAATAGCTGTTATCATAAGAATCAAGATTTTGACAGAGTGTCCATGATTTTCTATAGAGTCCCCATAATTAAATAATTGATGTTTTGCCCAAGCCTCCTCACTTTCATCCCATTCAAAGTGGGCATACGCTCTTTTGTCCACATGCTTCTTTGTTCTGTCCTCAATCTCTCATCTTTCTGGATGGCTTCAGATTCCATGTTTGAGCCTCATTTTTCTCCCCTCTAATTAAACTTCATTCCTGGCTCTCTATGGAATTCGTAGAGAATAACTACAACATGTGACAGATACAAGTTAACTTTCTCCAGGCAATTTTAAAGAAGGATCTAATGACTGAAAATCAGATGGCACTAATACCTGATGGAGCAATTGAAGGGCTAAACAGGAAAAAAGCAAGAACACAGACTGAAGGTCATGCCAGGAAGAAACCCAAAACTATCGACAAAACAGATGGAAATTTTAAAACGTTTTAATTATTATCAACTCTGGCATACGAATAAATGTTTGACATCTTATCAGCTGTGATCCCGCATGGAACTGCAATAAGATGTCATCAGAAACATATGAGAGAAAATTAGGAGGAAAAGCCTAAATCAAAAAACATCATCATTTTTATGGCATTCATGCTGGAATTACTTCTAGAATAATGCAGTTTCACAGCTATAATTCAAACTAGGTTTTAGTCTATTGGTTTAACTGCAGCATATCTGAAGTTAAGAAGTTTTTATAGTGCTCAATCCCACAGGATAATGGTTAAAAACCTTAAAGAAAATGCAATTATAATAGATGACAGTTTTGTCCTTTCCTTTTTCTTAAAAATGGACTTCATTTGGCGACCTGCTAAATAAATAGCTGCTTTCAAACTCCCAACGGTATGAGTCCATTCTCACGTTACTATGAAGAAATACCGGAGACTGGTTAATTTACAAAGGAAAGAGGTTTAATTGACTCACAGTTCCACATAGCTGGGGAGGCCTCAGGAAACTTACAATCATGGCAGAAGGCACCACTTCACAGGTCGGCAGGAGAGAGAATGAGTCCCCCACAAAGGGGGAAGCTCCTTATAAAACCATCAGATCTTGTGAGAACTCACTTGCTATCAGGAGGTCAGGATGGGAGAAACAGTCCCCATGATTCAACTACCTCCACCTGGTCCCTCCCTTGACACGTGGGGATAGGGACTACAATTCAAGATGAGATTTGAGTGAGGGCACAGCCAAACATATCACCAATCTAGTGTCTGTAACAATGAGTTAGATTACTAATCCAGAAATGCTATAGAGGGACACATATAAAGTATAGCATGGACATATATCAAATAAAGCATGGGAGTGTTTTTAAAAACAATAATTCTTTAAGATAGTAATTCTTATTCAGATAAAATATATCCTGATCCTAATATAGTTTTAAATATATCACATGATAAAATAATTACGGACACTTCTCAAAATAAGACATTTATGCAGCCAACAAACATATGAAAAAAACCTCATAATCACTGGTCATTAGAGAGATGCAAATCAAAACCACATTGAGATACCATCTCATGCCAGTTAGAATGGTGATCATTAAAAAATCAGGAGACAACAGATGCTGGAGAAGTTGTGGAGAAATAGGAACACTTTTACAGTTTGGTGGGAGGGTAAATTAGTTCAACCATTATGGAAAAGAGTATGGTGATTCCTCAAGGATCTAGAAATAGAAATACCATTTGACCCAGCAATCCCATTACTGGGTTATACTCAAATATCTCTGGTCCAAGAACATGAAGTCCAAGAAATTAAGAGGGTCACCCAAAACCAAGTAGCTAATTCATGGCAGAGCCATTAGAACCCAGCTTCTATATCACTGTCTCCAGCAGCTTCCTACACCAGGGCCCAGACACACTCTTCTCTCCTGAGACAAACATTCTCTGATGAGGACCTTCTCTCCTCCAGGCTGTGGAGGTCATGGGCTGGCTGAAGCAGCTGGCCAGCATATCTGAAGAGTGAAAATGGGCTCTCAGTGTGAGTTTGCACTCGGTTGAAGAGTGGATCTTTATTGGTAGGACTCAGCTGAGAAGCAAGTTCGAGTGAGTCACATTTATTAATGTCTGTCTTGGAGCCTCCACATGCAGTGCTTTATTAGTATATATGCATTATGCATCGTGATTTGTTTGCAATCTGGGACACAGAGAAGAACCAAGGGCTACAGCAGCCTGGCAGTGGTTTCAGTCTCTGTGAGCTCCCACACCCTGCAGCAAAGACCTGCAGCCTTTAACTGTGGTCTAGTCATTCCCACAGTGAGACAGTATTAAATACATTATTTCAAAATCAAATATTTAAGAAAGGATACAGCAAACATGAAATATACAATGGATTTGTTTACCTCATTAACAAAGCCAACTTTCCCCCTTGGAGTTAGGACTGGGGATGGGGGATATTGCACATTTATGTAAATTAGCGTCATGCCAAGCAAGAGCTGTGATTTATTTCAAAACCATGAAGACTCCATTACTCTTGGTGAATTTTAGAAATTTCCTTTAAGGGGATCATTTGTTTGCTATTCTATTGCATGATGCCCTGCTGTGTGAGTGTGTGTGTGTGTGTGTGTGTGTGTGTGTGTGTGTATTTAGTCTTAGCGTTTCTCATCCTATTTTTTGGTATATTTTCATATGTATTAAAAGATATTTGCAAAGTGAGTCAAATCCATTTTTTATTTTTTACGATGCTTTATTTTTCAGAATTAAATATGTATTCTTAACAATTTTTTAAACATACACATGCATATAACTAGATATCGTATTAACAATTTAAAGAAAAGTGTAATTATAAGAGAAGTTTATTTGGATTCCATTGAAATGGTACGTGTGAGATGTGCTATATCCCACCAGCTCTACATATGAGAATGCCATGGAATCAAGTAGTAGGGAAGGCCTACCTGTAGTTCGGTGAGATTTCTACTGGATTTTTTATAATTTCAGAATAGTGCTAGCATCCTTGCAAATTTTGAGAGTGGCCAGGTATAGCAAGGATGGTCCCGGCTGCCACCAGAAGCAGGTCCAGTTGACATTCCAGTTGCTGTCACTCACAGCTACAGAACTTGTACCGTGCTTTCTTTAATTCCAGACAGCATTCTTCCCCCTTGGTCAGGCAGTTTTCCTGTGTTGGCCAGTACCTCAACCACATGGCTCTGATGAGGCCAGATGAGCGTTCTCGTCCCTTGGTTCTGCATATCAGCCCTCCTCTTTTTATATAAATTGTTAACATTGACTCCTAGCTACTAGCAGGGGGAAGCAGAGAAGTTTATCAAATTGCTGATGCTACAAAATATATGGGAATCTGGCAATGGTCAATATCCAATAACTAGCCCATTAGGCTAGTCATCCTAGGTGTACAGAATTCCATAAAGACAATATTAGGTACCAGGTTGTCTTTTGTTTTTGACTCCTAATAAGAGAAGGTTAAAACTTTCAATAATACAAAGATGCCACAGTTGAGGAGGAGGAGCTGGAGGAGTGTGCTGAGGAGGAGGTAGCCTGGAAGCTTCCTTTTCCAAGTAAAGGGAGAAGTAGTGTGGATTCTTTAGTGCATTTTAAAGCATTGGCTGGCTGCAGTGCACAGTGAGCTGGTTAATGATTTGGGCTACAAAGCTTTATTAAGAATCTGCTAGGTACTTTACCTTCTCTGGAAGTCTGACATAAAGGGTTAAGAATAGTATGCACGCCATTGTGAAAACAGCACTGATGTCTGCTAAATATTTCGTTTATGACTGAGATATTCTGGATAAAATCTGCATCCTTCACGATGAAAGCCCATCTGTGCCTTCAGGAGCATTTTCTAGTAAAAACACTTTCTCATTCTTAAGTGCCTGCAGCCTGCCCATCCCCCTCTGTCATCTTCCCTGCCAGGGGTTTTAGGAGAAGAGGATCACTTCTACATCCCTGATGAAAACAGTTCTGAGAATTAGTTAACTGAGACAGATTGCACTTCCATACCATGGCTAAGCTGCTAAGTAAATATTGCAAAGCAAACAGAAAAGACAGAAGCATTCATTTCTCTTCCAACAAAGAAAAACAAAAAGGTAGTTTCTTGGCTATGAGAAACAAAGGGAAAAGCGGAAATCATTCTGTCCATGTTTGCTTTTTAAAAATAGGCTTTGAGTCTCATTTGCCTTTTCTTATTATTTTGTTCCAGTTTTATTTTGGTTTTGCTTCAGGTAAGAAAACGTTGGAGGCCTGATATTATACTAAGTGAAATATTACATAATCTCACTTTCATGTGGAATACTTAAAAGGTCAAATATAGACGGAATGGTACAGAAATATTATATAATCTCACTTCTATGTGGAATCCATTTTTAAAAGGTTAAATATAGACAGAGCAGTAACAGCAGTTACCAGAATTGGGGTTATCTGGGGTGGGGGGGCATCGGAAATGGTCAAAGGATACAAAGTAGCAAATATGTCCCATAAACAAGTCCAGAGATCTAACTACATGAGGACTATAGTTAATAATAGTATATTGTATTCAGAATGTTTGTGAAATGTGATATTACAGCTGCTCTTACAGTGGGCTACAGGTAACTATCTGAGATGAAGGATTTGTTCATTTGTTCCACTACAGTAACCATTTTACTGTCTCTGTGTATTTCATAATATCATATTATATACCTTAAATATATATATAATAAAATTAACTTTATAAAGAAAAAGAAAAGTTATAGAGCACACTAAGTCCCTCTCTTTCCCTGATAGCTCTTGAGGGAAGAGGTGGAGGTTCGCTTTGAAGTGGGAAGGAAGCCAGGATGACTTGATCCTAATGCAAAGCTAGAGTGAAAAACTCACCCGGGTTTCACACAGAAACAGCACAAAGAAGTAGTCGGGTTTCTCCCCAAATGAAAGGAAAATGTAAAACAGCTCCCACATGTTATTGAGCTCATACACGTATTGTGGAAGATACAGAAAAGCAAGCAATCTGAACCTAACTTCTCTCATGTCCTCAGCTCCAGGCATCATCATCAAGATGAGCTCCCCTATATTGGTATCCCTGCTTTTGACCTCTCCATTGAACTCCTGATCTATATATTCAACTTCTTGATTGACATCTCCACTTGGGTATCAACAGGACTCTCAAATGTTTTCCCTAGACTTACTTCTTCACCAGTCTTCCCTATCTCAGCAAAGATTCCTCCCCTGATTCAGCTTCTCAAGTCAAAAGCTTGGCAATCATCTTTAATGTCTTGGTTTCCCTGACATGACACATGCAATTAATCCTTAAGTCTTACTGGCTCTACCTCTCCAGCTTAACCTGAATCCACCCATGTTCTGCCATGACCACCACCACTACCATCTCTGGCCTCCAACTGCAATGGCCTCCTTCCTTCATTCCTCTCCTTCTATGGTCTGTTCTCCATGATTTAGGCAGAGGTCACTGCCCCAACCTCCTTTGGAGGAGTGCTTTTGCATGTGCTTTGCAGTAGTGCTTCCCAGCCAGGAATGCACTTCTCTGAGAGCCAGTCTCATCCTTCTGGTATCAGCTCAGGTGCTCTCCACTCCCTGCCCATCCAGATCACCTAATCAGAAGGAGGAGTGGGTCACTCTCTGTCGCTCCACTGAATCTTACCTCAGAACTTTATTACAACCTGCTATGTTATTATTTAATAGTTTACACGTTGACTGCCTGGCTTCCCTTCTAGTTTGTAAGTTCCAGAGAGGAGGGACTGAATCCTACTGGCTTGTCGTTATGTATCAAGTCCCTGGAATAAACCCTGGAACACAGCAGATACTTAATAAATGTTGGTTAAATAAGTCACTAGATGAATGATTGTTCCAACTCTCTACACTGAAATGAACCAACACACAAACATAAAAGAAACAGAAGCACCAGCAGGTGTTTGTAGGAAGGCCCACCTTGCCTTTACACATTCATATCCAACTCACTGCTCCCTAGTCCCAGGCTCCCTCTCAGTACCATCCTGCTCCTGCTCCTGCTCCTGGATCCTGCTCAGGCCCCACCACCTCCTGCCTCTCCACTTGTTCTCAAGCTCCTGAGGAGCACTCCCACAGGGCAGCTCATGGGGTACCCTGCAGCAGGTGAGCTGCTCTGGAGCCCAAATCCACCCACAGGCTTGGTGTATCAACAGAAGGACTCCTCTGACCTCTTCATTCAAGGGTTTCAGACAGGGCCAGAAGACAGATAAGGAAGAAAGGAGACTTCCTTGAGAAGCCTAATGGGAGCTGGGCCTGGCAAGCTGGTGAATACAATGACCTCCCTTAATGTATATTAATGCTTCTCAACCTTCTTTTGATCATCACCCCTCCCCAACATGGAGCCTTTTTAGTCTTGTTAGTCACCCTCTTCCCACTAAATCTGAATGGCACAGATATGTTATATAACTGTTTACATACTATAGCCTTTCAGAGAGCCACAAACCATTATATTATCTAAGATGTTTTTTCCACCCCTTTTCCCCAAAATCAATTTTTCCCTTTTGGGGGGAAGTATCACCTCTGTTGAAAACACAGGCCATATGTGTATTTCTCTTGTGTGAACAGCAATGTCCTTCTGTTATCCTATGAGTGGTAGTCAAATTTCCCCTTTAGGAAAAATATTTTCCAGTATTGGTTACTTGAGAATGTGTGGATCCCTTTAGGGAAAAAAATTTGAACCCCCTAAAAAAGGAGCATCCAGTTGGCAGAAGAGGAGATATTTCGTCCCTCCCATGACTTTTCTCTTTATCTGTAGGTTTTAAGGAGTCCAGATGTCTTTGAAGGGTGAGAGGTGGCCCTTGAATCACAGAAAAAGCTGGGCAGTGAAAATGCTGACATTCCCAGAGCAGACATTACCTAAAGATTAGAAACGGTGTTTGGTGTGCTAGACATTATTTTATGTTACTCCATTTATATACTTTCACTATCTCTACGAATTCATGAGTCAGCAAGAGTAGGAAAAGAGCAAGGAAGTAAGACAGAAGAGCAAGCATGGAGTGCACCCTCAGCGGGATCACTAAGGACAGCCGACCCCTTCTTCTGAGGGAAGGCCAGCATCACAAAGGGGATAGAAATGGAATTTGGCTTGTGTCTCAATTTCATATAGACCTGGCACGTGCTTACAGCCTTGATTTTAACTGAACTGTTAAATACGGTGAGTTCCAAGTTTCTCTTCAAAGAATCAGTATGTCAGTATGTTCAGCTCTCTTGTTCTTTGTTCTCCATTTTAAAGTTTAACTTCCTTGTTCTCTTCGCCACCTTGCCCCTAGTTTTAGTAAACAACCTTCTCAATAGTTCTAATCAGTGGTTCACATCTGTTCCCCTGTGACCTGTACCTATTCCTCTTGCAGAAACTGCAGTTCCCACTTGTACATCCCCCTCTTAATCCACTTATTTAGAGTCCTGACTCATCTTGGTGACCTGCTCCATCCTGATTCACCCCAGTCACCTGCTCTGACCTGAGTCACCTTTAGTTACCTGTTCCGTAACCATCTTTCCCACCAAAACTACTCACCCCACCACTCTGGCTTGTACCCCTACTCTCTTTAAAATAGCCAATCAGAATTAGCTTAGACTGTGTGGTCCAACCCTAGCCAATAGGGGAACGACATAGCACACAGCAGTAGGAGTGACTTGCGTCAGGGATAAGAACTCCTTCCCCTCTGTTGTTCTGGTGTGCTCTCACCATTGCTCCATCCACGAGACACACCCTTCTATAGAAGTAAAAATTGCCTTGCTGAGAAAATTTATATTTGAGTGTTATTCCTTTTGCGGCACCAAAAATTTGCTTCTAACAGAAACAAACTGGCTGTCCTTCCTTCACTCACTCTTCAAAAAATATTGAGGGTCAAGTGTTTGTGAGTACTAGGGAATGCAAGGTCAAGAAGGTGAACTTTGTTTCCCAAAGAGCCTGCAGCAAAGAGGGAAAGCACGTAAGTGATTATATTAGGAGAACTGGTGAGTAGAAGCACAAAGTCTCCCCAGAGCATTTGCACTGGCCCTCCATATTATCACTCACCAAGAGACAGGCAGTGCTCCTTATTCTTCAAGAATGAATGCATCTTTTGGGAACTTTTTTGTACTTCCAAGTTTGTACTTCCAAATTCATTGTTTTTGAGGAAAATAATCAAGTAGCATAATGTCAAGCTGCTACCTAAATTAAGTTCTCTTCCTTCATTTCACTTTTACCGCAAAATCAGTGATTACAATCAAAGAAACAATTACCTTTGTTTGGCAAAATCACTTTTAATTAACCTATGTTTGTTCCTCATTGAAAATGCCTCCATGAAGAGTGTACCTAATGAGTCCTTCTGCTCCAGTACTTTGAAGACTAGACAAGCAATAAGCAAATCGTCTAATGGCCCCATAGCTCCACCATTCTTAAGACCTTAAATCTCAAAACAATCACATCTGCACGTGTGGAACCAGAAACCAGAACTTGCTGCAGGCCACTTCTAAGGACAGAGCTGTCTGGAAGATGTGAGAAAGGGGAAACTGGCTGTGAAGGATGGAAGAGGCTCTGTAAGAACTGAGACTTTTATCTGCCTGTTTATAAAGGTATTATGTCAGCTTCATAAGGTGTTATCATGACATTTTTCCTAATCTCTCGACATTTTCACATCATTGGAAGCAATAAATCTCTTCCCGATGAGTCACATATTGTCCAAAAGCAATGGTCACTTGGAAGTTTCAACAAAAAGATGAAATTTTATCAATAACAACACAAACAGCCCAGACTTGAACAGACATTTATCCAAAGAAAATATACAAATGGCCAAAGCACATGAAAAGATTCTCAACATCAACAATCATTATAAAAAGCAAATCAAAAACACAATGAAATATCACTTCACTACCCATCAGGATGGCTGTAATCAAAAATATAACAAATAATAAGTGTTGGCAAGGATGTAGAAAAATCTGAGCCCTTTTGTGCTATGGGTGATAAGGTAAAATGATTCAGCCACTATGGAAAATAGTATGATTGTTTTTTAAAATGCTAAAAATAGAACTACCATGTGATCCCACAATTTCATTTCTAAGTATATAATCAAAACACTGGAAAGCAAAGTCTTGGAGAGTGATCTGCACATCCATGTTCATAGAACACTAGTCACAATGGCCAAAAGGTAGAAGCAACCCAAGTGTCCACTGATAGATGAATGGATAAAAAAAATGTGTTATAAACATACAATGGAATATTATTCAGACTTAAAAAAGAAGAGGCCAGGCACAGCGGCTCATACCTGTATTCACAGTACTTTGGGAGGCCAAGGTGGGTGGATCACCTGAGGTCAGGAGTTCAAGACCAGCCTGGTCAACATAGTGAAACCCCTCTCTACTAAAAATGCAAAAATTAGCTGGGCGTGGTGGTGGGCACCTGTAATCCCAGCTACTCAGGAGGCTGAGGAAGGCAAATCCCTTGAACCCAGGAGGTCGCAGTGAGCTGAGATGGCCCCATTGTACTCCAGTCTTGGCAACAAGAGTGAAACTTCATCTTAATAAAAAAGAAGAACAATTGGACATGTACTACAATATGGATGAACCTGGAAGACATTATGACCAAGTGAAATAAGCTTGTCACAAAAAGGAAAATACTGTGAAATTCCACTTATGTGAGATACTACAGAACCATACACTTAAAAATAATTAAGATGTTCAATTTTATGTAATGTGTATTTTACCACAATTTTTAAAATAAAGAAAGAATAAAAATATAAAAAGGGAAAATACACTGGCATTAACTACTAAATACCACATTTAGCTACCAAGGCTTCTTTTGCACCGTGCACCTCCAACCCTTCATGCCACCATGACCTGACTGTTATGTGGGGCAATAAGAAGATGTGGAGAAGGAGATAGAGATGGAGAGAGACAGTGAGACAAAGACACAGAAAGAGAGAAGAATCTGTGTCCCTCTCTTTTATGTGGATAATAGTACTTACATGGGATTAAATACTTATCCAAAGAAGTCTGAGACTTTTAGCAATCAGATTAATATGAAAATCACCAGACTTGGGTTAACTTACCATAAATGACTAATATTTCATGAGCTGGCAACATCATGATTCTGCTCATTCCATGTCTGGAGAAAAAGATGCAAAGAACCAAATTGATGGCAGTTTTAGAAAACAGTAAAACACTCCCATATTTGTATTTTACTGAAGACTACTCAACTATGAGTCTAGGTTTACATCCCAGCATATGAATGATCTTTGGGATTTAGTCCACAGTTAGGAAAACTTGCTGGCACTTGGTGGTAATAGTGGGTCACATCCATGTGGGCTAAAGAGATGGTGGATGCTACAGAGCAGCAGTTTTCAACCAGGAATGACTTTACCCCCCTAGGAGGTGTCTGAGAGTTTATAGAGACATTTCTAGTTGTCACTTGCTGGGGTTTGCTACTGGCATCTGGTGAGTAAGCCAGGGATACTGCTACACTTCCTACAACACACAGGACAGCTGCCCACAACAAAGAATGACCTGACTCAAAATGTCAGCAGTGCTGGGGTAGAGAAACCCTGCTGTAGATGAGATTCGCTAGAAATGGAGAGAAATGCAGTTTCTCACTTTGGTTTCTGTATTGAAATAGCTAAGTTAATGTAAAAAATAAAATGGTCACACAAATCATCTACGTAGAGAAGAATGGTCCTCAGCTAGGGAAGTTGAGGAGCAGCTGGTTCTCTATAAAGTCCTCCTCCACTGCCACCAGGTCTCCCAGCCAGACTCAGCCAAGCAGCTGCCATGCAGGGATAGGCTAACCTTGCTTGTTCTATTTAGGAATTGCAAAGGCCAATAGAGCAGCTAGCCTACTAAGTGATTCCTTAAGGAACCTAATTTTGAAAGCCCTTTTCTCACCCTACCTGAGCTTCCCTGCTGGGCACTCCTACACTGTCAACTCCTCCCTCTAGGAGGCAAAATCCTGCCTAAGTTCAACAGCTTGTCCTAAAGCTCACATTTATGCCTGCCTCTTGCAACCCTAGGGCTGAATCTAAATGGCCATTAAGAAGGCATAATCCTCTCCTGTAGAATTCTTATAAAAATTATCAGCAGAACAGCAAAGTGTGTAGGGCAGGGACACATTTAGCTGCAAGCATATTTCAATATTATGGTCTCAGGTTTGAGATTTCTGTGTTTATACAGTGTAAGCAACTTTCTGGGTACAAATCAGTATTTTGAAGATTAACAATCAACTGTCCCTAATTGATCTAACACTGGAGATCAAATTGATCTCCAAGCTTGAAAAGAACATGACTTTTGAACATTCTGAATTCTTGCTTGCCCTACCAATTGTTGCTGTAATTTTTTGTCTATGACAACATAGGATCAGTAGAAGCCCGTAAGTAGGACTCAGACTCCTGAGAGGCTGCAGATTAATCCAAAGACCTGTGAGCGTCTGTCTGCATATATTCTGTATTTTTTTTTCAATTTTGTGGGAGTTTTCACTAAATTTCTTGGTGTTCAAAAAGGATCCTTGAAGAAATTAGAAACCATTGCTTTAGAGGATATGCAAGTACTTTGTGGAAATGTGATTTCAAATTTATTCTCAGCAAATCTGAAGAAACATTAGCTTACTCAGCTCCTTTATACCCAAGCTATAGAATCTGATCTACAGCAGGGTTTCCCTAACCCAGCACTACTGATGCTTTCAAGGTCAGATCAGCTTCCAAGTTTTAGAAGAAGTTGGAAACTTGGGAACTACTCTATGTCTTCAAAGATTTTCTGGCAATCCACTCTCCATCTTCTGGCAACTCAGTGCTTTGTCCACTGAAGTCACAAGCCAAGGTAAACAAGACCACTGATTAAAAGAATATTCTTTATTCACCCCTTTAGCATGGCACCAGAATTCCATCAGACCGCTAAATTCCACCAGTTCAAATAAGAAAAAATAAGTATCTCTATGTAAATGAATCACCTACAAAAAAACAAACAAACAAAAAACAAGATTTAGGTTGACTATTTCACTCCAACAAATTCCCCCATCATTTTCTATCTTCTGAAGATGAGCAAAAAGTTGTCACTGACTTTCTTCCCTTGTTTTATGTAATTTGAACTTGAATTTAAATGCTGTGGTTCCCAAAAAACTGATGCAGGCCGAGGCTTTCATAGCCAGTTTCAAGCTACAAATTCAAGCTTATCTACAAATGTACATTTTTAAATAATACTGTGATCGAACTTACAAACTGAGATTCTAGTGTTTCCACAAAAAGGATTTATTAGTAAAGAAATTAAAAAGTTGAGAAAGTTAGGTAAGGAGCTGAATGGGCTGATGTTTCTTCAAATACGCTAAGGATAAATTCAAAATCACATTTCCACCGAAGTAATTGCTCTAGGGAAATGGTTCCTAATTTTTTCAAAGATCCTTTTTGAATGCCAAGAAATTTAGTGAAAACTCCCACAGAATTGAAGAAAAATGCAGAACATATGCAGATAGAAGCTCAGGTCTTCGCAATGATCCCCAGCCTCTCCAGAGTCTAGGTCCTACTTACTGGCTGCTGCTGATCCTATGTTGTGATAGACATAAAATTATTATAGAAACAATCGTCCCATGCAATCATTTTTGTAACAACCCCAGAATGTGCTCACGGCTCTCATTAAAACTTCAGAGATTATTCTGCCTACATCATATCTGCCTATATTAGAAAATGAATGTCCTCTTTTTTTCTTCAGGCTTCATACATAGTCTACTATTGATGTTTTATACCCTATAAATTTACCTTTCTAATACTCTCTAATTAAATCTCAAAATGGCTTGCTGCCTTCTTAAGCATACGGTTGAGTTGTGAGAACCCATAGAATTCATGGAGGACCTTTCTATATGCAAATAATAAATGTGATAACTTATCATTCTCACCATTGGGATGATTATCTACATAAATCTTAACTGCACCATTGAAAGCTACATTAAATCATCCTGCTGGTCCATTGCATTGTGAGTGATAAACCAGCACTTTTACATCTTTAACCCCACTGCACTACCCCAGGAAATTCACACCCTTGTCTGCAAGGATCTCTGAAAGAAATCCAGGCTGAAACTGAACCATGCCAGTTCTCACCTATCTTGTGGGCTTGAGAATGCAGTGTCATGCTGCTTCCCCAGTCCCTTATATCATGAAAGGTGCTTCCACAATAAACATTTTGCACTTTTAAGAGGCATTTTCTAATTTCCACACGCTCTGAAAAAAACTTCCTACTGACAGATCAAGAAGACTGTGGGCTGTTGTTTGGTCATTCTTCTTTCCCTGCCTCTGGCACACCTCACCGCCTATATATTTTCGTGCATCTGGCTTTGGGTCAGAGAATCACAGACATTATTTGGGTGGCATGAATTCATGAGGACCCATAAACTTGGATAGGGGAAAAAAATGACATCTTTATTTTCACTAACCTCTAACTTAAATTTAGTATTTCCTTCAAATATGAATGCAGGCAGCAAACCTAGTCTCAGAGACTTTACGGCCAAGAGAAATCACAGATATTTTCATATCACATTAAGGTTGTGCAGGTATCTCAAAATATTTACTGTCATCATTATTTCAAAGTTTCAGTAGCTGTTAGAGCTGCCAGGAGAGCCTGCTGTTTAATGTGGTAATAATCCCATATATCACTAAGTCCCCAATTTGAGGGGTGCGTGTGTGTGTGTGTGTATTATTATTATATTTTAACCATTATAATTGGTTCCCTTAACATTATTTGGAGAAAAGAGTCCATGGCCCTCATCTGATAGCCAGAGGTCCAGGGTACAAAGAAGGTTAGCTTTCTTGCTGAGTCATCACGCCACATTCTCCAGCACCCTGCGTTATTGCCAACACACTACTTTTAGGAGCCTGGACAGCTCCTGTGTGCCTGTGTTATAGGGGCTATTCCTGTTTGGCCTCCACAAATGAGATATTCTGAGCAGAACGTCCGTCCAGGTGACCTGATTTTTTTTTAACCTTTGCAAATCTTGTTTATTATAGAAAGATTATAGTGGTTAAACAGCTTCCAGTTTTATAAGTTGATCTCAAAGCAGTGTAATTGTGTGTGCATGTGTGTGTGTGTGTGTTCTTTTTTTTCTTTAAATTTCTTTTTTTATGATTTCAACTTTCATTTTTAATTCAGGGGATATATGTGCAGGTTTGTTACATGAGTATATGGCTTGATGCTGAGGTTTGTGGTGCGATCAATGCTGAGCACAGTACCCAATAGTTTTTTAAACCTTGCCCTCCTCCCACCCTCCCCCGTCTAGTAGTTCCCAGCATCTACTGTTCCCATCTTTATGTTCATGAGCCAGGTGGGTTTATCTTGATAGTCACCCTTTGTGACTCTTTTCCAACACCCTACTCACAGGGGAAATTGCATGGTTCTCCGAGGGCCTCTCACTGGTTAGCAGGAATGAATGAGGGCTCCTGGAGAACATTTCATCTGACTCCTAATTACAGTCAAGTTAATATAATTCCAGAGAGCAACAAAATGACCTGCCTTAAATTCCCACAGTTAATTGCCCTGACTAGTTAATTGCAAAGTTCTTTTCTATATATTACACATGAGCAAATACAATGACTGGCATTTTTGTGTATTTTTTAATTGACACATAATAGTTGTAGTTATGTATTATGGGGTACAGTGTGATGTTTCGATACATATATACAATGTGTAATGTTCAAATCAAGGTATGTAGTATATCCATCATCTCAGATATGCATCACTTCTTTGTGGTAAGAATATTCAGAATCCTCTCTTCTGGCTACTTTGAAATATACACATCATTGTTTACTATTGTCACCCTACTATGCCAAAGAATGCCAGAACTCATTTCTCCTATCTAACTGCAACCTGGCACCATTGACCAATCTCACTCCATCATCCCTCCTCCCTAAGCCCCAGGCCTCACATGGCTAGCGGTTTTTCATGCTTATTGTGTACTAGGTACCGTTCTAAGCGCTTGACATGTTAATTCATTTAATTATCATATTGGCCCCATTAGGTAAGTTCTATGATTATCCACATTTTAAAGATGGAGAGATAGAGGGAGAGAGTGGTTAAGAGACTTCCCAGTCTACGTCAGTCAATGATGAAACCAGGATCCACATTAGGCAGTAACTTCTCCCCCATCTCTTTACTGTCTTGCCTCCCAACCCGCTACCACCACAGAGCATGTGGAAGCTGATTTAAAACAAATGAAATCTGAGCAGCATCAAACTCAGCAGAGGTGATACCTCCAAGATTTCTTTCCCTCTCAGAGGTCAGTTTCCTCATCTTGTAAAATGGGAATACAAAGGCCTACCTTGCAGGGGTGGTCTGAAAATTAAATAAAATACATGTATCAAGTGCTAAGTGTGTTCAGTGCATAAGTTCCTGAAAACAGTAGCTATTACAATATTTGCTATTATTTTTGTGAGGATGTACAAAGATAGTGGACAAAGATGAGATGGATGGTGAGTAACAAACTTTCAGGAGTATGGGGATGAGCAGAAAATCATGGTCAAAGTGGAACAGAGGTCACGTAATCCAAACCACATTTATGCCAGGCCACTACTGGGCCCCTCTGGACTCCTGAGTTTTAAAATTGATGTATGGCCTCTGTCTTCCCCCAGATTTGTCCCTGCACATGTTTCCCTTCCTTCCTGAAAGTTGCTGTATTGGCCTTTTTTCACCTACTTTCTTTCTTCCCTCCTCCAAGTTCCATTCACAAATCCTGTCAACCTGCCCCAGAAATATCTCAGACAGTTCAAAATATGACTCAAGCACTGAATTTAATTCACTCTCAAAATTAGCATCAGATGACCAAAGAAAATCTATATGGATGCTGGAAATTGGAAAGGTTGAAAATTACATTTAAATGATATTCAAGGATATTCCAATATGAAAAGCAAGATCAGCCACAGAATAGGATTGTCCAGCTCACAGAATAGGATTGGCAGTCCTACAGAAGAGGATTGTCAGGCCCACACAGCCAAATTCAAGGGGAAACCCACATGGGAACAAGTAGCAGGAAGCCTTGGCTAAGCCCCCCAGCACTTCCCAGCTTGGGAAGTGTGAGGGATGTCAGTCCATTTTGCCCATCTCACCTCTTCACCTCCTTCTTTGAGAGAACTGTACCTATCCCACTGATATAATCTCACAATTGTTTTTTCTTGCCCACTGCACAAATAAACCCATTCACTGAGACAGCATCATTGCAGCAAAGAAAGAGTTTAATTAACACAAGCCTGGCCAAGCAGCATGACAAGAGTTTATTATTACTCAAATCAGCATTCCTGAGAACTCAGAGGCTATGGTTTTTGGATAATTTGTTAGGCAGGGGGCTAGGGAATAGGTGTTGCTGATTGGTTGAGGATGAAATCTTAGGGTTGTGAAAAATGATCCTTGTGTGCTGAATCTGTCTCTGGGTGGGGGCCACAGGAATTGTTGATGAGCCACAGGTCTGGGTGGGGTCAGTCATTTGCCAGAATGCAAAAGTCTAAAATTATTTCAAAAGATCAATTTTAGGTTTTACGTTAGTAATGTTATCTGCAGGAGCAATTGGAAATTTTGTGATCTCTGGCCACATGATTCCTGAGCAGCAAAGGATTATAGAAAGACAAGAAGGAGAAGAACAGCTGGTTATTGTTTATCTACACCTACATCTTACAGAATCCATGCCCCCTCCCATAATCCTAATCATGTGGCCTTTCATTTGTCTCACAAAGGTAGTTTAGGTCCTCAAACAAAGAGGGGACCAGTTTTAGGAAAGGACCATCATCATCTGTGCTTTAAAGTTAAATTATAAACTACATTTCTCTCATGGTTTGCTTGGCATATACTCAGGTATGAGCAAGGCCAGCCAGCTGTGAGACTAGAAGCAAGATGTGGTCAGTCATGCTGGACTTATCTTGCTGTCATAATCTTCACACAGGTGACTTTACTGGGGCTCCCAACCATAGGATTTGCCATTCCCTAACCACAGAGGTGGGTATGAGACTGAGGTAGGTCAAATAGACTTTCACTCCTGAGAATTCAACCTTGGTTGAGACACACAGAGACGAGAGAGGGTAGAGCTAAATCATTATAATCACTCCAAGATCTCCATAACTTCACCATATCCTGCTCTCCCAAGGCCCATGGTGATCTTCCTTTGATTTTATAAGATATCTCAGTACCTCTGGTGTTTATCTCACCATTATGCTTCACAACACATGTGTATACTACATACATCCTTCTATAATATGTAGGGGTTGAGTCAGGGTGGTGGGAAGAGTTGCAAGAGAAATTATAAAGTTAGAGGATACAGGCACAAACCTTCTTGGAAGGCCAGGAGGTTTGCATAGCCTCAGTAAAACGTTTAGCTGAAGGCAACCTAATTCTCTTTATCTTGAGTTGATAGGAAAAAGCAAATAACAAGGGAATGTGGGGGAGTTTATCTAAATAACTTGTTTACTCATGTGGTCCTAAAACTAACCTTTGATCATTCACAGGCAGAATGGCTCTCTTGAGGTAAGGGCAACCAGGTTAATTACCCTCTAGTGGTGTTGACTCAAAGCCTTTGTCATTTAATGTGTGCTGGGCCAGTTAGTCAGGGCCACGGCTGCTACAACATTTTCAGTCAGTGACCTGGCCCCCTGCTTCTCTCTTTCACTGAATATCAGTGTCTGAATACATTATTCATCCATCATGCAGCTGGGGTCTGTGGGACAGACCCTGGCAATAATACACAAATCAATATTTCATAGTCAACATTAAAGAATAAAACAGCTCCCATTGTTCATCACCCGCCTATGAGTGAGTATATATGGTGTTTCACACATGGACATAGGGAGGGGAGCACCACACACTGAGGTCTATTGGGGGAAATAGGGGAGGGACAGCGGGGGGGGAGCAGGGGAGGGATGGCATGGGGAGAAATACCAAATATGGGTGAGGGGGCAGAAGGCAGCAAAACACACTGCCACGTGTGTACCTCTGCAACTATCTTGCATGTTCTGCACATGTACCCCAAAACCTAAAATGCAATAAAAATTTAAAAAAAAAAAAAGAATAAAACAGCTAAAACAAAAGACAATTTTAAAACATTTGCTCTCAGATAGTGGGATAGGACTCACTGCAGACTCAAATGAGAGGAAAGAATTATGTAACGATTCTGCTAAGGAAAATGGAAACCATTAAAATGACTTAAGGAAACTAAAGATATGAAAAATCTAACCAGGTAAGAAAGGGAGTTAGTGGGATCTCAGTGAGGTTGAAGGCTCCACTCCATTCATGGTTAACTTAAACATTGAACCCTATGGACATGGACTACAAAACCATCTCACTAAGGATATAGTCTAGGAGCCCCAATAGTTTCTTTATAGACAACCATTGAAAAGGCCAGCATGTCTATTTTATGCACAGGAAGACCCGAGCATCCAAGGCATGAATCCCACAAAAAAATTATCTTCAAGAGAAGTAGCATCTTTCTGCTTAGGATGAGAACCCATTATACCTGGAATGATAAAACTTCTTTTTCAGTGAGTATCATTTTACCCTTGGAACCTTCCAAGGTTTCAGTGATTTTCAGGTAGTAGGTATTTTAATATACAAGTATTTTAAGTATTTTAAGGTAGATTACACACATCTTAACACCTACCCTAAAATACTTGAGCACACACAGTACAATGCCACAGTATGTTAGTTTAAGTTATTCCCTAGGCAGCCAGTTGCCTGATGGAGACTCCCTAGCCAGTCAGCAGATCACCAGCAAGTCCACACACCAGAGAGGGCTACAGCAAGAGCATCAGACAGGCAAATCTTCATCAACACCAAAGACTTTTCTAATTGGCCTAGTGAAGGTCAGGTGTGGTTTCTGTTGGTGGAATTAATGGTATTCAAGTTGTGTGAAAGAGTAAAGTACTTAAGTAACAATCCCCACACTTCATGAACAGGACAAACATCCCAGGAAATGATGACACTCAACATTTAATGTCTTAAGAATCCCAGTTTCCCCCACTGAGTTGGGAGCAGTCTGGACTCAAGATACCTTCATATCTACCTCACGTGAACCTGCTGTGCAATTGGTTAGACTACCCACAAGAAAGAGAATATACAAAAAATGACCAGTATTGGAGACAATGCATATGTTAATTAGCTCAATTCGGCCATGACACAATTTATACATATTTAAAAACATCATGTTGTACATGATAAATATATATAACTTTGTCAATTTTTTAGTCACTTTTTTTTTAAGAAAACAGGACAGGGACTTCACTGAGCTCACAGGCTTGATAATAATTGTTCATTAAACACTTATTTGGAGGAGAAAGTCTGATCAGCCACCTGCTTTGCCTATAACCTGGTTATGCCATTCATTGTCTTCCACCTACAAGAACCTGAGAGTTTCTGACAATCAACCAGGCAAGTTCACAACAGAAGGTTAGAATATCAATGCCTGTATGTTACATTAAATAATAATCTGACTATGCTTGGTATTTATGGTGTTTAGGGATAATTTTATCTATAAAAACCAACAGATTAGCTTTATGATTCCATTAAAATGTACCCTTTATTTTCGACTTGAGATTTTAAGCTGAAAGATTTAAGAGTCTTGTCTAGGTTTATAAACAGCATTGGATGCTTAAAAGAACTTGGGATTTACTATATTCATAAGATTAATTTATTACATTACCTACAGAGGGGAAATCAAATATATTTATAAATGCAGTAAAAATGTTTAAAGGAATTTAATTAACCAAGTTGTAAATGGGGCTGATTATTTAAGGTAGTTTTGTCTGTTCAGCTGGAACACTAATAAAAGCACCCTTGAACAGGATGGCTGAAATTCATTAAATTTATAAAAAGAACATATAAGATTTATAAGTGGGACTTATACAGGCTTAAGGAAAACAAGACTTTTTAATTTATTGTTCTAATAAATTGTATACTAATTTATTATAAAACTCAAAAAATAAATGTAAGTCATTCCTTTTTGGGGGGAAATTACCTTAAAGACAAAAAAACCTCACAGCAACAATCAGAACTATGAATCATTATTAATTGAGATGTTGGCATTATTCTCCCACAGAAAGAATCACAGCCTTCTACAATAGATGTTGTGCAACTCTTTTGATTATGCACCCCTAATGGTAAAAGAATTTTGAAAATGTATCTTTCATATATGTATATTTATTGACATACTGTGGTAGGCACCCCCAGAGTCCCCAGTGAAGGACATTGCTGCCCAGTGCTGTGGGCAGACAGCCCCAGTGATCCGTCCTTCAAGGATGCTGCAACTGCAGAAGGCCACCTGGATGAATACATGTCCCTCTCAAGACAGCCTATAATGCAGTGAGTTATCCATCCAGGTATATAAAAGGCCTTGTCACCTGGGCCCAGCTCTAGAGAACTCTGTAGGGCCATTCTGGCTCCCATGCTCTGGATGGGGTTGACTCAGGCTGTCACAGAGCCTGTGTCACAGACGGACCTCTCCCTCTACTCCATCCTGATTCCTTCTGTGTCCCTCCTACAGATGGTCAATGCCCAGGACCTGTCCTAGCAAACATCCCACATGCTCCACTCCTTCTCAGAGTCTGCTTCCCAGGAAAACCAACCCATAACACAAACTACATACACAAACCACTCAATTACTTTGTTAAACATTAGCAAAGCTTAATATCTTTATGATTTGAATACCTCATCCTCAGAAATGATAGTGAGGAGACCAGAATGCTAATGAGCCATGAAGTATGGATAATTGAGAGATTACCCTTGTCATAGTCCATTATGGCTAACATAAGAAAGTATCTCACATGAGATAATTTTTTTTATTTTTTATTTATTTTTTTATTTTTTTAGAGATGGAGTTTCGCTCTTGTTATCCAGGCTGGAGTGCAATGGCGCGATCTCAGCTCACCGCAACCTCCGCCTCCTGGGTTCAGGCAATTCTCCTGCCTCAGCCTCCTGAGTAGCTGGGATTACAGGCACATGCCACCATGCCCAGCTAATAGAGATGGGGTTTCACCATGTTGACCAGGATGGTCTTGATCTTTTGACCTCGTGATCCACCCGCCTCGGCCTCCCAAACTGCTGGGATTACAGGCTTGAGCCGCCGTGCCCAGCCTCACATGAGATAATTTATAAAAACAAATTTATTTTTCACACATCTGAAGACTGAGAAGTCTAAGATAAAGGTGCTGCCAGATCCAGTTCTAGTGAGGACTGGTTTTTTGCTTCAAAGATGGCACATTCTAGGTTTTCTCACATGGCAAAGAAGCTCCCTCAAACACCCAGAAGGCAGGGCATGCAGCCCCACCAACCGCTACCACTGATAGCCAGGTGGGAAATGCCAGAGCAACTGGCCTAGTGACCTTGCTTCTGCATGAACTCAGCTAGAGGCCACAGCTTCCTGATGACCCTGGAAAAGCTCAAATGTCAGAGCACGCTACCTTGCCCACTCCCTCCACCAGTAGCCAGGTGGACAACACCTGCTAGAGCTTCTGGCCCAATGGTCCCACGTCTGTGTGAACTCAGCCAGTGGGTACAGCCTCCTATTGTCCCAGGAAGCACCCAGACAGTAGGGCAGGTGTGTCAATCCACCTCTACCACAGGTAGTCAGGTGAGCCATGCCTACTAGAGCTTCCAGCCCAACAGTCCTACTTCTGCCTGAATTTCCCAAGGAGCACAGCCTCCTGTTGCCCTGGGAATATCACGATGGCAGAGGGGGCAACTCCACCCACCCCTGCCTCCTACAGCCAGAAGAGCCATACCCACTAAAGCTTCCAAAGTGGTCCTACTTCTACCTGAACTCTGCAGGCAGGTACAGACCTATGTTTCCCCAGGAAGCAGACAGAAGATTAGGGCCACTCTAGCAAGAATAAAGCTTATCTGCCAACTGCGGCCCCTGCTTGAGGAAGTCTCATGGACCAAAACACTCAACAAATGAAACATTGGCATGGAGACAGCAATTGGAGGGGGTTCCTCCAAGAGCCTAGAGCAGACTGGAATTAAAGCCAGTCAACCCACGTTATAGCATCATCAAACTCCAAGGCAATCAAAGAAGAAAAAAGAAAAAAAAATCTATCCAATCTATCTTTGAAGGATAGCAACTTCAAAGACTGAAGAACATCAGGTCACACAAATGAGAAACAACCAGGGCAAGAACTCCAGCAACTCAAAAAGTCAGAGTGGCTTCTTTCCTCCAAATAAACACACTGGATCCCCAATGTATATGTCCATTTTCACACTGCTATAAAGAGCTACCTGAGACTGGGTCATTTATGAAGAAAGGAGGTTTAATTGAATTACAGTTCTGCAGGCTGAACAGGAAGCATGGCTGGAGAACTCAGGAAACTTACAGTCGCGGCAGAAGGAGAAGGGGAAGAAAGCACATCTTCACTGTGGCAAAGCAGGAGACAGAGCAAGAGCAAGAGAGAGAGGCAGGGGGTGCCAAACCCTTTAAAACCATCACATCTCATGAGAACTCACTCACTGCCACTAGAACACCTCCCACCAGGCCCCTCCTCCAATTCGACATGAGATTTGGGTGGGGACACAAATCCAAACTATATCACCCAGCAAGGGCTCTTCCTCTTCAGTGGAAGTGGCTGAAATGACAGAAACAGAATTCAGAATATGGATAAGAATGAAGATCTTTGAGATTCAGGAAAATGTCAAGATCCAATCCAAGAAAGCTAAGAATCACAATAAAAACAATACAGGGGGCTGATAGACAAAATAACCATTCTAAAAAAAGAAGCAAACTAATCAAATAGAGCTGAAAGATATACTATAAGAATTGCAAAATACAATCCTAAGCATTAACAACAGAAAAGTCTATGCTGGGGAAAGAACCCCAGAGTTCAAAGACTGGCTGCCTGAAATAACTCAATGAAACAAAAATACAGAAAAAATTAAAAAAGAATGAACATCACCTCTGAGAAATATAGAATTGTGTAAAGAAATAAAATTGATGATTCATTGGCATCCTCCAAAAACATGGGGAGAAGGCAGCTAACTTAGAAAACATATTTCAGTATACCATTCATTAAAACTTGACTAGAAATGTCAACATTCAAATGCAGGAAATACAGAGAATCTCTGTGAGGTTACACAAGAAGAGCATCCTTAAGACACATAATCGGATTCTGCAAGGCTGAAATGAAAGAATTGTTAAAGGTAACTAGAGAGAAGGGGCAGGTTACCTACAAAGGGAACCCCATCAAGCCAGCCATGGATCTTTCAGCAGAAACCCTACAAGCCAGAAGAGATTGGGGGCCTATATTCAGCATTCTTAAATAAACAATGTTTAATCAAGAATTTCATTTGCAGTCAAACTAAGCTTCATAAATGAAGGAGAAATAAGATTCTTTTCAGACAAGAAAATGCTGAGGGAATTTGTTACCACCAGACCTATCTTACAAGAAATTCTGAAAGGAGCAATAAATATGTAAAGAAAAGACCATTACCAGCCCCTACAAAAACACATTGACACTAAAAAGGAACCACACAAACAAGTCTGCATAGTAACCAGCCAACAACACAAAGATGTGATCAAATTCACATAAATCGATACTAATCTTGAATATAAATGGGCTAAATAACCCAATTAAAAGGCACAGAGTGGCAAGCTGGATACAGAAGTAGGGCCTAATGGTATACTGTCTTCAAGAGACCCATCTCATATGCAATGACATTCATAGCCTCAAAATAAAAGGATATAGAAAACATATTTTAAAAAGGGAAAACAGAATAAAGTAGGGGTTGCAATTCTAATTTCAGACAAAATAGACTTAAACCCAACAAAGATGAAAAAAGATTAAAAGGGTATCATATAATGGTAATGGGTTCAATTGAACAGGAAGATGTAACTATTTTAAATATTACACACCCAACACAGGAGCACCCAGATTAATAAAGCAAGTTTTTAGAAATCTATGAAGAGTCTTCTATTCCCACACAGTAATAGTAGGAGACTTCAACACCAGATTGACAGTATAAGGCAGATTATTGAGGCAAAAAGTTAACAAGTTATTTGGGACCTGAACTCAACACTTGACCAAATGGACATAACAGACATCTATGGAACTCTCCACCAAAAACCAACACAATATATATTCTTCTCAATGCCACATGGTACACACTCCAAACTCAACCACACCATCACACATAAAACAACACTCAGTAAATTTTTAAAAAATGAAATCATACCAACAACACTCTCAGACCACAGAAAATTACTCAAAAGCATACAATTACATGGAAATTAAGCAACCTGCTCCTGAATGACCTTTAGGTAGATAATAAAATTAAGGAAGAAATCAAGAAATTATTTGAAACTAATGAGGACAAAGACAAAACATACAAGAATCTCTGGAACACAACAAAGGCAGTGTCAAGAGAAAAGTTTATAGCACTAAATGCCTCTATCAAGAAGAATCTCAAATTAACAATCTGATATCAGAACTAGAACTAGAGAAGCAAGAGCAAACTTACCTCCAAACTAACAGAAAACAGGAAATAACCAAAATCAGAGCTAAACTGAAGGAGACTGAGACATGAAAAACAGTTAAAAAAAACAGATATCAATGAAATTATGAGTTGGTTCTTTGAAACACTTAATAAGACAGAGATACCATAATCTAGATTAAAAAAAAGAAGAAGAAGAGAGAAAATCCAAATAAACACAAATGACAAAGGGGACATTACCACTGACCTCACAGAAATACAAAAAAAAAAAAAATCAGAGACTATTGTAAACACCTCTATGCACACAAACTAGAAAATCTAGAAGAAGTGGATAAATTCCTGGATCAATACAACTTCCCAAGACTGAAGCAGAAAGAAATTGAATCCCTGAACAGACCAATAATGAGTTCTGAAATTGAATCAGTAATAAAAGCCTACTAAGAAAAGCCCAGGACCAGGTGGATTCCCAGTCGACTTCTACTAGATGTGTAAGGAAGAGCTAGTACTATTCCTACTGGAACTATTCCAAAAAACTGAGGTGGGAGATCTCCTCCCTAACTCTTTCTATGAGACAAGAATGACAGAGACACAACAAAACAGAAGGCTTCAGGCCAATTTTCTCAATGAACATAGATATAAAAATCCTCAACAAAATACTAGCAAACCAAATCCAGTGGCACAGCAAAAACGTAATCAACCACGATCATGTAACCTTTATCCATGGGATACAAGGTTGATTCAACATATGCAAATCAGTAAATGTGATTCCTCACATAAACAGAACTAAAAATAAATACTGTGATTATCTCAATAGATTCAGAAAATACTTTCTGTAAAATTTAACATCCATTCATGTTATAAGCCCTTAATAAACTAGGCATCAAAGGAACACACTTCAATATAATAAAAGTTATCCAGGAGAAAGCCACAGCCGACATACTAAATGGGCAAGGTTGGAAGCATTCCCCTTGAGAATCAGAACAAGACAAGGATACCCTCTCTTACCACACCTATTCAACATAGGATTGGAAGTGGTGGCCAGGGCAATCAGGCAAGAGAAAGAAATAAAAGACATCCAAGTAGAAAGAGAGTAAGTTGAAGTATCCTTGTTTGCAGACAACATGTCTCTATCTCTAGAAAACCCCACAGTTTCAGCCCATAATCTCCTCGATCTGATAAACAACTTCAGCAAAGTTTCAGGATACAAACTTAATGTACAAAAGTCAGTAGCATTTCTATACACCATGACCCAATTGCCACAAAAATAAAATACCGAGGGATACACTTAACCAGGCAGGGGAATGATACCTACAGTAAGAATTACAAAACACTGCTCAAAGAAGTCAGCAATAACGCAAACAAATGAAAAAACACTCCATACTTAAGGACAGGAAGAATCAATACCACTAAAATGGCCATTCTGCCCAAACGGACAGATTCAATGCTATTTCTATCAAATGACCAATGACATTCTTCACAGAAAAAAAAAAGCTATTAATATTTTAAAATTCATATGGAACAAAAAAAGAACCCAAATAGCAAAGGCAGTCCTAAGCAAAAAGAAGAAAGCTGAAGGCATCATGTTACCCAACTTCAAAGTATACTACAGGGCTATAGTAATCAAACAGCATGGTACCGATACAAAAATAGACACATAGACCAAAGGAAGAGAATAGAGAACCCAGAAATAATGCCGTACACCTATGACCATCTGGTCTTTGACAAACCTGACAAAAACAAGCAATGGAGAAAGCATTTCCCATTTAATAAATGGTACTGGGATAAATGGCTAGGTATATGCAGAAGACTGAAACTGGACCTTTTTCTTACACCACATACAAAATCAACTCAAAATGGATTAAAAACAAATGTAAAACCTAAAACTATAAAACCCAGGAAGATAACCTAAGAGATATCTTTCTGAACACAGGACTTGGCAAAGATTTCATGACAAAGACGCTGAGAGCAATGATAACAAAAACAAAAATTGACAATGGGTTCTAATTAACCTAGAGAGCTCATGCACAGCAAAAGAAACTATGAACAGAGTAAAGAAGCAACCTACAGAATGGGAGAAAATGTTTGTAAACTATGCAAACAGGTGATGGCATCTTAGACTCAGTAAAATACACAAGCATAAGTAAATACATTTTAATCTACAACCAGAGAGTAGGGAGTCAATATTGAACATGCCCCAATCAGGAATCTATCCTCTTGGAGCAAGTCCTTGGTATTTAAAAGACCCTTTCAGAAGCCAACAACCCAGTTCAACCAAGGGCTATTCAACTATTACACATTGAATCGGAGGGTTTGTTTGCTAGAAATAATTTTTTGTTGGTAAGATGAGTGGTCTTCAAAGTATGTGAATTGGCTAGAAATATTTTCCAGGCATGGCCAGGGTACAAAAGTCTAGCCAGCAGTCTAACACCAAGCCTATTATGACATTAAGTCTTTGTATTCCACAAAATTGCTAAGAATTCTGCTGTGTATTTTAGTTTTCAAAGACGCTAAGGACAGAGAGTTGAGACTTCCCCGGGCTCCCAAGACAGGTTTCTTTTATTCCTTTTTAAACAAAGCTTTTGGCAATGAGGTGGGCAGAATTCATTCTGAGACTTGCTTTCATCGTCAAGTCTTGGTAATGAGGTGATGGAGGATGAAAAGGAAGGCCCTCACAAGCTTCTCCTCTTGGGAGGCAATCTGTATCTCCAAAATCACTGGACAATTGTGAAGGCCAAACTGACCCATCTGCAGCCAGAAACCTGCCCAGTTCCTGACCTCCAGTCACCATTGTCACCAAAGCCACTCCTACTAGCCACCCAGGGTACAAATGATTCAAGAGCTGTAACTCAGGTCATGAATCTTTGCAATCATGAAAACCTCTCTTCTTGGCAAAAATATATGAATAAAATGATATTGGCACAGGTTCAGCTCGTAGAAATTTATTTAATGTTGCCTCAGGTAATTAGTTTATTTGTTCTATCAGAGTGACCCAAAACGTATCCATTTGGAGTCTCTGTTATGAACAGACATATAGTGGTTGCTAAGCAACATCATGCATTGTTATTTCCTCATCCAATTTAAAATTTTCAATTCACAGTAAAGGTCTTCAGAGAAAAGTTATTGTGCAGGGTGAGCCAAATACCATTTTTCACTGTAGCCCATTCAATTTAGAAAAGAAATTACAGTGTACCATTTAATCAACATAAAATGATTTGTACAGAACATTTAACATCTTCTTGAAATGTAGCTGTCTTCTTTTACTAATCAGATCTACTTAATTCATTTTAAACTTTTCCAAGGAGATTTTCCTTCTCCTTCAATCCTTGACCCTTCCTCCATTCCCTCAACTTTCAAACCAATTTGCAGATACCTATTAGCATGGGAACTGGGAGATATGGTAAGGAAGATCTGGAAATATAAGATATACTCTTCTTATCCTATAATTTAGTCATGGGAAAGGAGCCTCAAGTAGTTGAGTCATTCTAATGAGTCACTTACATGAAATTCCAACTTTATTATAAAGAAGACTTTATTATAAAGAAGACTTTATTATAAAGAAGACTCTTTATTATAAATAGCCTGCATGGTGGCAGGCTCTAGTGGTCCTAGCTACTTGAGAGGCTAGGTTGGAGGATTGCTTTAGTGCAGGAGTTCAAAGCTGCAGTGACCTATCATTGTACAACAGCACTCCAGCCTGGGCGACAGAGTGAGATTCTGTCTCAAACAAACAAACACAAACAGAAATAGTAGTTTTCTGATATGAATGCTGCAAAATTAATCAATTATTTGCTCTAATAATACCTGGTATTGCTTCAAGTATCTTGTAAAAGTGTCACTGAGCTTCCCTCCCAAAGGATAGAATGTCACATTTTTTCATTCCCCCAATAATATTTCTTGGCATTAAGATTAACTTCTTGGCAAAACTCATTGACAAGGAAGTACATTTTCACAAAACACACTTCTTCAGTGACCCTCTGCAGTGACATTTCTGCAGTGACCCTCTCATTACATGTTGAGTGTATTGAAACATCAAGTGAATCAAAATGGATTAAAATACACTGTTGATTATCAAAATTTCTTGCAAACTGGAACAATCTAGAATTGAAGGCTTGCAAATTTAGGCTAATACAAGAAAAGAACTATCAACATGAATAAATGGACAAAATAAGTGGAATATTTTAAAGGAAATATAATTTTGTTACCATCACAATATGGAGAAAATTTGATTCTCTCAGCAATGAAATAGCTCCTAGGACAAGATCAATTTTTGTTAGCTTAAAACCTTATTAAGTTTCTTGGTTTGTGTGTATATGGTGGGAGGATATTCCCCAGATATGTCTAAATTACAATAGAACAGGGAACCAATAAGTTACTGGGGGCAGAAGGAGGTCAGTTTATTCTTGACTTAAGATTTGTTTTCATGAGAGAAGCTTTAGGTTTAGGGAGAGAGTGTAGGAACAGCTAGATACATCAGAAAAGAAGCTTTAGAGAAACAGTACAGAGATTTAACTGAGGGGGTTTACTAGAGTTTGCTGTAGCTATGGCCCCACACTCTCCGCCCTAGTGTGTCAGCTGAGCATGCTGTTTAAGGAACCAATACTACCTGGGTTCAGATCTCAGCTGTGCTGTCATAAACCTATGATCTTGGACTAATCACACATATCTTTCTGTACCTCGACATTCCCCTTTGTGAAATAGGAATGAGCATGGTAATACCTCAAAATGTTGTCATGCAGATTAGAGGGTTAATCCACAACAGAGCCAGTTTCCTGGACTTAGGATCTCTCAGTCCCACCATGCTTGGTACGGCCTCCTGCTTGGTTTCATGCTCTGCTATTAAAATTCTTGAAAATCTTGAAATTCTTAATCAGTTCAGAACAGGAGAGCAAATTTTAACCTGGGCCCCACAAATTCTGTAGCATGTCCCTAAATACATAAAATATTTAGAACAAAGCTTGGCCCATCATCAGGGCCAGCTGTTGTCTGTATTCCCCTTCTCCCACCACAATTTTTGTTTTACTTCCCAGTACTCAGACCTAATAGCAACGATAAAATCTGGGGGGTAAGAGAAGAGCAGAAGGTTGACAGAGGAGCCAGTCTGCTGCACAAAGTACTCACTTCTGCAGTACCCCACGAATAAAACAAGATAAAAACAGGGGCTATCCAAGGGGATCCAGAAAATCTGGGTTATTTTACTTGCAAGTTTGCATAGAAATTACATAGGCTGGTAAAACATGCACTGATAGAGAAGTCTTTAGGAATAAAATTTAGTGACTTGCTAATAGTATGTCAACTACTATTTAAATCAATTATTTACATGCACACAGGTACTTTAAAAGTACAAGACAACTTCTGGTTCCAAAATGGTAGCATAGAAAAAGTAGCTTCACTTCTCCACACCTCCTGACAGAAAATCAATAAACAAATATACAGCACCAAGATTATTAACAATAATATTCCAGAACTCGAATCTAAGGAGACAGTTCCTGGGGCCACAGAGAAGTAAATAAAGAAGACAGTAAGAAGAATCAGACTTTCATGTCCAAGATGCCTCTTGCTATAGTTTATCCAGCACCAAATATATAGAATAATTTTTCACAACTCACAGTTTCTACACTGAAAAAATTGAAATCAAGGTAGAAAAACAGCTTCCCCACCATCTTGGGTTTCCTGGCAGGAGACTTGTCCCTGCCCCAACCCACAGAAGCTCTGGGAGTAACTCAAGGGAGATGTCCCTGAGGACAGCCAGAGACAAATGGGGAAGCCCTGAAAACTCTGCTCTGTAGATTGGCAAAATCAGAATGGCTATTGAGCAGCATCATACTATAGGGGATTTGTTCCATGAATCCCTTCAGCATAAAACCCTACCCAGCCTTCCCATACTGCCAGAATATCTGAGACCTCCCCATTCAAAATGGGTGGAACTCTGGTTCTTTATTAGAACTGAGGCAAACCTGGGTTTAACCACTGTCTAGTGCTGAAAACAAGGCAGCAACATAGGTGGGTGTGGTGGGAGAGAGAAAATCTGCAGGTAAATTAAAAAGAAACTTTAAGCAAACACATCCAACAAAAACCCAATAAAAGCCAGACAAAGAAGATTAGAATGAATAACTAATTACTCAACACAAAGACACGAATGTACACCCAAAAAGAACAGCAGCAAGCAGAGAACCATGACTTTCCCAAAAGGACAAATCAAAAAAAAAGTGGCTGACCCTAACAAGACAATGAAGCATGAGCTTTCTGACAAAGAATTCAAAATAGCACTTTTAAAGAAATTCAGTGATCTCCAAGATAACACAGAAGAGCAATTCAGAAGTTTATCAGAGAAATTTAACAATGAGATTAAATAAATTTTTTAAAAATCAAATAAAAATCTTGGAACTGAGAGATACACTGGCTGAACTGAACAATTCATTAAAGTTTCTCAACAGCAGAATTAGTCAAGCAGAAGAATCAGGGAGCTTAAAGATAGGCTATTTGAAAATATATAGAGAAGAAAACACAGAAAAAGAATGAAAAGGAGAAAAGATCACCTACAAAATATAAAACATTACCTCAAAAGACCAAATCTAAAAATTTTTGGTGTTCAAGAGAGAGTTGATCAGGAGCAAAAGGTAGAAAGTTTACTCAAAGAAATAACAAGAAACTTTCCAAAACTTGAAAAAGAGATAAATATGAGATACAGAAAGGTCAGAGAACATTGAACAGATTTGACCCAAATAAGACTGCCCTAAGGCACATAATAAGCAAACTCTCAAAGGTCAAGAACAAATAGAAAATCTCAAAAGCATCAAGAGAATAAGAAGCAAATAGCATAAAAGAAACTCCAGTTCATCTAGCAACAGACCTCACAACAGAAACCAAACAGGCCATGAGGGATTCAGAAGACATTTTCAAAGTGATATTAAAAAACACTATCATCTAAGAATACGACATCCAGCAAAGCTATCCTTCAAATTTGAAGGAGATGGAAAGTCTTTCCCTAACAAAAGCTGAGAGAATTTACCATCACCAGACCCATCTTACAAGAAATACCAAAGGGACTTCTGCAATTGGAGAGAAAAAAAAAAACAAAAACAAAAAACCACTAACATGCAAAAAGAAAACTTCTTTTGTATTCATTAAGTGATCCCACCTCACCTCACGCCAACTCCCCAACTAACGTTCCCAGCCTCAGGCAAACATCCTTCTGCTCTCTCTGTCTTTGAGTTTAATTGCTTGTATTTTTAGGTCCCACAAATAATTGAGAGCATCTGATGTTTGTCTTTCTGGGCCTGGCTTATTTCACTTAAATAAGCCATCTATGTTGTTGCAAATGACTGAATCTCATTCTTTTTTACGGCTGAATAGTATTCTATTCCACATATGTAACAAATTTTCCTTCTTCATTCATCTGTTGATGGACACTTACGTTGCTTCCAAATCTTAGCTATTATGAACAGAGATGCAACAAACATGGGAGTGCAGATATATCTTTGATGTACTGATTTCCTCTCCTTTGGATATAAACCAACCAGTGGGATTGCTGGACCATATGGTAGCTTTATTTTAGCTTTTTGAGGAACCTCCAAACTGTTCTCCATAATAGTTGCACGAATTAATATTCCCACCAACAGTATACAAGGGTTCCCTTTTCTCTACATCCTCACCAATATTTATTGTCTTTTGGATATAAGCCATTTTAACTGGGGTGAGATGATATCTCATTGTATTTCTCTGATGATTAATGATATTGAGCACTTTTCATATGCCCATTTTCCATTTGTGTGTCTTATTTTGAAATATGTCTATTCAAATCTTTTGCCCATTTTTTGATGGGATTATTAGATTTTTTTCTTACAGAGTTATTTGAGCTCTGTATATATTCTGGTTATTAATACCTTGTTAGAAGGGGGACGTAGTTTGCAAATATTTTCTCCCATTCTCTAGATTTTCTCTTCACTTTGTTGATTGTTTCTTTTGCTATGCAGAAGCTTTTTAACTCGATGTGATCCCATTTGTCCATGTTTACTTTCGTTGCCTGTGCCTGTAGGGTATTACTCAAGAAATTTTTACTCCTAGTGGTGTCCTGGAGATTTTCTCCATTTTTTTTTTTGCAGGAGTTTCACAGGTTGATGTCTTAGGTTTAAGTTTTTAATCAGTTTTGATTTTTTTAATATGGCATGACATAAAGTCCAGTTTCATTCATCTGTATGTGGATATTTAGTTTTCCCAGAACCATTTATTGTAGAGACTGTCTTTTCTCCAGTTTATGTTCTTGGAACAGTTGTTGACAATGAGTTCACTGTACATGTGTGAATTTATTTCTGGGTTCTTTACTCTGTTCCATTGGTCTATGTGTCTGTTTATGCCAATGCCATGCTGTTTTGGTTACTATAGCTCTGTAGTATAATGTAAGGTCAGATAATATGATTCTTCTAGTTTTGTTCTTTTTGCTTATGATAGTTTTGGTGATTCTGGATCTTTTATGGTTCCATATAAATTTTAGAATGTTTTTATTTGTGTGAATAATGTCATTGTTATTTTGATAGGGATTGCATTAAATCTGTAAATTGCTTGGTGTAGTGTGGACATTTTAACAATATTGATGTTTCCAACCCATGAACATGGAATATTTTTCCATTTTTTGATGTCCTCTTCAATTTCTTTCAACAGTATTTTATAGTTTCATATATTACAGAGATTTTTTTAATTCTTTGGTTCATTCCTAGGTATTTAATTATGTTTACAGCTATTGTAAATGAGATTACTGTTTTGTTTTCTTTTTCAGATTGTTCAGTTGGCATATAGAAATGCTACTGATTTTTATATGTCAATTTTGTATCCTGTAACTTTGCTGAATTTGATTATCAGTTCTAATGGTTTTTAGCAGAGTCTTTAGTTTTTTCCAAATATAAGATTATATCACCTGAAAACAAGGATAATTTGACTCCTTCCTTTACAATTTAGATGCCCTCTATTTCCTTCTCTTGTCTGATTGCTCTAGCTAGAACTTCTAGTAGTATGTTGAATAATACTGGTGAAAATGGGCTTCCTTTTTGTGTACTAGATCTTAGAGAAAAGGCTTTTAGTTTTTTCCTCTTCAGTATGATACTAGTTGTGGATCTGTTGCATATGGCTTTGGTTATGTGGAGGTATGTTCCTTCTATACCCAGGTTTCTGAGGGTTTTAAACATGAAGAGATCTTGAGTTTTACCAAATCCTTTTTTGGCATAAATTAAAATGATTATTTGTTTTTTGTCCTACATTCCATTGATATGATGAATCACGTTGATTGATTTTCATATGTTGAACCATACTTGCATCCCAGGAACAAATCCTACTTGGACATGATGAATGATATTTTTAATGTGCTGTTGAATTTGGTTTTCTAGCATTTTGTTGAGGATTTTTGCATCAAAATTTATTAGAGATATTGACCTGTACTTTTCTTTTCTTGATTTGTTTGTCTTGTTTGAGTATCAGAATAATACTGGCCTTGAAGAATGAGTTTGAAAGTATTCCCTCCTTCTCAATTTTTTGGGAATACTTTGAGTAGGATTGGTATTAGTCCTTTAAATGTTTGGTAGAATTAGGCAGTGAAGTCATGGGGTCCTGGGCTTTTCTTTGCTGGGAGACTTTTTATTCTGACTGAGTCTCATGACTTACTACTGATTTGTTCAAGTTTTGAATTTCTTCCCAGCTCAATCTTGGTAGATTGTATATATGTTGGGATTTGTCCATTTCTTCTAGATTTTCCAATTTATTGGCATATAGCTGCTCAGAGTAGTGACTAATGATCCTTTGAATTTCTGTGGTATCAATCATAACATCTCCTTTTTCATCTAATTTCATTTACTTCAATCTTCTTTTTCACAGTCCAGCTAAAAGTTTGTCAAATTTAGTTTTTTGAAAATCCAACTTTTGTTTTATTGATGTTTTGTATTGTTTTCTTCATTTTAAATTAACTTAATTCTGCTCTGATCTTTATTATTTCTTCTACTAATTTTGGATTTGGTTTGTTCTTGCTTTTCTAATTCTTTCAGATGCATCCTTAGGGTGTTTATTTGAAGTTTTTCTTCTTTCTTGATGCAGGCACTTATCCTCCCTGTTAGCATTTTTGCCATACCCCACATTTTGTCAGCCATTGGATGGAATGTTCTGTAAATATTAATTAGATCCATTTTATCTATAGTACTGATTAAGTCTGATGTTTCTTTATTGAATTTCCAAGTGGAAGATTTGTCAAATGCTGAAAGTGGGATGTTATAGTCTCCAGGTATTATTGCATTGGCTCCTATGTCTTTCTTTAGCTCTAGTAATATTTTCTTTATATATCTATGTTCTCCTGTTAGGTGTATATATGTTTAAAATTGTTATATCCTCTTGCTGAGTTGATCCCTCTGTCATTCTATAGTGAGCCTCTTTGTCTCTTCTTATGGATTTTGTCTGGAAACTTATTTTTTCTGATATAAGTATAGGTACTCCTCCTTTTTTATTTCCATTAGCATTGAATATCTTTTTCCATCCCTTTATTTTTAATCTCTTTTGTCTTTAGAGTTGTAGTACATTTCTTGTAGGCAACAAATCAAAGGGGCTTGTTTCTTTTTATCCATTTGGCTTCTGTATGTCTTTTGGTTGGAGAGATTAGTTCATTTACATTCAGTGTTATTATTGATAATAAGGAGTTACTCTTGTTATTTTGTTATTTGTTTTCTGGTTGTTTTATGATCTTCTCTTCCTTTTTTTTTCCATTCCATCTTCCTTTTGGTGAAGGTGATTTTCTCTGATGATATGATTTAGTTTCTTTCTTTTTATTCTTTGTGTATCCAATTTTTTGTTGTTGTTTGCAATTACCTTGCAAATTCTATCTAAAACTGTATTGTTTCTAGCTCTGATGACAACACTGTTGGCATAAACAAACAAACAAGCAAAAACAAAACCAATAAAAGCTCTACACCTCAACTTTCTCCCCTGCTTTTAAATTTTCAGTTGTTTCTAACTTATTGTACTTTTTGAAAAGTTGTTGTAGTTATTTTTGGTTGGTTCATCATTTAGTCTTTCTACTAGAAGTAGTTTACACATCACAGTTACAGTGTTATAGTATTCTGTCTTTCTATGTATTTACTATTATCAGTGAGTTGTGTGCCTTCATTCAGGTAATTATTTACTGCTCATTAACATCACTTTCTTGCTGACTGAAGTACTCCTTTTAGCATTTCTTGTAGGACAGGTTTGATGTTAGTGATATCCCTCAACTTTTGCATGGTAAAGTATTTCTTTCTTCATCTTTGAAGGATATTTTTACTCGATATACTATTCTAAGGTAAAAGGTCTTCCCTTTCTTCAGCACTTTAAATATTTCATGTACACTCTCTCCTGGGCTATAAGGTTTCCACTAAAATGTTAGATGCCGGATGTATTACCTCCATTGTGTTATTTATTTCTTTTCTCTTGCTGCATTTAGAATCCTTTATCCTTGACCTTTGAGAATTTGATTATTAAATGTCTTGAGATAGTCTTCTTTGGGTTAAATCTGCTTAGTGTTCTGTAACACCAAACCTTGGATATCTAGGTTTGGGAAGTTCTTTGTTATTATTTTTTTGAATAAACTTTCTACCCCTATCTCTTTCTCTACCCCCTCTTTAAGACCAATAACTCTTAGATTTGCCCTTTAGGGGCTATTTTCTAGATCCTGTAGGTGTGCTTTATTTCTTTAATTTTTGTTCCTTTTGTCTCCTCTGTGTATTTTCAAATAGCTCACTTTTGCAAATAATAGAATTAGTTTTTAAGCTCACTGATTCTTTCTTCTGCTTGATGAATTCTGCTATTAAAGGGCTCTGATGTATTCTTCAATATGCCAATTGCATTTTTCAGCTCCAGAATTTCTGCTTGATTCTTTTTAATTATTTCAATCTTTTTTGTAAATATATCTGATAACTTCTAAATTTCTTCTGTTGTCTTAAATTTGTTTCCCCAAAATGGCTATTTTGAATTCTCTGTCTGAAAGCTCACATCTTTATTTCTCCAGGATTGTTCCACAGTGATGTATTTAGTTCATTTGGCGAGGTCGAGTTTTCTGGGTTGCCATGATCCTTGTAGTTGTATATCTGTATCTGGGCATTCAAGAGTTAGGTATTAATTGTAATATTCACAGTCTGGGCTTCTTTTTACCTGTCCTTCTTGGAAAGACTTTTCGGATATTCTAAAGGACTTGGGTATTATAATCTAAGCTGTATCTGCCTTAGGGAGCACCTCAAGCCTAGTAGCTCTGTGGTTCTCACAGACCCGCTGAGGTATCACCTTGATGGTCTTGAACAAGATGTGGGAGAATTCTCTGCATTACCAGGCAGAGTCATGTTCTTTTCCCTTAGTTCATCCTAAACAGACAGAGGTTCTCTCTCTGTTCCGAGTCGCCTGAAGCTGGGGATAGAGTGACACTAGCACTTCTGTGGCCACCACCATTATGACTGCACTGAGTTTTGCCCAAGACCTATAACCACTCCCTGGCCTCTGCCTAGATTCAGTCAAGGCCCTGGGGCTCTGCAATCAGTAGGTGGCAAAGCCAGGCCTGTGTCCATCCCTTCAGGATGGCAAGTTCCCCTCAAGCTCCAGGCAGGTCCAGAGGGGCTATCCAGGAACAGGGACCACAGTCAAAACCCTTAGAAATCTACCAGATGTTCTATTATATTGCAGGTGTTCTGGCACTCAAACCATAAGACGCAGTCCTTCCTACTCTTTACTCCTCCTTCTGAAAGCAGAGGAGCCTTCCCCAACTGTGGTGGCCATTGCCACCTCTGGCCACAAGGAGTACTGCCAGACGTACTGCCAATATTCCCTTAAGGCCCCAAGGCTCTTGAGTCAGCTTATGGTGAATGCTGCCAGGCCTGGGACTTGCTTTTCAGGGCACTGGGCTTCCCTCTGGCCCACGGCAGGTCCAGAAATGCCATCCAATAGTGAAGTCCTGGAATCAGGGAGTCTAAGAGCCTGCTTGCTGCTCTACATACCTGTGGCTGAGCTGGGACCTAAGGTGCAAGACAAAGTCCCCTTTACTTTCCCTCTGTTTTTCTCAAGCAGGAGGACCTATAGCCACCACAGCTGGTAATATACTGAGTCTCACTGGAAGCCAGCAAGTCTAAGAGGTTCACCCAAGGCCCTCAACATACTACATGAGTATGACTGCTGGTTATCCAGGGCTCAAAGGCTCTTCAGTTAGCAGGTGATGAAGAATTGAGTTCTCTTTAAAGCAGTGGGTTCCCTCCTGGCTGAGAGTGTGTCTAGAAATGTTGTCTAGTAGCTAGGGCCTCGAAAAGAGGCCCCCTGACTCTGACTGGTGCCCTATTCTGCTCTAGCTAACCTGGTATCCAAGAAGCAGGACAAAGTCCTCCCCACTCTTTCCTCTACTCCCATCAAGCAAAAGGAAGGGTTCTTTTTTGGAGTTAGTGAGCTGTGCAGCCTGGGGTTAGGGGAGGCATGATGCCAGCACTTCCTTAGCCACCCCAGCTGTTGTCTCAGTAGCTTACATCTCCCCATAGGGCACTGGCTCTGGGCCCAGGACTCACCTAGGAGTTTCGGTCTCTATGGTCTAGACTGCCTTTCAGGCTTATTTGGGGCCCCAGAGCACCCTCCCTTCCCCAGTGCACAGAAATGCTCTCCATACTGCACAACACTGCTAGAGGGTGGGGGATGCAGGATGTCAGCAATTCAAGACTGTTTTTTTCTCTCTTCAGTGCCTCTTTCAGCAATATGAAGTTAAAACAAGGTATTATTTGGGAGGCCGAGGTGGGCGGATCACGAGGTCAAGAGATAGAGACCATCCTGGCCAAGGTAAAACCCTGTCTCTACTAAAAATACAAAAAAAAATTAGCCAGGTGTGGTGGCACGCACCTGTGGTTCCAGCTACTCGGGAGGCTGAGGCAGAAGAATCACTTGAACCCAGGCGGAGGTTGCAGTGAGCCGAGATTGTGCGACAGAGCAAGACTCCATCTCAAAAAAAAAAAACAAAGTATTATGAGTGTTCACCTGATTTTTGGCTCTTCTGAGGGTGTTATTGTGTGTGTGTGTGTGTGTGTGTGTGTACATAGTTGTTAAACTGTTGTCCTTGTGGGAGGGAATGATCTGTGGAGTCTTCTATTCTGCTATCTTTTTCCACCCCTCTCCCCATTAAGTATTTTGAAGATCAGGTATATCCTATCATTTATAGGGCAAGAGAACATGGAGGCCCACATGCTTTTATGTCTAAATAAACACAAGTTATTCATGAATCAGGCAAACTCCTAAATAATTTTTCCTTATACTACTTTGGCAAATATACCTTCAAATGACTTAAAAGGCCAGCTTCAAGTTTAAAAATTCCTTAAGCTCTCAAAACTGCTCATGTGCCCGCCTATGTGTGAACACCCCTGCCCTCTCTGCCAAGCTTCAATCACTGCTTATATCTATAAACAGCCAAACTGCAGCCACCCTTA
Organism: Leontopithecus rosalia; assembly: GCA_028533165.1. Classification (NCBI taxonomy): domain Eukaryota; kingdom Metazoa; phylum Chordata; class Mammalia; order Primates; family Cebidae; genus Leontopithecus; species Leontopithecus rosalia. The sequence continues at coordinate 9,420,038 of CM052649.1, forward strand.
TGGCCTGGGGACACGTGCACCAGAGATATAGGTACCCTTCATAGGACAAATCTGAGAAAAATATCTTTACAGGGCTTGGAAGCAATATCAAGGCTGTGTGGACAGGGAATACCAGGGCCTTGGATACCCAGAATGAGGTCAAGAAAGTGAGGGCGGGGGTACAGATGAGCACTACTGTTTTGTTCACAGACTGCTCACCTGGTGAGGAGGAGCATGGTGGGAAGGGGGTTACAACAGGGGCCCTCTAAGTACAGGTTGATCATCATCCCTGAAATCTTGGTTATCCTTTGAGTCTGTATTCCGAAGGGTCAAATTAAATTAAATTGAGCTTCATCTCCATATTTCTATACAGTTATAAATTCAAAATTATAGTTGGCTTGGTATATACAGGCATCTAAATTTTCTAGACTCAAATTTATATCCCCAACTGTGCTTCCAGTTGCCCCCTCCAACTTCTAGCCAGCCATCCTCCAATTCTTTCCAACTATTCCCAGCCAACAATCTTCCCGGCCACTCCTAACATGCTTGACGGCACGGTATCCCTCAAACTCACCAGCAAACATTTCAGATAAGCTGTTCATTTACTCTCAGTGATGAGATCGCGGCACATTCTCCAGGAACGAATGAGTTAATTTATGTTGCTGTGCTACTACCTAAAATGAAAATATTAGAACCTATTTTTATAACTATGAAGGTCACTACAAAAAAGAGAGAAAGGCATGTCCTCATAGCAAATGGAGCTTATGAGTATTCTAAATACAGCCTTAGCCAGGACTTGTACTAAGAATCTGGGGACTGTTTAGAAAATCATTTTTCTCGTGTTGCTGCCCTTTGTATCTGACAAATATTGATTGCAGTTGTGTTTTGAATAACAATAAAAACAGTGCCTTGGGTAGAACTTTAGTCATAAACAAACTATTTAACACCTTAGAAAGTTGAAAGAAGCTTGGGCTTACAACTCTGAGGCTGGGTAGTATCCTTTTAGCAGCAGAGTGTGCCTCAGGCAAGCTCCTCAATCTCTCTTTCCTGCGTTGTAAAGAGTCATAGCATTTTGGAGTGGGAAGACACCTTTCAGATAATCCAGTCTAATAAGCCAGCTTTATGCTTGAGAAAACTGAGGCTTGAAGCTATTACACAGCAGTCTAATGTCACATAGGTCACTGGAGAAAGGTTGTAATTGTCCACTAAAAATGGTTTAGATGCAGTCACCAGTGGGGCTCTTTTCGATCTAAAAGTCATTGCTTTTTAATATCAAATCATTTCAGTAACATCTCAATTAGCACGAGCATTGTTCTCACTAAATAGACTCTATTTTAAAAAATTGTTTTGTAAAAAAAAAACAGGTTTTTTTCATTAGTTAGGAAATCAAGAGAATAATAGAAAGAACTAAGAGATAAACCAAGGAGGGAGCCTGAAGAATTGAGTTCTAGAACATTCCATCATGGATCTTGGACAGGAATTGTCAACTGACCTCAGTAATTTGTCATTGCACTTGAATGAGACCAGCAACAACAAAAGTCCTTGAGTGGCTGAGACCAAGACACCAGAAGTCTTCCCTTGGAAAGAATCCTAGTATTTTTGTCAGAAGGAACAGAATAGAATGGGGGGGGTATATTTTGATGAAAAATAATCTGATCAATCATACACAGAAGGACCATAAACATGTGATGCTGTCTTAGTATGCATTCCCAGGGCACACACCGAAGGAGGACGCCCGTAACTGGTGTGCTGACATTTTAACATAGCAAAACAGCTTAAATTAACACTCTTTGCTAAGTCCTTCTAAAGAGCCAAACTTTCCCAAAGAAATCTTTAGCAATACATCGTTAATTGGTTTTAGATTTCTGAGTGTTAAAATTTCAAGAGTGTTTGTAAGGAGAGGTATGGCCATCAGGTACTATCTGGAGAATATATTTAATTTCTGTAACACCAGGCATTGGGGTGAAAACTGATCTTTGTTATGTTAGCATGAAATGTAGGTAATAGAGCAAGAACTGTCTATAATCGGGACTGTTAGCCCCAGAGCCCAAAATGGTCATGGTTAACTGGCCTGTCTCCAGCACTGTCCTTCTGCCTGAAGCACTCACCATCCTACCCTGCCTTTAGCCTGGCCCTGGCTGACACACTCCTACTCATCCCCCTGAGCCCATTGAAAGCCTGCCCTTACTGGGCAGCCTGCCAAGATTGTATCCTTCATTTGGCTGCTTCTCACACTGGCCTGTAGTGGCCAGTTTGCTTATGTGCATTTCCCATTAGACTGAGGCAGGTCCTCGCATGGCAAGGGCTCTATTTAGTTTACCATTTTATCCCCAGGGTGCAGCAGAGAACTCTGTATAGCAGAAGGTCAAGAAACATTTCTTTGGATGAGTACATGATGTGGTGACAATCCTGGCTGTCACCAAGAATAAGGATGCATTCCCCTCTTTTTTTTCTACGAAGGGAGTAGACACTCACTTTTGCTAGCTTGTTAAGAGTGTCTATGAGGAGAAGCTTCAGCAGGATTCTTCAGAAATCACAGCTTCCAACTACAAAATGACTGAGAACTGTGAGAGCAGTGTCTTCCGCTCTTCTTTGCCCTCCTTTCTCCCTTCGCATGCTCCATTCTCCTGCTCCTCGCCACAGGGCAGCTTTCTTATTCTTGTCATCACAGTGCACCTGCTGCCTCAAGCTCAATTCCACATGACCTTCAGATCCGTTGCTTAAAAGCACAACGCAGAGCATAAAGATGTCCCAAGTCCATCAAGCTTAAAATCCAACATACACACTGCAGAAGGTAGGTACAAGCCTACCACAGTGAAACATTCCTTTGTGACCTCCCATCAAGGGGGAACCAGCCAAAATTCTTTGCCTCACATTTGCTCCAGTTGCGTTCTAGACCAAGATGACAGACACCAAGACGTGGTTCCCTCTCTCACCTCAGCCTTGAGCCCACCTGCAAAGAGCCACAGCCACCGGATCTGTGCCTCTGTTCCATGCATCCTCCCTGGACCTTCACCGAACAGGAGGCTGAAATACCATGGCATCATTTGGATGTTGCCTGATAGAGCAAAAAGAAGCCATCAAGCATGAGCAGTATTTTGGTGGGCAGGCCACTAGACTCTGATGCTGGGACATGTGTCCAGGAAGTGGTACTAATCGGGGAGTCAGTCTTCTTATTCAAGCTTTCTGATTTGTGGTGTTAAGAACCAGAATCTCAGAACCACCAGTAGCTACGCTCTGCAAATGGCCACCATGGCCCAGGAATAAGTCAAACTTGGAAGGATTGTGAATCTCACTTCTTGCATTTTGAGGCTACCATGTCTGAGAGGTCCTCAGGCTTGGGAACCGTGACTACTCACCACTGCAAAGAGCTATTGCGATGGCCAGTCTACAACACCTGGACACTCCTTCCAGCAGGTTTTGAAACCCATAGTCTAGTGAAAGCCTGTGTGTCATTCAGTTACATTTATGAGAAAACAGAAAGGCTGCCTAGGTACAGCTTCTGTGGAGAGAAGCTCCCAGAGAAGGCAGCCTGGGCTTTTTGATACTCCAAACATGTCTGTCAAACAGGTACTCACATATCCAAAACTAGATAGTTCCCTGGGCAAGAAGATCCTCTGGCAGACCACTGACATTGTGAGAGGTAGTACTTAGGAAAAGTTACCCTAAACACAGGCAGCCAGGGACAGTCCACTAAACACGAACTAGTACCGAAATGTTCAGTTCACTGATGTTCTCTACACTAGCTGCTGGTAAAGTAACTAACCATTACCAATATCTCATTCACCTCTTATTCTGGCTAATGGAAGACTACACAACTCAGTTCCTTGCATTTGGGGGCTGGAGGACCATCGGACTAGTTTCTGGCCAACGGATTGATCCGAGGTAGCAGACAGCTCCAGTCTCTCTTGCCCTGTCGTGGCCACCTAGAACTTCATGTGTTCCAGATGATGCAATCAAAAGATGGAGGAATGCCATCAACCTGGGCCACAGACGACTGTTTAGGCACTATCATCCACCAGTCATACTGAGAATAAACCCTTATGTTAAGTCATTGAGATGTTGGGGTTATTTTTTAGTGCATAAAATCCAGCCTCTTCCCATTAATTGAGACTCAGTTGTCTCAATGAAGTTCCAGGTGAATCAGGCCCAGTCCTTAAGCCAATAAAAAAGGTTTGCAAAGGCGTTTGACCTTAGAGCCACCTTTCAGAATTAATAGGACTTCTGGCTCTTCCAGAACTGGGAAAGAGAGAGTACCATGAACTATAAGATTATGAAACATAATTCTAAAGGAGCAGAATATACAACAGCACTTGAGACTCTGCTAATTAATTTGGGACAGGAGAAGCTAACCATGGCTAATCAACCCAGAGCATGCCAGACCACCGCCATGAATGCTCATAAGAACTATCCTCACATTAAGCGCGGTGGACCATGCAACTCAATAATTTCCTTCAGACAATGACACGAAGTTGCCTCCCCACTTTTCTGCCTTAAACTGAACTTCACTCTGACCTAATTTCCTACAATTTTGTTTCCAGTCACTTTTCCACTCTCAAACAACCTTATAATTGTGATAATAAGGCACATTAGAGCAGACAGAAGTTTTAAGGGGAAATTAGATCAGTTCAGGGTAATGCCCTACCAAATGAAGGTAATTATCTTGAAATTCAAATGCCACAACCAGAATTCAGAGCATCCTATTCACACTCATGTCACTCCTCATCATATTCCCTGTGCTGTTATTAACAATTGTCATTGCAGAAACAAGTATGCCATCTGCTAAGGCAGGGAAAATCACAGAGTTCTCTTTAATTAAGGTCCACGCAAACATGGCAGCCCAGACACATTAGGATCCAGCAACCATCTCAGTGAGTCTCACTTGACCCTAGAGAAGGCATGCAACATTCTACCGCCTTTTTCCAGCAATAGGACTGACTCATGGTCCTCCTCCTACCACTGTGACCGCTCCTTCTTGGTCTCCTTCATGAGCCCTGATTCTTCTACCTCCCCTTAGTTATTGATATTCCTCAAGGGCCCATTCTCAGTCCACTGCTTTTCCTGTGTTCCCCCTGAATAATATTACCTACTCTCATCTATTGAATACAATGATGCCCAAACTCCTGAGCCCCCAACTCACACACCTTCTGCACATCTCCACCTGGATATTCCATAGACACTTCAGAGCTACACACTTGAAGTAAACTCATCACTCTCTCCCAACCTCTGTCCTCAGTGGCATTCTCTATTCTATTCAGATAATGTACTGGTGGAATGTGCATCTCCAAAAGACATGTCCACATGGAAACTTAGAAAGTAAACTGATTTGAAATAAGAGTCTTTACAGATGTAATTACATTTAGGATCTCAAGATAAGATTATCCTAAGTTGGGGTGGGCCCTAATCTAATGACTGATGCTCTTATAAGAGGAAGACAGAGGAAAAACTGAGACATACAAAGAAGACAGTCATATGAAAACAGAGGCAGAAATTGGAGGGGTGCATCTACAAGCCAAGCACACCAAGGATTTCTAGAGCCACCAGGGCTGGAGCAAGAAAGAGACATTGGTTGACTTGCTTCACAGAATTGAAAAAAAAAATCTTAAACTTCATATGGAACCAAAAAAGAGCCTGCATAGCCAAGACAATCCTAAGCAAAAACAACAGAGCTGGAGGCATCATGCTAAATGACCTCAAACTATATTACAAGGCTACTGTAATCAAAACAGCATGGTACTGGTACCACACAGAGATACAGACCAATGGTACAGAACAAAGCTCTCAGAAAGAACACCACACAACTATAATCATCTGATCTTTGATGAACCTGACAGAAACAAGCAATGGGGAAAGGATTCCCTATTTAATAAATGGTGTTGGGAAAACTGGCTAGCCATATGCAGAAAGCTGAACCTGGATCCCTTCCTAACACGTTATACAAAAATTAACTCTAGATGGATTAAAGATTTAAACATGAGGCCTAACACCATAAAAACTCTAGAAGATAACCTAGGCAATACCATTCAGGACATAGGCATGGGCAAGGACTTCATAACTAAAACACCAAAACCAATGGCAACAAAAGCCAAAACTGACAAATGGGATCTAATTAAACTCCAGAGTTTCTGTACAGCAAAAGAAACAATCATTAGAGTGAACTGGCAAATATCAGAATGGGGAAAAAATTTTGCAATCTACCCATCTGACAAAGGGCTGATATCCAGAATCTACAGAGAATCTAAACTAATTTACAAGAAAAAAACAACCCCATCAAAAAGTGGGCAAAGGATACGAACAAAACACTTTTCAAAGGACGACATTTCTGCAGACAACAAACATATGAAAAAAAGCTTATCATCACTGGTCATTAGAGAAATGCAAATCAAAACCATTTTGAGATACCACCTCATACCAGTTAGAATGATGATAATTAAAAAATAGGAGACATCAGATGCTGGAGAGGATGTGGAGAAATAGGAACACTTTTATACTGTTGGTAGGAATGTAAATTAATTCAACCATTGTGGAAGACAGTGTGGCGATTCCTCAAGGATCTAGAACCAGAAATACCATTTGACCCAGCAATTCCATTTTTTTTTTTAATTTTTATTGCATTTTAGGTTTTGGGGTACATGTGCAGAAAGCAATTCCATTAATGGGTATATATCCAAAGGATTATAAATCATTCTATTATAAAGACACATGCACACATATGTTCATTGCAGCACTTTTCACAATAGCAAAGACTTGGAACCAACCCAAATGCCCATCCATGATAGACTGGATAAAGAAAATGTGGCACATATACACCATGGAATACTGTGCAGCCATAAAAAAGGATGAGTTCATGTCCTTTGCAGGGACATGGATGAAACTGGAAACCATCATTCCCAGCAAACTGACACAAGAACAGAAAACCAAACACTGCACGTTCTCACTGATAAGTGTTGTCAAATAATGAGAACACATGGATACAGGAAGGGGAGCATCACACACCAGGGCCTGGGGGATGGGAAGTTAGGGGAAGCATAGCAGTTGGGGGAGATTGGAGAGGGATAGCATTAGGAGAAATACCTAATGTAGATGATGAGGTGATGGATGCAGCAAACCACCATGGCACGTGTATACCTATGTAACAAACCTGCACGATCTGCACATGGACCCCAGAACTTAAAGTATAATAAATAAATTTAAAAACAAAGAAAGAGGCATTGGCTCAGGACCACAAAAATATAGTTAGATGGAAGGCATATTATTAAGAGCTAGTGTTCCGTAGCACAATAGGGTGACTAGAGTTAACAATAATTTATTGTATATTTCAAAATAACTCGAATAATAGAATTGAAATGTAATACAAATAAATGATAAATGCTTGAGATGACAAATATCCCAATTAGCCCTATTTTATCATTACAGATGGTAGGCTTCTATCAAAGTTTCACATGTTCCCCATAAATACGTCTAACTTATATATCCACAAAAATTAAAAATACAGAAAAAATTTTTTTGTAAAGAAAGGGCACAGGACAGAGATATGGAGCGGATTCTCCCTCAGAGCCACCACAAGGAACCGATCCTACGAATACTTTGATTTTATGGACTGTTAGTCTCTGGAACTGTGAGACAATAAATTTCCGTTGTGTTACACCCCCAGGTCATGGCAATCGGTTATCACAGCACTGGGATGCTAACACAGATGCCTGCCTCCAGCCATCTAAAACCTGGCGGATGCTTTTTTCTCAGTCTCTTCCCATTCCCAAGCAATCGCCAAACCCTGCTGGCTCATCAGCCAACACCTGCCCTCCTGCCCCACCAGTGTCCACCATACTGTTGAAATCCTCACCATTCTTGCCTGGTCTCCTGGCCTCTAACTCTCTCTCTCAAGTTCACCCTTTACATAGATATGAGAAATACCTTCTTAAACACAAAGAAGACAGCCCTAAAGTAGTGTTTACAGCCTTTCCTTGCCTGGCCCCATGCACTCCTGCAGCCTCATCTCATTCCACTGCTGGTTTCCCATGATCCCCTGGACAGCATCCCAAACCGCTGCAGTATCTGAATTCCTGAGGTTGTTTCTTACCTCCTTGTATTTGCTCAGGCTTTCCCTTGGATCAGGACCACCTGTCTTTAGCCCACACCCTCGACATCATTTTTCCCTGAATAGCTCCTCAATACTCATCTTTAATGTTCCAGCAGGTATCACCTCCCCTAACAATCATCCTCCCCTGGCTGGGACCCAAACATGTCCAAGAGTGTTGGCCATAATCCTTAACATTTAGGCACCAATCAAGCAGCGCTAATGCTGGCCACAGCAGCAGGCCAGTGTCCTCACCCCCTGCAGCCCCACCAGGTTGAACCCTATCATTACTGAGTCTGGTGATGGAGCAACTGGAGCAGGCATCCCAAAGCATACTCTCCAAATATCAGCTCTGTCTCCATTTATGATGTTATACCTACCAAATGGCATAATAATTACTCCTGTGTCCATCACCCACTAGGCTAGAAACTCCTCTAGGGCAAATGTGGAGGTCTTAGTTCATCTTTGTATCCCTCACAGCCAGTAAGTACAGTATCTGTCAGAAGGATGTGTTCTATGAGATTTAGCTAGGTGCACAAATCTGAGTGACAGGTGAATGCACACATGACTGCACTGAATATAACAAGAAACTACTAAGCTCCCATTCAATTAGAATAGAGGAGCAGGAGTTGTAGCAGAAAGATTTGAGTTGATTGGAGGAAATGTTCCAGCAACACAGGACATGCCCTGAGACTCACGCAGGCTGAGCACTCACAAATGGAGAGTTCATTCCTGAGGTCCTAACTGGGTTGCTGACCTCTGCCCAACTGGTTCTGAGGAGCACAGAGGCAGTGCACTCCCCAAGAAAGAAGTATCAGGTGACCCATCAGCGGGAGCAGAAGTAGAGGGCTCACAGCCTTGCTTTTTGGGTTGGGCAGTGATCCAGGCATGAGGGCAGGAGAAGGAGGGTTAACACAATAGGGGTTTGCCAAGCTTGGCTGCTCGGCAGTGGAGGCTCGTTTTTCACCTTCCCGGGTAGCACATCAACTATGATCCATGCTTGGATGCTTATAACTTGGCCTCCTGCCCTATGTGTCATAAGAAGAAACTCCTGGGGAATTTTAAGGAGAAAATGCTGAGGTCCCATTGAAACTGTGCACTAGACGATCCCCTGAGACTGTCATGAGGCCTAAGTTGTCCATGAAAGTTTAGCCACAATTAGAGGATTTAGCAAATTTCATCTGCACAGATTTGTATCATAATACTTGCAATTACCTAATGAAAGAGATACGCTAAAGGCCTCAGAAGGGGAAGCTTGGAGTTCGGTAAACAATAGAATGTGGCACACCTGACCTGGGGTTACCTGGAGATGAGGTTATCCATGAGACTGAAGAGGAGGCGCTGGGGCCAGCTGACCACCTAGCATGTCAGAGGGTGGCATGGCCTACGTGAAAACCTACTTTAAAACACCTTGCTATGAACCATGTGATGTGGCTGCACAAACATATAATCTCGACTGGGTTGCACCAATTTATATTCTAATCTGTACCCCAGCGGCACTTAATTAGCATTTAAATGCTCTTATCAAAAACAACACCAGAGAGGTTGGTGATCAGCACTAGAAGCTGTTAAGAATGTTTTTATTGTATGATACACGTAACACAAAATTTACCATTTTAATTTATTTTTTGAGACAGAGTCTCGCTCTGTCACCAGGCACCAGGCTGGAGTGCAGTGGTGCAATCTCAGCTCACTGGCAACCTCTGCCTCCCAGGGTCAAGCAATTCTCCTGCCTCAGCCTCCCAAGTAGCTGGGACTACAGGCACGCGCCACCATGCCCAGATAATTTTTGTATTTTTAGTAGAGACGGGGTTTCACCATGTCGGCCAGGATGGTCTCGATCTCTTGACCTCATGATCCACCCCCCTCAGCCTCCTAAAGTGCTGGGATTACAGGCCTGAGCCACCGTGCCCGGCCATTTTAACTCTTAAGCGAACAATTCAGTGGCATTAAATACACTCACATCGTTGGGCAACCATCACCACCATCCATTATCCAGAACATTTTTCTTCTTGCAAAACTGAAACTTTGTATCCATTAAACCATAACTTCCCATCATCCCCTCTCCTCAGCCCATGGCAACCACCAGTCTATTTTCTACTTCTATGAATTTTGACTACTCTAAGTACTCACGTAAGTGCAATCATACAGTATTTGACCTTTGTGACTGGCTCATTTCACTTAAGCTTCATCCATGTTGTAGCATGTGTCAAGATCCCCTTCCTTTTTAAAGGCTGAGTAATATTCCACTGTATGAACAGACCCCATTTTGTTTATCCATTCATCGGTCAATGGGCATTTGTGTCGCTTCTGCCTTTCGGCCACTGTGAATAATACTGCTATGAACGTGGGTGTGCAAATATCTGTTCAATTCCTGATTTTGAGTCTTCAGTATTTTGTTTCTGTTGGTTGGCTGACTGTTGCTTGTTGATGGTTGTTTCTGTTAGATGGTAAAGTTAATTGTATTTAAGATTGACGGTTGGTGGGTCCCATGCATAGGGCTCCCTGCCTGGGCAGAAGTGATCATAGAAACCAGGCAGGGCCCTGGCCTGGAAGTCCACAGATCCAGGTCCCTGAGCTGAGCTGGCCACAGGATAGCACATGGCCCCAGCCGGAGCCTGACTTACAAGTCAAGGCCTGCAGCCCGAGGACAGAAAGAGGGCGACACCCGTCTCCCTTCTTGGTTACCTACTGCAAACCACAAGGGCCTACTTGTATTTACCCAAATTGGCTCAGGCCAGCCCATGACACAGGGAGAGCACCATATCAGCACACCATGGGTTAAATGAGATGGTGAATGAAGTGAGTACACACACAAGCCCTAGAACATTCTAGGAACTTAGTTAAGGGCTCACCAAATGCAAGCTCTGATGTGCCAGCATAGAGGCAAGGCAAAGGTGTGATTCAGGCAGGGGTCAATGTCACAGTTGGGGATGGGAGTCAGAAGATGCCAAGTCAGGGGCAGGAGGACAGAGAGGACCAGTGAACATGTTTCCTATGGCTGCTGTAACAAATGACCATGAACTTAATGGCTTAAAACAAATTAATTATCTTACAGTTCTGAAGGTCATGATTCTGTAATGGGTGTCACTTGGCTAAAATCAAGGTGGCCGCTGGGCTGCGTTCCCTACTGGAGGCTCTGAGGGGAGAACTCGTTCTTCCCCTTTTCCAGGGGCTGCCTGCATTCCTTGGCTCATGGCCCCTCCTCCATCTTCAAAGCCAGCAACCATCCAGGTCCTTCTCACATCACATCACTCTGATTTCCTCTAATACCTTTCTCTTCCACTTGCCATCACTCAGTCCTGCCTCAAGACAGATTTGGGCAAGAACATAACTTCCCCAAGTACCTGACATAAAATGGTATAGTATTCGCATATAACCTGCGTCCTCCGCATTCTCATCAGCAGTGACAAGACCCTTGGGATAACACTGGGCACACCCAGATAATCCAGGCTAATCTCCCCAGCTACTGCTATGAAACCTTAATTCCATCGCAACCTCGATTTCCCTTTTTCACGTAACCTAACATATTAATATTTACAGGTTCCAGGTATTAGGATGTGTACATCTGGGGTGGCAGTCTTATTTTGCCTTCACAAGTGATCTGGCAAAGGCAACACTAGGAGATCCCAGGGAGAGAGCGTAAATCAGGCAGCAGGACTCCAAGTACCAGGGAGAAGTATAAGAATCTAGCATGGCCTTCCAAGAGCAAAGCAGAGTGTGAGGCATGGCAGGTCTGAGTTAATGGGGCATTATCATAGCAAAAATGGGGGCCTGAGAAGCAGAACAGGGGCCCAGCTTGTGAGACTGGGGTACAAGTGGGAACTTTATCTCGAGAACACAGTAGAAGGACATTTACAGTACCAGGGGCAGGATAAGAGCAGCATTTCTGGCAAGGCTGATGGAATGTCTGAGAATGTAAGCAACTCTCACTCAGAGCAGCCTCAAATTCCCCTGACTTTAAAGCAAGGCTGGTCACATCTTAAAGTTACAAGGCAAGAGCTTGTGGGAAACAGTCAGCACGTACTGGTTTTGAGCCCCATGTTCAAGGGCAGAAGGCTGTTGGGGTATGAAACCCACTCAACAGGGCAAGGGGAGGAGAAGTACGATGCAGGACACAAACTCAGCGAAACAGAGAGATGAGCCAGTACACGCAGGGCACGCTGTGGGGGAGGAGCCAATGGCAGCCCCTCGGCTACCCAGCTCCAGCTTTGCCGCAGAGGCATGCAAGCTTCCAGTCAAAACCCACCCAGAAAGTAGAGGAGGACTGTAGAGGGTACTGGGAGAGAAAGGTGAAGAACAACGTGGACGAGAGTTATCCAGTGTGAATTTAATTCCATTTCTGCTGTGCAGCCAATGCAGCCAGTGATGTGCATTATCTTTGCCATCTCTTCAGAAACTAAAGCCAAGTATCCCTTTCCCATGAATGCAAGGTCACATCAGATCTGCTTCAAAAATGCTTGGAAACACCCAGTCCTGCTTCAAGATGGGTTTGGGCAAGAACATAATTGCCTCACAGGCTCTTATGTCACCAAAGGGAGACAACTTACAGATACAGTTGTTCCTCAGTATCTGCAGGGGAGTGGTTCCAGGACCCCCAGAGATACCAAAATCTGCAGATGTTTGTGTCCCTGACATAAAATGGTGTAGTATTTGCACATAACCTGCATCCACCTATGTACTTTAAACCATCTCTAGATTACTTACAATACCCAATCATAGGCAGATGCACCTGACAGCAATAACTTGGCTTGAACATATCCTGAGAATGACTGTGTATGGCAGATGCACCTGAGCAGGTACTCAGAGTTCTGAGCCAAGAAATCTGGAGTGGACAACCCAGAGATCCATTCCTTATCTATGAGTAACATCTGAGCCCCGACCTGACCCATAGCATTATATATAAGCTGCATGTGTTCTGTAAGTGGTTGTGATTCTCCTGCCCAGCTCACCACTACTGGACTCTCTCCCTGTATGTAAGCCCCCCCAGGAAAACCACATGACTCATTGGCTACCTCTGAGTCTCTTCTTCAGCCTCTCGAACCTGGCGCTATTCCCACTGGAGTCAATAGGTTCAGCACAACACCAATATGATGTAAATGCTAAGTAAATAACAATTTTTTGTTATTGATTTTGTTAGGTTCAAGTTCAGTTTCCAGCTCATGTTTAGGTCTTAAGGGAGTGGGAGGATTCGTGGCAAAGAGTTGAAAGAACACTGGGTTTGAGGGGCTGTAGATAGGTGAAATACGGCTTTATTCAGCAGCAGCTCTCTTACACTGCCTGCTCTGTCTCAGCTGCTTGAGCTGGCTGCTCCCACACATAGCTGTGTGGCCAGCTCTCCCTTGCCTTCAGGGCCAGCAGCTTAACTCATTCTCTGGGCATAAGTGCACCTGTACAGTGTCAGCAGGGCAATTATACCTTTTACAGACAATAGTGGGTTAGAGCTAAGTGATGATCTTCCCATATCATGGCTACATAGCTGTGATAACAAGTGGAGTTATACACCTGCGCTCTAAACTCACTGAGTCGCACGGGATATTTACCTCAGCCCATGCCCACTTGGCTGCAGCACAGCCATGTTCCTTACAGCTTTTAATTTGTATTTTGTATTGTTTTATTGTTTATTTTAATATCTTCAATCCATGATTGGTTGAATTTGTGGATGCAGAATCTGCAGATACAGAGGACCAACTATACAAGGAAGTCAAATAAGCATAGGGCATGAAAAGAGAACTCTCTCCCCTTTTTATTCTCCTTTTGGGCTTAGATTCTGTTTATTTCCTAAGAGACCTTAAGCATTGTTTTGTTTAAGCTGCCAAAGGCTCAGTGGTCCTGTGTTGTAATTAGTTTTAGTCATCAGCAGAAAGCCCCTTTCTTTCATATCTCAAAAGTCAAAGCCAATCAATACACCCTACACTTTATTTCTCCCCCGGTCAATCAGAAGGTCAACTGAAAAAAAACTCGCCACCCTGGGGATGGTGGAAATCCCTAGGATCACAAAGAAAGCAAAACGCACACTTCCTTCTTCTGCTTTCCCCTGAGAAGCTGTCAGAGGTGAACCAAAGGGCACTGCCAAAGATGGCAATAATGAAAGCTCCAGGTGCACCTCAAAAAACAGGTGCTAGGACCCAGATGAGGCTGAAACACACATTTCTATGTTGCTGCCTTTTCATAGCCCGGGGCCCCACTATTAAAAATGAATATATTAATTGGATCACAGCCAGCCCTTTTAACTAAAAGCTTCCTATTTACAATTTAATAAACTGCGGCCACAGTACTAGTTCATGAAAACGACAGCATTAAGACCTCGCTCAAACACCTCCTTGCCAGCCTTATAGAGCTGGTTATCGATGGCACCCAATTTTAAACACCAAGCCTCGTTTCAGAAAGCCTCGACGTCACGTATGGTTTGCCATGCAAGAATTATTACTACAAAATGATTTTAAGTCTGCTTAAAAGGCACAGCCCTGCTTAAATCCAAATTGGAACACTGTTTTTATATTCCTCTTTCTGGAGAAGAGTCAGTCTCCAGGTATTTATCATCAGACAAAACTACAGCCAAGCGCAGGGTGACCTGAGAGCAGAGACAGCCACTGGGTGGCTGTCAGGGAGCTTGGGAAGAAACTACTTCTGCCATTTTTGTGCAATCCTGAGAAAGGAAAAGAATGTTCTATAAGAGAAGCAGAAGGAAGTCGTGGCTTGGCATTTATTTCAGTGAATCAAGCACAGGTTGTAGTCTTGGTTCAGCTGCCACTCACCTCTACATTGGAGGAGAAAACCTCAAGATCCAAAATTGATGGAAGCCAGGGGCCTTCCCAAACAAGTCCTAAAGGCGTGGAGCTGACTGGTGGAAGATGTGTCCTATGGAGCCACTCTCCCATAGCAGCTGGGTGGCATTGTGTTCATCCTCAACTTCACCCCAAAGATGGGGATAGACAAGCAAGGTAGATACAGCTCCCAGAGAGTGAGCTCAGAACTCAACGAGATGTAGACCTACAGACTCAGCCCGCAGGAGTCTGCACTAACATTTTTCAGTTGACTGACTAAGGTAAGGCTGATACCACTTAGTGCTGATGTGTTATTGCCTTCCACTGTGTCAAAATGCCCTCCACCTGACTTTCAAGGCTCTGCGTGATCTGGCCGAGGTCTACCCGACCAGCTTTATTTCTAACAAGAACCGATCTTCCCACTGTCCTGCAGATTTCCTGTCTTTTTCCTGCTCCCCTTTTTCCAGGAGCACACCACTCATTGTCCATGAGATAAAACCGTCACGTACTCTCTGAGTCCAAGGTTCTGGGTTGTCAGACCCCAGGGTACCCCAAGACTACCAGCCTGAGGCCTGGAAAGCTGCACTGTTACAAGGTCTTCATCAGGAAACATAGCTCAAGGTCCAAATCCAGACCCCTCCTCCACATAGCCCCCTCATTATCCACCCAGGGTTTCCCAAGCTGCAGGACGTGGCCCCGTAGTGCAGCAGTTGACATCAAATGAGGGTCTTGAGAGGGAGGTGAGCATTTCTAATGGATTGCAATAGAATTGGAAGTGTCAGGAATTAGTACAGAATCATTCAGAAATACCTTTTCCTCAGAATGATCTCTGTGTTGGTGCACAGTCGCCTATGCACAAGACAACAGTACAACAGGTAAGCCCTAAGGCAGGTTGTTGCTATAAGAAATTGGAAAACGATGATCTAACCCACAGGCTCACCCTCCGTGTTTAAAATGTTTGTAAATAAATTCTCATATGTATCAATTATAGTATACCAAGTATATTATTTATTAACTTCATACATAGCTACTACTCTACTATGTAAGATGTACCTTATAAACATGCTCAGAAGAAATTAAAGCTACATGGAAAATCAAACAGAAACATAACTTCCAATGTTTCCTGCTGTGTCCACACCAGAACCTGCCCCTTGGAGATGAGGACTGCAACCATCGCTGCTCCCTCACTTCTCTGAATTCCTCCTTTTCTCTACCATCACAAAATTCAACATTTAGAATATATGACCCCTGCCCACAAGTTTCTCTAAATCTGGTGAAGGGTCAGGTGCAGTGGCTCACACCTGTAATCCTAGCACTTTAAAAGGCTGAGATTTAAGAGCCAGATTGCTTGAGCCCAGGAATTCAAGGCTGGCCTTGGAGATATGATGAAACACCATCTCTACAAAAAACACAAACATTAACTGGGCATGGTGGCATGCACCTGTGGCTACTTGGGAGGCTGAGTTGTGAGGATCACTTGAATCTAGGAGGTCTCAACTGAGACTGAGATCACACCACTGCACTCCAGCCGGGGTGACAGTGTGAGACCCTGTCTCAAAAAAACAAAAAATCTGGTGAGGAAACTGATACACAAATATGTCAATATAAGAGCAGATAGAAAGTGCCAGAACGCAAATGTGAACAAAATGCTGTGGCATTACAGAAGAGGCTGTCAGTCTTCCTGAGAGATGCGAGAAGGACTTCATCAAGATGGTGATGAGTGAGCTGGATCTTGAGGTTGGATGGTACGTGCCAGGCCACAGAGGAGGTGGGCTCTCCAGAGAAAGGGAGCCAGTGGTGTTCAACTTTTCCTGCCTTTTAGAATCATGTGGGCACTTTTTAGAAATACTGTGAACTCCTCTTCTCAGAACTGACTCAGGGAGGGCCCAGCATTTGCATAACACTCCCATCCCCTTCCTTCCTCACTCCTGCAGCAAGATGGCAAGAAGGCATGGAGAGGCTTCCAGTTGGGCTGCAACAGGAGCTAAAACTTGATTTAAAAATCAAAGCTTCTCAGTCTGCGGCAGGAGCATAAACATAGAAGCAAGCAGGTCAGTCATCAAAGCAATTTTTTCTTAGATCGATATAGTTCAGCCTTGAACCATATATTAGTCAGCTCAGGATACTATAAAAAATACCACAACTCAGTGGCCTAAACAATAGATGTTTATTTCTCACAGCTCCAGAAGCTGGGAAGTTCAGGATCAAGGTTTACTTCCTGATGAGGGCTCTCTTCCTGGCGTACAGGTAGCCACCTTCTTACTGTGACACCTCACATGGCAGAAAGAGAATGCTCATGACTTCATCTAAACCAAATAACACGCTACTTACAGTGAAGTGGCAAAAGGCTTAATACCCCCAAATGCTATTTGCCTATACATTCTTTGTAGAAAATGTTGTTAATCATTTCTCTATTTACCAGCCATGCCTCTTCATCCCTTCTTTTGGTAAACCTCTTCTCATACTTTCTGGGGTTCTCGACTTGGCTCCAAAAGTAATCACTGTAGCTCCTAAGTGATTAATTTTGGGATAGAAATCTACACAGGAAATTCAAACCAAGGAAGGACAAGGAGACTTTGGCTGGGGCTGCTAATGGAGAGACAGATGCTCTTTCCCTTTCCATTCCCACCTGAATGATGAGGTTAATGGCAGACTCAGCCTGCGGCAGTCATCTTGCCATCGTGGAGTAGGGAAGGGGCTTTTCTGAGAAATAATTCATATAAGAAGTAGAGTTAATAACTGGAGAGGAAGCCACCAGGGCATAGTTAACAATGCGGGAGCCCTGGAGTCTGGTCCCCCTTGTCTATTATGGAAACAAACATTTTTCCATTTTTCTTTAGCACAGTTGGAGTAGCATTTTCTATTATTTGCAAATGCAAGGGTACTAATGATACATCTTCCACGCCCCAGACACACTGTGAGCTAACTGGAAACTCCTAACTCCTCTAACTTCTGTGAGCAGGGTAGGACCTTGGTAAATTTTTACGGATTAGGTGAACAAGCAATTCTTTTCCAAAGCAGAAACATACAAGTTACAACGGAAAAAAATTATCTTTCCAAAGAACAAATTTAGACACAATTATCATTGTTTACATAATCATATGTTTAAATAAAGCCACTTTCTTTAGCATATAAAAAAGAAACCATAAAATGTAAATGGCCAAAATGTATTTAAGCTGTATATACAATATATACATATGATAAATGGCAGTTACAGGAGGTTCCTCTGATCTTCATTAATCTGATTCTATAATTTTCTAAGATTCCCTTCTAAACCCCAAATGTAAAATCAGGATTAAGCGGTCATTACAATTAAGTTCAGTTAAACATGCATCTATTAAACAGTAATTCAACCAATAGGGACAGTGCGCTTTTAAGTACCAAACCCCATACCAAGCATTAGATTCATGGACCAGACATAGATGTCTTATAAACTATTATGAAACTAGACTTGATAACCAAACTAGACTTGATAACCAGTTGTTCTGGGCATTTTGTGGAAAGGAATTCTGTCCCATCTGCAAAATTAGCCTTCAAGCCCTCTAAGATCCCTTCCAACCTAAATTTTAATTACTATTTTCAATATTTCTACTTCCTATTTTATAAGTTTTATAAAACTCAGGGAAAATGTAATTTAAAAAATTAAAAGATAGTAATTCCTGGGTTGACTAGGGACAAAAATACTGTATTAGGATTCTTTGGTTACAACTGACAGAAACCCAATTAGAATAGTTTGAGCAAAAGAAGAAAGCCCATTGGTTCACATTAAACACATTGTCCCTGCTAAAGGTGGAGAGAAACTACAGACTCAAAATGTTTTGAGAACTCTGCTTCCACCTTGTTCTCAGCAAGTGGATTCTATTATTTCAGAGTAGCTGAGTCTTGAGGTCAGATACAGAGCTGACAGCTTCCCTAAACTTAATTTTCACAGTTTTTTGACCAGAAGAAGAAAGACTCAATTTCCATTCTAAATCTCTCAGGAAGAACTCTGATTGGCCAGTTTAGGTTCAATGGAGGGCAACCAATCAACCCAATTTCCCTGGGACTGAGGAGGTTCCTGAGACATGGGACTTTCAATTTTGGAATTGGAAAACTCCAAGCAAACCAGAACAAGTTTAACCCTAGTTAAAAGCCACCTCCTAATTAATTACTGTGCCTAGAGCTGTGGCCAGGAAGTTGGAATTTATAGGGCCCATTCAGACCTCACAGTGGGATGAGGGGAAAGAATGACTTTTGTCATAAAAGAGTGGGTTAGAAGTGATTACTCTTAGTTATGCAGCTGCTCCAATTTGTTTTATCATACCTACCTAATAATTTGGCAAGCGATTCCTGAAACCATTCCAATCAAATAAACTTATCATAGAAACGTACTTTCTTAAACTCACCACAATGAATCACTTT
>CM052649.1:9439761-9472979 GCA_028533165.1 Leontopithecus rosalia
CATTTCATCTCACACCCAACTTTTTGCAAAAGTCACATGAGGCTAGGTATAGTAGAAGCTGGAAGAGAGTATAAGGGAAGTACATCCTTGAGAATGGAAAGAAAGACTAAAAAGGAAACAGAGAGTCCTAGACAAGAGGAATGAAGACATAACAGGTTGTGGATCAGCATAAAAGAAAATAGCACTAGTCTCAAGCCTAGAAAGCAAGCAAGACATCCTGATGAGCACAGTGAGCCTGGGGGATGGAAGAAGCCCCCACTGAGTCTGAGGAGGGTCAGTAGATCTACCATTCTAGGGTCTGGAGAATAGTGACCCTCTTCTCACAGCTCCACTAGGTGGTGACCCAGTGAGGACTCTGTGTGGGGGCTCCAACTCCACATTTCTCCTCTGCACTGTCCTAATAGAGGTTTTCTGTGAGGCCTCCACCCCTGCAGTAGGCTTCTGCCTGGACATCCATACTTTTCCATACATCTTCTGAAATACTCTTGCACTCTGTGCAACCTCAGGCTTACCATCATCATCGGGAAGCCACCAAGGCTTATGGCTTTCAGCCTCTGAAGTAGTAGCCTGATCTGTACCTGGACTCCTTTTAGCCAGAACTGGAACTGGAGTGACTGGGAAGCACAGAGTAGTGTCCCAAGGCTGCATAGGTCAGGGGGTCCCTAGGTCTGGCTCATGAAACCATTGTCCTCCTAGGCCTTAGAAGTTATGATTAAAGGGGATGCTATAAATGTCTCTGAAATGCCTTGGAGGCCTTTTTCCCATTGTCTTGGCTATCAGCACTTGGCTTCTTTTTACTTATGCAAAGTTTTGCAGCCTGCTTCAAACCTCCCCAGAAAATGGGCTTTTCTTCTCTACCACATGGCCGGGCTGCACTTTTCCAAACTTTTATGCTCTACTTCCCCTTTAAATATAAGTTCCACTTCCTGAGTTCAAGCAATTCTCCTGCTTTAGCTCCCAAGTAGCATGAACTACAGACATGCACAACCGCACCCAGCTATTTTTTTTTCTTTTTTAGTAGAGACGGAGTTTCATCATGTTGGTCAGGATGGTCTCAAACTCCAAACTTCAAATTATCTGCCTGACTCGGCCTCCCAGGTCATTTCTTTGCTCATGCACATGAGCCTAGGTTATTAGGAGCAGCCAGACCACGTTTTGAACACTTTGCTGCTTAGAAATTTCTTCCCCTAGATTCCCTAAATCATCTTTCTCAAGTTAAAAGTTCCACTAATCCCTAGAGCAGGGACACAATCCAACCAAGCTCTTTGCTAAAGCATAGCAAGAGTGACCTTTACTCTAGTTCCCAATAAGTTCCTCATTTCCATCTGAGACCTCCTCAGCCTGGACTTCACTGTCCATATCACTATCAGCATTTTGGTTACAATAATTTAACAACCTTCTAGGAAGTTCCAAACTTTCTCTCATCTTCCTCTCTTCTTCTGATCCCTCTACACTCTTCCAACCTTGCCCATTACCCAGTTCCAAAGTCACTTTCATATTTTCAAGTATCTGAAACAGCTATACCATTTCAGAAGTAGCAATGTCCCACTCCTCAGTATCAATTTTCTGTATTAGTTCATTCTCACACTCCTATAAAGGAAGACCTGAGATCAGGTAATTTATAAAGAAAATAGGCTTAATTGGCTCACAGTTCTGCAGACTATGCAAGAAGCATAGCAGTTTCTGTTTCGGGGAGGCCTTAAGAAACTTACAGTCATGGCAGAAGGTAAAGGGGAAGCAAGTGTATCTTACATAGCCAGAGCAGGAGGAAGAAAGAGATGGGGAGGTGTTACACACTTTTAAATAACTAGAGCTCCTGAGAACTTACTTACCATTATGAGAACAGCACCAAGAAGATGGTGCTAAACCATTCGTGAAGGATGCATCCCCATTATCCAATCAGGCCCCACCTGCAATACTGGGAATTATAATTCAACGAACATGAGATTTGGGTGGGGACACAGATCCAAACAATATCACAAGCCTGTGTGTGTGTGTGTGTGTGTGTGTGTGTGTGTGTGTGTGTGTGTAGAGAGAGCGAGATCTCATATACACACAAATATACAATATGGAACAATACACACTAACATTTCAAAACTGATCTTGGGGTATAAATAAGGTGGGGTTTTTTTCTTATTCTTTTTTCTATATATATTGTAACTTTCCAGAATGTTCACGTGCTGCATTTGCAGTAATGAAAATTATATTTTAGAAAGGAAATAAAATCCATTTAGTACTTTCATTTTGAGCAGTAAAAAAAATAGATACTGTAGCCAACACTCCCACTGAGATAACTAAAGGTGCTAGATAAGACATAAAAACCCTTTTTAAACTTTGTATTAGCCCATTTTCACGCTGTTGTGAAGAACTGCCTGAGACTGGGCAATTTATAAAGAAAAGTGGTTTAATTCACAGTTCTGCATGACTGGGGAGGCCTCAGAAAACGTATAATCGTGGCAGAAGGTGAAGGAGAAGTAAAGCACGTCTTACACGGTGGTGGGAGAGAGAGACAGTGATGGGGGAAGCTGTCAAACACTTTCAAATCATCGGATTTCATGAGTACTGACTCACGGTCATGAGTATCGCATGGGGGAACCACCCCCATGATCCAATCGCTTCCCACCAGGTCCCTCCCTCCCTACAATTTTAGATGAGATTTGGTGGGGACACAGAATCAAACCATATCAAATATATTAATAAAAGAGAAAAAAAAGTTTTCTCTAAAGTGAAAAAAAAAAGTAAAAAAGAAAGCCAGTGAATTTACTTCAGTTGGGAGCATGTTAACATTTCCAGAGTTGACACTAAAAGAACAGAAAAAGAGTGCAGAACTTCTAAACTAGTAGAAATGAAAAATAGAACGGGGGGATCAGAAAAAAGAGGAACAAATAACAAAGTCAAAAGTGTATGGTAAGTATTAACCCAAATATATGCTGCGATAATAATGTAAGTGAACTGAAGGATTCGCTAGAAAAATGAAGATGATCAAATGGGATTAAAACATCTAACAACACAGTTTACAAAAGGCACATATAAAATAAAAGGATATAGGAAGTTTCAAAGAAAAAGGATGGGAGAAAAGTCAGAAAAATAGTAACCAAAAGAAAGCTGTCATCCCTCTATTAGATATTTGACAGAATTGGTAGGTAGATAGATAATACATAAATATACAATAAAGATACACATATATGAATTTACATATTACATATATGAAAGAGGCTAGGCTCAGTAGCTCACGCCTATAATTCCAGCAATTTGGGAGGCCAAGGCAGGTGAATTACCTGAGGTCACGAGTTCGAGACCAGCCTGGCCAACATGCCAAAACCCCATCTCTACTAAAAATAGGAAAATTATCCAGGCATGGTGGTGCATGTCTGTAATCCCAGGTGTTTGGGAGGCTGAGGAAGGAGAATCACTTGAAGCTGAAAGGTGGAGGTTTCAGTGAGCCGAGATCATGCCACTGCACTCCAGTCTGAATGATGGAATGAGACTCTGTCTCAAAAAATCAAATAAATAAATAAAAGATATATGAAAGAGAGCAAAAAGCATTTCTAAACATGGAATTAAAACA
This sequence comes from Leontopithecus rosalia, assembly GCA_028533165.1. Lineage (NCBI taxonomy): Eukaryota > Metazoa > Chordata > Mammalia > Primates > Cebidae > Leontopithecus > Leontopithecus rosalia. Next base: position 9,443,330 of record CM052649.1, read on the forward strand.
AATAACAGTTTTTATTTTACCAAGAATATACAATAATTTGACATTTGTAGGCAACTCATAAAACAACTCAAAAGACAAAGCAAAAATGACAGAACTATGGGAGAAAAATTTATATCAACAATCATATGGGAAATTTTCTCATACCCCTTTTAGCAATTGATGGACCAAACGGAAAAATGTGTGTGTGTGTGTGTGTGTGTGTGTGTGTGTGTGTGTGTGTGTGTCTTAGTCTTATCAAGGCTGGAACAGATTTGAACACTATAATCAATAAGATTTATTTAAGGGACCTGCAAAGAACATTACAGCCAAAAAATTGGGAAATACAACTCTTCTCAAGTGTACATGAAATATTTATAAAAATCAACAACATACTGGGCTATAAAGCAAATTTGAACATATTTTAAAGATTTTGGTTATACAGACTACAGTGCAATTGTTAGAAATCAAATAAAGAGATAAGAAAAAAAATATTTTATTTGTAAAACCATAGAGTTCAGACTGCAATAAATTTAGTTACAGTCTGGTAAGACAAGCTGGCCGTGGAGAATCCTCTTTAGGGTTCTGGGAGATGAGTGTCAGTGAATGGCCACCAATCATCCAGGACAAAATTAATGTTTGTGTCTGTGCATAAGGGCTTGATTTGGGGACTTCACAGGATTATTTCTTCTTTGAAATGTGGGAAACAATTTGTTCTTAAGCAATTCACAGGGCTATCCGGTTCAACCCATTGCTTTCCCAAGTCAAAATGTTCTTTCCCACAGCCCAGCAAGATAAAGTACTCAGGACAGCTGGATTTAAAGCACACCCTTGTGAATTGGGTCTTTATTAGGACAAGCAGAGAAAATCACTACATTTAAGTCTTCTTTTATATTTTATATGCTTAGGATAGAGCTCTAAGTACTAGTACCAGAAAATACAAACTGGGTGCAGAAAAACCTGGGTTATGAACATTACATGTTTAAATCAAGCTAAAAAGAGAATTTGTAGCCAAACTATAATGGAACTTATTGACAATGGATAGAGAACTGCTATGTGGTCATTTCATGTTTGACATGATATGTAGTTCTCTTTACTTTTATTTGGAAAACATTCTGGGCCTTAAAAAGAGTGTGAATCTAGCTGTTGAGGTTAGAAGCACTCCTGGGAACCCTGTGGTCAGCAGATTCTTCGTGTTGTAACCAGAACCATGACTCACCATCCTGGACACATTCAGGGTTTTTAGGTCTGTTTCTATTGATTTATACAACACTCTAGGAGAAATCGCAAACTCAGAGATAATATCATTTACTTTGAACTGTTTCATCTCCAGGTGCAAACAGAACCCCGGGCAATTGGTAAGAGATGTTATTGTAGGATACTGAGAAAAAGGGTCATGTGCATCAAACAAGAGGTGACAAGATGACAGAAAAGGGATGGAAGTGGATAGTGAGTTTCAAAGTGAGTTTGAGTGTAACGGTGTGTATTTGGCTCTTGGCTAGAACCAGACTAAAGTTACTCAGTGGATAACTCAGACTGAAATAATCTTTTTATTGCTTGCCCTACCTGAGCTACTTAGTTCATGTGAGCAGGAGCAACAGTGGAGCCAGCCTTAGTGCAGTGCTTCCCGAGCGTCTTCACGCCATGGACTCAGAGAAGGATGATTCCTTTTCAGTGCACTGCGGGAGGCTGCTAGACACCTGGACCAGCCTAGGCCTACCCTCAGCCCAGGCCCTGCCCCACACACACCACAGGCCAGAGGAGATCAATATTGAGTCCAATAGTGAGAAGCTGTTAGAACCCCCAAATGAAGAGCTGTCTTACAGGCATCTCAAACTTGACATCCAAAGCCCAATGCATGGGCCTCCCCACAACATCTACTTCTCCCACAGAGCTCCCACTGCAGCAGGCAGCTGGCAACTCCATTCTTCCAGTTGGCGAGACTAGAGTTCTGAGACTGAATCCTGACTCAGCTCCTTTCCTTACACCTTGTCATGGGCTGAATTTGGTTTCTCAGAAAGATATGTTGAAGTCTTAGTCCCAGTACCTCCAGATATGGTCTTATTTAGATCAGGGTCATTACACAGGCTCACTATACTGGGTCATTACACAGGTCATTAGGTAAGGTCATACAAGGAAGGGTGGATTTCTCATTCAGTAGGACTGGTGTCCTTATAAATGGTGGAAATCTGGACACAGGCAGGCACACAGGGGTATGCCATGTGAAGGCGAGGCAGCGATCATGGTAATGCTTGCAAATGGGCCAGCAAAGACTGCCCACAGCCCACTAGAAGCCAGGACAGAGCCTGGAACAGACCTCACAGCTCTCGGAAAAAACTGGCCCTACCAACACCTTGATTTTGGACTTCTGGCCTCCAGAACTGTGTGACAATCAATTTCTATTGTTTAAGCCACCCAAAGTGAGGTACTGTGTTCTGGTTGTTCTAGCAAAGTAACACGCACTCCTCATTGAGTCCAACAGCAAATCCTCCAAGCACTGCCAGGGAGAGCCTGGTCATTCCATCCTACTCCAGCCAAGGCTCCCATGATCTGGCCCCTAAGTACCACTCCCAGCTCACTGCCTCACTCCCCCACCTCCTTGGTCATCCCTCACATGCTCTCCACTCAGAGCTTTGGCATGGTGCCTGCTGTTCCTCCACCTGGAACACTCTTTTGCCCTGTCCGTATCCACGGGCCCAGTTCCCTCATCTCCATCAGCTCTCATCTTCCCAGGGGGGCCTTCCTGGATGACTCCACACAAAGCCACAGTCCCCCTCCCCAACCCTCAGCACCAACCCTCTACCCTCTTTTCACATACTATGCTTTTGAGTCCTGTTTGCTGTGCACTCACCACATCAAGTGGTAGCATTTATGAAGCTAGGGAATCTTATCTGCTCTGTTCACTACTGTAGTCCTAGCACATAGACAGTCCCTTAATTCATATTTATGGAATGACTGAAGGAATGAATCCTTCTCAACATCCATGACCTCCTACTCAGATGCAAGGGAACAACTCTCTGCCTGTGCCATGATGCTTCTATAAAGCCTGGCGCTGGTGGGTAGGGGCTGCCTGAGAGGTGGGGGATGCAGATCTTGGCAGCAGAAGAGAAGGGTGGCCTGTGCCATCCTAATCTGCTAAAAGGCCACGCAAGTGTGGTTTTCGTAGGAAACATTGAAGGGTTCTTTAAGATGGCCAATTAAGAAGGAAAAGGAAAAAGAGAATAGCTCATGAAACGACCTGCAACAAAGAAAGGGAAAAATAAGATCACAGAAGAAACCCCACATGCCAAATGGTAGGTGTGCATAGCATGGGGTTGACAGAGATACACCAGGTTCATAGAACCCACAGAGAAAAGAGCTATGGCAACCTCGTTAAAACCTCCAAAAGCAACGATAATTTCTTTATCGTTCATCTTATTATTTCATTATATTGAGGAAGCAAGGAAACTTGCAAAACACATTAAGAGGCAATTCGAAAAAGAAACCAGCAAAAGCCAATAAACATATGGAAAAAAATGTGTTTAACCTCACAAGTAATCCACGAAACACACATTAGAACAATGACAAAACATTTTCCTCTGCACTGGGAAAGATTAAATAATAATATCCAGCGAATTCCACAACAAGCATAGCAATATCAAATTGGCATAATCGTTCTAAAGGAAAAGTTGGCAGTATATATCAGAAGACTTTTAAAATTTATACTCCATTATTCAACAGGGCTTATAATTTACTCTGATTTGCCCACAAAGTCTTTTGTGTGTAAAAGATAATGGCACCCTCCAGTCAGCCCATTACCATGGATTTTACAAGCTGGAATTGGAACCACAATGTGACAACTGCAAACATCATGGACTTACCAAGCTCTCAGAGGAGAGTGGAAGAGGAAGAGTGGGCCTGCGAAACTTGAGAAAGACTTTAGATTCAGAACTACTTTCAGTCTATTGGCAAATGGGCTGTAAAACGCTTTCACTGTATCTAGTAAAAGCCATGATCTGACCTGCAGAATGCCTGAACCTAGATAATTCGGAGCCAAATGAGACATTATATGCATGGAGCATTTAAAAACCCAAGCACAGAGGACTTCTGACTATAGGAACACATTACCAATTCACATCACAATGATGTACTTAGAAAGGTTATCTTAACAAGAAATTTTCTGACATTCACATGAATAAATGCATGTACACATCTGAATAGATTTAAGATGCATGCTTGCTAGAACTCTGCTAAAAAGAGCTTTAACTTAAGATGCAAAACACCAATTACCTTGCAGTCTCAAGCTTAGGCAGTTTAGCATTATTTTGAAAGCCTCTGTCATAAAAGCAAACAAAAGACAAGCAGCGCTTTGCAGTGTCTCAGCTTCCCCGGCCGTCAGCCCATTGCCACGAGATTTTACAAGGTTACTTGCAATCGTGGACAAGACAACTCTGATGGCGAGCTGTTCTCTCGGAATTAATACATTTCAAAGTCGAGAGCCAGGCCAGTGGCAATGCTAATCAAGCTAGTGACAGCATTAATCTCCTTTGGCTCAGCTCAAAATAGGATATGCCACAGGTGACCCCAAGTCCTTCCCTCCCCTTCTCAAGCCATTAGCTGAACATCATATTTCTTTCTGCTGCCAGCGCTGGCGCCAGCAGTAGCACAATTCAAACGGGGGAAAGAGCACACGTGACGAGAACAGCTTATTAACTCTGTCTGGGAATTTCTGTGCTCACCTATGGCTGGTTCTAACGTATTCTCTTAATTTGCCAAAGGTAATGAGAAGACAGCCCTTCGCCAATTACCCTACACACCTCACAGAAAGACGAATAGCTAAAAGTGTTAGGATTCAAATTTAAGTTGTGTTTTACAACAACCAAAAAAAGCTTATACCAAGGGAAATTTCAGGAAGTGATTTAAGCAGAAATGAATTGTCAGAAAAACCTAGGTGTCGCTGTTCTACTGCAGTATCTCAACCATGACAAGGTGCTACTAATGACATGAAATTAAGGTCTGACAAGGTATCAGATCTGTTTAAATCCGGCCAAGCTCTACTCTGAAGGAATAGCTTAAAGAACAAACCTGATATGAATATACGAATCATTCTCCATAAACAAGGGTTCTATGGAGAACCTAGGAAACCCAGTCCTAAGGTCTGGAATCATCTGAGTAAGTGGGGAAACGCCCATTAATGCTAATTTCCATTCCTTAAAATTCTAAATGCCCCATAATCTGAAAGCCAACAGGCTCGGTATCTCCCTTTTAAAAGTTCTTTACTGTTAAATGCAGATACCCATGTGCCCTTCTATCCAGCTTGTAAGAGTCCAGGATTCTTTCCCAGGGTTCTCATTTTGATCACCTTGCAGAGACTAGGATGGTGCTGCAGAATTCAGGTTCGCTTCTGTTGGCAGCTTCCCACTCTTGTCAATCATTGATGCTCATTTCCAGATCTGAAGCATATCTTTATTTCTCTTCTCCCTCCTGGAGCATGTGGTCTTCAGGAGGTGGCCATGTTCTCCCCTTCTGAATTACAAGTTCTAGCAAAAGCCGCTGAATCTATTCCTTTAGAGAAAAAAGTAAGGGAAGAAACTACTGCGAAAGCACTTTCCCTAACTCCTCCACCTTGGATCAGACTGCAGATCAGACTTCACCCAATGGGAACCCAGATTCTGCAGTGAAGAAGCCATGTTTAGAAACCCCTGAGCCCACATGCAGCCACAGCTGGTTAGACCAAGTGTGAACCCCTTACCCAAGGGCATCAAACAGTGGGCTGGCAAGTGACTTGAGGCAGAATCTCAGCAGCAGTTAACCTGGGGTATATGCACACCTCAGAAAAAGGAGAGTAAGATTCAATTTAGAGCTGGAAATGTATGGCTGGAGAAAATCACACCTTCTGTTTTCACAATACACAGTAGAGAAAGGAGTGTTTGATATCTTTCTGGGCCTGTGGAGATGCACAGGACTTAGTGATGTGAGATTTCAAGGGTGGAACAACACTGAAAAAGAGGGTGAGAACAACGTAATCGTGGCAGAGGAGTGGTTTTTCCCAGGCGTCTGTGTGTGCACATCCTAGGAAAACCCTAAATACCTAAAGTAACACAGGAAATCACGCCTCCTTAAAACCAAAGAATCTATGGAGGACATTTTAAATGGCATTTAATAACTAAAGATAAAAGGGAGAGAAAGTGATATTAAAATCAATTCACCACTGAATTGTCACCATAAAATCATTTGCATATATTTTAAAACTATTTTTCCTAAAACTATTGCATTTCTAAGAATAGCAAGGATTTTATATGTATTCATATATACATATATATATATATATATATATATATATATATGTATATATGACATGGTTTGGCTGTGTCCCCACACAAATCTCATCTTGAATTGTAGCTCCCAAGATTACCATATGTCATGGGAGGGACCTCGTCATGGGAGGTAATTGAATCATGGGGCCAGTTTCCCTCATGCTGTTCTTATGATAGTAAGTTCTCAAGAGATCTGATGGTTTCATAAAGGGCTTCCCCCTTCGCTAGGTTCTCATTCCTATCTTTCCTAATGCTATGTGAAGAAGGACATATTTGCTTCCTTTTCTGCCATGGTTGTAAGTTTCCAGAGGCCACCCCAACCCAGTGGAACTGTGAGTCAATTAAACCTCTTCCCTTTATAAATTATCCAGTCTCAGGTATTTCTTCGGACTAAAACAATCCCTCTTTAACAACATGCAATCCCAGGGAAAGAACTAATACCACTATTAAAAAGTAACCAGCTTACGTACCATATGCAAATTTCTGTGGATTGTATCTCACTCAAAAACGGTCTGGTAAAAAAAGGATAAAAGAGTTCGACGTGTCGTTAATAAAGTTACTTGAAACAACCAATGTTAATGATTTCTTTTGGGAGACTGAATACATAGCAGACAATGGCCAGGCACACATAAAAATAAAACTGTGCCCCACAACCTGCAGCAATCAGCCCAGGTAACCATCTTATTTTCCATAGCAACCAGCCCAGGAAGCCAGCCTGCTCTCTGTAAGTCAGACTTATAGAAAGTCCGAACACTCTCCCTCCCTTTAACAAGTCAGGAAGCCAACAAATAATGTCTGTAATAATTGGCCCCAAATGGCTGGAATTTGATTCATAACTCACAGTATTCCTAATTTTTACCCTAATTCCCATGTAGGAGCAACCAGAGAAAGGCAAGTATGCTTCTCCAACCAATTACACTCCTTGTGAGCCGCTCCAGCTTCCTCCACTTCAGCAGCCTCCAATCAGGGCACTCCCAGAGCCTCCCTTTCTTCCATCACGATGCTTTCCCCTCCTCTCTCTACTTCTGAGTCTCTGATACACAATGATAGAGGCCAACTTCCTTGTTGTAGAAGGTTCGCAATGAATAGCCTTGGCTTGTTCTCATTTGGTTGGTCTTCATCTCTTTCCACACGTTTATGGGCATTTCTAAAAAGAATCCTTATCAGCACAAGCAAGGCAGTAAAGCAAGGACAGCAAAAGGATGTCTTACTGGGGCACCTGGATGTGAGAATTTCAAGCCTGGTCTTTTATAACATCTTGCCTGAAAGAATGTTTTGAGTCCTTATTCATACAACCCATGGAAAAATTTTTGAGCCCATTTCTGTAAAGCACAGTTTCCATAATGTATAAATTTCATAACTGAAACAAGAATATTATACTTTTCCAACCTAATGCAATGACACTTCCAAATGAAACAATGGAAAGAAGATAATAAAAGAAAGCTGGGCCAGCCAGGTGCTGTGGCTCATGCCTGTAATCCCAGCACTTTGGGAGGCAGAGGTGGGAGGATTGCCTGAGCTCAGGAGTTCGAGATCAGTCTGGGCAACCTGGTGAAACCCTGTCTCTACTTGAATTCAAAACAATAAAAAATAAAAGAAAGCTAGGCCAACACAGAGTTCCCCAAGCCATCCCAAAAATTAGAAATGAAAGAGTCGGGAAGTCTTTGTTGCTCTATTGATCTTATCAATGTCCTTTAAGGAGCTTATTGAGAAAAACGAAACCAATAATCTGGTGAAAGACGTCAACTTCAGGTGTCCACAACTCAGCCTTGCTCACTGAGCCTCAAGCCACGGGTCCTAAGGCCCCCACTGTGGGGGTTGGAAGTTCTCAGCCCAGTGGATGCCCTGAGCTTATAGGACCCCAAGAATGGGCGAACAGAGAAGGAAGTTGTAAAGTAACAGAACTGAAATGCTTCCTCCCTGCAACCATTACCCACGGAACACTAGCCCTCTGGTACACAGACTCTCAGACTCAGAAATTAGCAAAACAAACAAAGCTCCCACAAAAGGGAAATTACAGAGAAACAAGCACCCCACAGACCCTCCTGCCACGATGAATTAGTTACATAAGGAACACAAGCAGTTAAAAGTCAGGCACGCATCCTGTCAATATTCCGCAGGGATCCAGTTTTGCTGAGAAACTTGCTTCTCACAATATACCTCAAACCTGTCGGCAATGATTACCCGAGAAGCAGAAAGGTGGCATTTTAAATTTTAGTGACACATTAATGAACAAGGTAATCCTCTTGACAGATACAGAGCAAGACGCGCCACAGGAGGCAAAGCAAGAGCTCCTCAGATCAAAATGTAAGCCACATAACCGGCCCTGGCAGGCCTGGCGTGCATCAGAGCTGCAGTTCAGCTCGTTGCAGCCCCTTAAGACCCCTCACGGCCGCTGACATGTTTACTACTTTTATTTGTCCTGGCAGATGTTTGGCAGACATCTCCTCTCAGAAGATTCGTGCCTTTGTCTCGGAGTCGAGGGTTAATAGGACCCTTAATTGCCATGTTAGTTACACCAAGGCCCTACCTTTTTAAAAAGAAAGGCCTTCTGCAAGCTTAGTAACTGGTCTTCCTGTTTGAGATGGTATAATCTCCAAGGCAAAGGACAAAAAGTTAGACCACGAAGGGAAATGGACGGGAACCTGTCCCCAGACACTGTCTGTGGCATCTGTGGCTGGTCCCCAGAGCCCCTGAGAGGGAGGTCGGTTCTGGTACCAGTGCTCCCAAGTGGCTGTCACCGGACCCCTTCAGGGTCCTCCTGGTGGCCAAGGCCCCTGCAGACAGCTTGAGCAGGAACAAAGCTCAGGGGCACAGGTAAGAACTGAATTTTGTCCCTAAAAAACTCATATGTTGAAATTTTCTCCCCTGGCACCTCAGAATGTGACCTCACTTGGAAATAGGCTGATTATAGATGTGATTAGTTGAGATGAGGTCATTAGGGTGGGCTGGAGTCCAGTACATCCAGTATCCTTCCAAAAAGGGACGATTTGGACACAGAGACACACACACCAGGGAGAATGCCATGTGAAGGCGGCAGAGGTCAGGCTGCCGCTTCTGTAAGCCACACAACGCTAGAGACAGCCAGCAAACCACCAGAAGCTACGGGAGGCCTGGGACAGTCTCCCTCCAGTCCTCTCACACCCTGACCTTGGACTTCCAGCCTCCAGAACTGTGAAACAATCAACTTCTGTTGTTTAAGTCCCCGGTGTGTGTCACTTTGCAAACATTATGTAAATTTCCAATAACCAGCCAGGTCACCATCAGTCCTAACCTTTGGCCTTGTATGAATGAGACTGTTCTTAAACTTCCCCACATTCTTTTTCTTTAGTCTACTGTGTCAACCCACCTGCTCTTCTTATATTCTGAATCTTCTCATTTCATTTTCTCCAACACTAATTTATATTTCAGCTAAGGTACCACAGTGCCTGAATGCCCCCACCCAAAAAAAGGAATGAGTAATTCTGAAATATAACATTTTCTTGACTTGAGGTCATAGATATAGATTTGCAAAGGAGGTCATAGATTTGTAAAGCATTCTAACTTAGAGAATCAAAAGGAAAAACTACAGAAAACAAGGAAATGAGAGAAAATGTAAGGAAATTTTAAATAAGTGGTTTCTTCACCCACTAATCCTTATTAAAAGGGAAAATTGAGCTGCTATCTATTGATGGTTCTGTTAAAATTCAAAACAGTCGTTCTCAAAATACAGTCCCCACACCTAGGTGGTCTGGGAGTAGTTCTCAAAATGTGGTCCCTAAAGTCCTATGGCTTTGTCATCTGCACCTGCTCATCCATCTTTCCCCAACCATGCTCTCAAGAAAGCCTTTTCCATCAATAGCCAATTCTCAGGCTCCTCCCCAGCCCTACAAAATCAGCACAGTGGGATCCTGTACATGTGTTAGAACAAGTCTTCTGGGAGCTTCCACTAAATGAGGGAATCCCTCTTCTTCTCCCAAGTCAGGAGGCAACTTGATTCCACCTGATGGGAAATTCAGCTAAGAGTCACGCCCCAGGGCACTGTGTTCAAAAGGATCCTGAAGCAGATTTGGGCTTTGATTTTAAAATGAAGAATCTCTTGGGCAAGAAAGAGAAGGGAACCATGGCTGGCCAACCACCTGTCAGTCATCTGGGAATCCCAAGCTCACAAACTAACACCAATATTTTTGTTTTCTTCGTATCAGTGATCCATATAAATCAGTGCTTCCAAAGTGGTAAGTGCCATCTTAGCAAATAAAGATATCCCAAATTTCTGAAATGACTTGGACCCTAGGTATACTGACATAAAAGCGTACAGAAGAAATAAACAAGTTTGCCTGCAGTTCTAAGACAAAACTTGAAATAAAATAAGGACATGGTAGCGCTGCTCTCTCTTCCGCTAACCAGAAATTGCTCCCTCTCCTCCCTGTACCTGGCTCTTTCAAGAAGTCCTATTGTCATGAGGAGACACAGGAAATTGAGCTGGGCTTTGCCTAATTCAAGAAAACAAGCAACACACAAAACTTAAACTTAGAAGATAATTGAATTTGCAAGTTACTGTTTACATTGCACTTACATGATGAAGGTTTCTCCTCACTTTTAAAAGGATTTTAAGAGTTCTTTAAAGACTTGATTGATTTCACTATGGCCTTCCACCTGAAGCCTGGAAGCCAAGGGCTGCAGCTGGGTCTGCCCACCCTGCAGCCTCCTCTTCCTCTCAGCCCCCACCAGCTCTCCCTGCCGCGTGATGTGGAACCTGTCAGCATATCTCTTTTTTTGTAATTTCTTTTTCCGGCTTAATAGAAGTATATCAAATAAAGACTGTATGCGTTGAAGGACCACAACTTGGTGTTTCGATGCTCATACACATTGTGAAATAACCTCCACAGTCAAACTATCAATCACCTCACAGGGTTACCATTTTGCGGAGTGTGAGTGTGTGTGTGTGTGTGTGTGTGTGTGTGTGACACTTAAGAATCTGCTATGTGTGCGCCTTCTTAGCAAATCTCCAGTATACACAGCATTGTTAACTACAGTCATGCCGGGGTACCTTAGCTTCCAGAACGTATTCATCCTGCAGAACTGAAACATTGTACCTTTTGAGCATCACCTCCCCATTTCCCTCTCCTCCCAGCCCAGCAACCACCCTTCCACTCTCAGCTTCTACAAGTTTCACTATTTTAGCTGCCACATGTAAGTGAGATCATGCAGTATTTGTCTTTCTATGCCTGGTTTATTGCATTTAACCTAATCCCCTTCAGATTCATCCATGTTGTCATTGCAGTATTTCCCTTTTTTTAAAAGACTGAATAATATTCTATTGTGTATATATACTACTTTTTTTTTTTTGAGACAAAGTCTCACCCTGTCACCCAGGCTGGAGTGCAGTGGCTCGATCTCAGCTCACTGCAACCTCCGCCTCCCAGGTTCAAGCGAAATTCCTACTCAGCCTCCAGCGTAGCTGGTATTACAGGCATGCACCACCATGCCCAGCTAATTTTTGTATTTTTAGTAGAGACAGAGTTTCTCCATGTTGGCCAGGCTGGTCTCGAACTCCTGGCCTCAAGCAATCTGCCCACCTCAGCCTCCCAAAGTGCTGGGATTACAGGTCTCAGCCACCCCACCTGGCCATGCTACGTTTTCTGTATCCATTCATCCACCAGTGGACATTTAAGTTGCCTTTACATTTGAAAGCGCTTTCTTTTGTCCCTGCCCCTGCTTCTCCTGTTGTCACAGATATTTTGCCCTCTTCCTCCACACCCAGGTGACATCTTCCCATCCTCTCTGCCCTGCTTTGTCCCTTCACCTTTCCAAATCCTTTCCTGTTCAATCCAGACTTGGGCAGGGGGGCGGGGCTCTTCTCTGAACTTGCTGTAACTTTCTAGGGTCTGATGTCACTTGCCCTGAAGTCGCATACTTTGTCCTATGGCTTAGTTATCTGCACCTGCACATCCATCTTTCCCCAACCATGCTCTCAAGAAACCCATTTCCATCATATGCCCCACAGCAGCAATGCAATGATTCAACAGATTCATTGTGTGAACAGATTCATTCTCAGGGGATTGCAGCAAGTTCGTTCCTCTCATATTCCTTTTGGGAGCTTTGCATACATATATATATATCAGTCTCCAATGGAAAGAAATGAATTTCTTGCCTTTTAAGGGTTATTGCTGGCCTCCGGGAAGCACTCAGAGTGATCAGGCTACCAGATAATCTACATGATTATTTGGAGAGGTTGTGTGACGTGCACAGACTAGAAAGCTAGAAAATCCAATTCTGTGACTCACCTGCCCCTAATGAGTTGTGCAGGCTGGGGCATTGTGGCTCTTCTCTGGCCTGTCCTTTAGCCACAGATTCTCTCAATTCTAAGTAGTAAACCACATAAGGATCAGCTAAAACAGCTTAAAGCGTCAGCAACGTCAGCACCTTTTGAACGGTATTATTAATCCTTTGCCCTGTCCTCCTAAAATATTCCTCTGATCCTTATATTTTTTAGTACAAATGACAGGAGGCATCTCTATCTTATTTATAGCTCTAAATAAATTGGTGTGAGCATCAACCAAACATATTTATTTTATTTCCCAAGAAAAAATACCCCCAGAAAATGTCAAGGAAATGATCTTTGAAAAATGCACATCTGAATGCAATATGAAATATTTAAGGGAATGGCTGTGCTCTTGGTTTCCATTTTCTGTTAGATTATTCTACAGGCTCTTGTAAAAGTCAAGTCAGTGCTTTTAAAGGCAGAATGTGGCCGCAAGTTAAGAAAAGCCTTCAAAGCCCCTGGGTTCTTGATTTCACTTTTACTTTCAGCATTTTGCCTTGAATGAACGACCTCAAATAACTTAGATATTCAAAAATTGATGAACGGTACTTAGCAAGGTAAAACTCAAATAAAGATATGAGAACTAAGCCAGCCACCAGTGGCCTGAAAATTCATGGCAGCATTTACTGCTTCCTGTGGAGGCATCTTTTCAAGACACTTTCAGTGGGTTCTTCCCACCCATCCACCTTCCCAAAATCCTCTGCAATTTAAGGAATATCTCTCGCACTGGCCTGTGGTGTTAAACCAGCAAATCACACTGGGTCAGCAAAAAGAACTCAAGAATAGAAAGTTATTCTTTAAATATCACCATAAATCCATTGAATTGAATTGGCTGGGAAGCCAATACTCACATAGATTAATGCAGGTAATCCTCTGACACCTCTGTAAGGCAAGTATTATTTTATCCCCATTCCAAGATAAATAAGCGGAACCACAGAGAGCTGGAATAATTTGCTCAGCAGTCACACAGCCAGGTAGTGGCCAAGCCAGAGTGGGGCTCAGCTGGCCCCAGGGCCTGGATGTCCAGGCCCCATGCTACACTGTCCCCACCAGTATGGTCACTCCACATGTGCTGATATTGGTCTCGCACATGGTGAGTTAAATGAAAATTTGGGTGAACTGAAGGTTATCAAATTTGCTAGTAAATTGCATTGGTACAGATGTCTATGGCCTAGAGAAGAAGGGTAAAGCCCGTAAGAAATGAAGACTTGCCCAGGATCTATAAAAGTGATCCAGGGGGTGACAGCCCCCAAGAAAACATGGAAGACCAAATCCTATTGTCTAAGCAGACAAGGGAGGCCTCTACAGACAAGCCTGAGGAAAGCTCCACTGCTCAGGCCACACCCTGTCACAGTTCTGGGACGGCCAGTCGGGGACCAGGACTCATCTTGGGGTACAGCTGTGGAGGACAAGCCTTGACAGTGGTTTTGAACAGCTGTAGGCAATCTAAATCCAACACACATACAGCCACCCGGACAGACTGTCTCCGGTTACTGGGTGACTGAGGCTCCTATGCCAAGACCTTCCACACTGGCCTCTTGTCATCAGACCAGGAGTGTCTCATGAGGTCCAGCTGCTGCCAGAGTGACAGCACCCTTGGCCAGCTCCTGAGGTCTGCCATGCTGGACATGTCTCTTGCTAACAGGGCTGCCACTTGCTTTGGATCCAGTGGGCAGCAGAGAAGTTCCAAGCTCTGACTCTGAAGTCAATATCTCTGCACTCACTAGCTACTGACCTTGAGAAAATTTAGAGCTTCTTGGCGCCTCAGTTTTTTTACCTGAAAGATGGGGCTAAGAAGACAGATCCACTGGATTATTACGAGGTATAAATGAGACAACCCAGAAGAGGTGTCTAATTAGAATGAGGTACTTGGAGCAGTGACGTGCCCCACGTAACAGCCGCTGCCGTTAGCACTGAGGTCACCTACAGCAGCAAAGGGGACTGCAAGCACAGGCCCCGCTCACTCTGTGCCATCTTTTGTTAACTGCCGTATCTAGACTTCACTTTTTTTTTTTTTGAGACAGAGTCTTGCTGTGTCACCCAGGCTGGAGTGCAGTGGCCCAATCTCAGCTCACTGCAACCTCTGCCTCCCGGGTTCAAGCAATTCTCCTGCCTCAGCCTCCCGAGTAGCTAGGATGACAGGCACCCACCACCACACCCAGCTAATTTTTGTATTTTTAGTAGAAACAGGGTTTCACCGTGTTGGTCAGGCTGGTCTTGAACTCCTGACCTCATGATCCACCTGCCTTAGCCTCCCAAAGTGCTGAGATAGATTTTACTTTTAAATACTCCAGATATACGGTGCTATATGAAGTGTCCTCCTTGAGAATGCAGAGTCCGCGGTGGACCCTGAAGTTCTAGTCAGGAGCCCAGACATGGGGCAGCTTCTATGAGCACTCTTGTTATTTAAAAAGCTCTATTGAATATCAAGAATGGTTTGATATCAGAAATATCAGAAATGAGCTATGATTGGTAACATTAAAGGCATTCAAAATAGATGACATCTTAGTCCATCTTGGCTACTATAACAACATACCTTAGACTGGGTAATTTATAAACAACGGAAATTTATTGCTCACAGTTCTAGAGGCTGAGAAGTTCGAGATCAAGGTGCTGGTAGATTTGATGTCTGGCAAGGGCCTGTCTGGCATAATAGGCGCCTTCTTGCTGTACCACACATGGCAAAAAAGGCAAAATAGCTCCCTCAAGCCTCTTTTATGAGGATGCCCGTCCCATGCATGAGAACTCCACCCTCAGAACCTCCCAATGGCCCCACCTCTTAATACTATTGCGTATGAGATCAGGTTTCCACATGTGAATTCTGGGGAGAGGACATCAATATTCATGCCATAGCATAGGGATTGGCTAAAATATTCAAGAAATCTTCTCCGCCCTTTGCAGGAAGAATCTAATAATGCCCTGACCCCCTTTTCCTTGGTGGAGATGTGTTACAATAGCCTTAAATCAACTGCAGGTCCTTAAACTCGGAGGCTCTTGTATGCCTGATGCCAGCTCTCAGGGTAACAGGATCTGCTTCCACAGCCTGGAACTGCCTTCTGGCTCCCACTGCTCAGTGGTAGTCTGACCACCTAAGAGACAGGGAGCTGAACTTCATTAAGCTTATAGCACAGGCGGATGAGCACTTTGGGGCCTGCCAGCAAATTAATGCTCCTTTAATAAATGTTTCGTGTGTGGCTGAAGCTGCTTTGAGAGTTGCTGTCACAAAAATTGAGGAGCAAAGAGTCAAGGGATGAGCCAGCCTTCATGTGCTTCAAAGGCATTCATTCTTCAGCTGCTTCTTGAACCTAACAAAGAGAAGCCAAGAGGTGTACATGAGCCATTTGGCTTGGGTCTGTTTACAAGACTTTCTCAGTGTGCCTGTGCCGTAAGCTTTAAAGGGCAAGATGCAAGGCAAGTTCCCTCTGCTCTGTAGCAGCCCCTCAGGCTACTTTAAAGGGCAAGATGCAAGGCAAGTTCCCTCTGCTCTGTTAGCAGCCCCTCAGGCTAAAGGCAGCTGTAGCTACCCCCTTGGAGTAGCAGGCAGAAGCCACCAAGGTCAGGAGATCATAATCAAGTGGTCATGAGGAGGTGGATGGGACAAGGGAAGATTCAAGTTAAGTCATTATTTCTCCCTGGTTGCCCCAAGCATTAAACAGCCAACTTGAAAGAAGAAGCTTTTCTCTCTCCCCCCAGCAAATGTAATCCAAAATCCCCATTAAAGGCAATTAGGAGTATCTGAATTTGGATTTCCGGGTCCCTAGTTGGGAGAAGGGCAGCATGGGTCTTCATCGAAATCCAGCTCCGGGGTTTCCTGGACTTTAAGGATGCTTCCTTCAACCAAGTTCCCCACGCGGCCCCTCCGTACTGAAGAACCTGTGTTTGACTCCATCCTGACCTGCCCTCCTAACACTGGGAAGTGTATGTATAAACATAATATTTCATGAAAACAGCATGTGTCACCGAATGAGGGTTCCAGAGAGTCAGCCAGCGTGCATTCACCCAAGAATACTGGCCTGAGAAACCCTGGCCACCATCTGCCAGAAACCTGAGACCAGGAGTCATGGGAAACAGAACTGCTGCTCTGTTCAGCCTCTGTAAAGTGCTCAGCGCTGCCAACAGCTTAACAGGCTCGGAAGACCATGGCACGGGATGGGGACACAGGTGAGGACATCTCTGTCATTTGAGCACATTTCCAAATCCCAAATCCTGAGCAGCAGTGCAGAGCTGAATGTGCATAATGTGCATGTCAGTCAATCGCAGGGAAAATGCACTTCCTCTCTCTAGATTCTCTGAAAATGACCTCAAAAGACATGAGCTGAGTTAGAGCTCAGCAATGCTCGTTGCCACAGGACAGCCCAGACTCAGAGCAGCGGTTTAACAGCAGAAAGGTCTCTTTGCTCATGGAGTCCGGTGGGCCAGCAGTGCTCCTACCTCCTGCAGCCATACATACCATCTGGGGCAAGTGTGCGGTGATGTTGCCACAGCCAGGGAAGCGAGAACAAGACGGTCATTCAGGATGGTTTTAAGAGCCGGGCTTAATCACCTTGGCCCACACCTCTGGCCACCCCCATCACTCATCCTGACTATAAGGAAGCCTGGGAAATGTGGGGATTCTACACATAAGCAGGGAGCCCATCAGTAAGGAGGACAATGTTATAGTGTCTACCCTAAGAGGTAAGCCGCTCTGGATGTGATGTGTGTACAGAACCTGTCACAAAGCCCTGTGCCCCAAACCCTCCTCCCTGCTCACACCCTCATCTGTCAGAGATTCCTTCTCTGTAGGATAAGAGACATTTAGGAATTCACAATACTCCTTCTGGACTAGACATGCCACCTGGAATGCATGAAACCTGTTTTCCTAATTAATGACATTTCAAGGTGCTGGCCTGTGAGCAGTAGCGATAAAACTCTAGAAATTGTTCATGGCCAAGGTCAGAGTCCAGGAGGTACAGGTGGTTATAAAAGCCAAGAAGAGGTAGGTTGAGAACAGAAAATGAGCATGAGCCCAAGTTAGGGTCAAGACAAGGAATGAGCTGCTGACCCCGCAGGGTGGCGGCAGGTGGGGAACCGATGGCAAGAAGCTGTGGGAGGTGAGCACAGGGCCAGGGAACAAGGAAGAGGCAACTGCAGGGAGAAGCAGCACAGGTGTCCAGAGGCACAGGAAGAAGAGCCCGCCTGCTGATCTGAGCAGAGGTCCTTGAGCATCATTCCTGAGGACCCAATGGAGGACTAGGGAGGGCCATGGGTGAATGGGGGATGAGGGAAGAAGAGACAGGGCTACTTGTGCCTCCAACCAGAAATTGAAAGACCCCCAAATATGTGGGCTCTACTCGAGCTCCTCTGAACTCCCGCAGGCTAAGCCCTGCCCCTCGAGACCAATTCCTGAGCCCGTCCACACCCCACTGCCTTCGCTGGCCTCCATGAATTTGACCCTTTTTTGGCCCAAAAGAAAAACAATAATAAGCTACCAGAATCCTCCTTCTTAGCTAGTTCCTGGATTCCTGGCTCTGGCCTGGTCCTCCCTCTATTCTGGTATCATCCACAACCTGCCATGAGAGTGAGGTTTATTTTATTTATGTGTTTATTTATTTATTTATATTTGATTGCCCGGGGTATGGGTCTTAAGGCTGACCTTTCCAAAAACGTTCCTTTCCTCAGTTGAGGGTCTTGAATTTTTCTTAAACCACTTCAAGAAGGTGGTGTGCTTCCTGTTCTGCCTACATTACTGTATATATTAAAGGCAGTCTGATTCTCAGCATGAGAACATTTATCTCCAGAGGTCACTTTTTCAAAAAGGTTAAAGCAATTGAAAGAAGCCTTTCCCTTGATATCAAAGCCATAGACTTAGATGATTTTTCAAGCCCAAGAAATCCCACTCTAAAAGAATTAAAAATAAAAAAGAAGCATTTCCTAAAAAGAAAAATACCTGCTGATTTTTCTTAGTCCAGAAAAAAGTTATTAGTTCACAAGGTGAATCTCCGCATGAATAAACTCGAACATGAACGGGAAATAAACCGCTGGACATCTACACTTTTTCCTTTGTAACAGTCATCTTGTTGAAAAAGGCCATTGTTTTTTGTGCTAAAGGAAGTGCCTTGCTAGGTACAATGTACACACTATCTAAAATGTATAGAAAGATTCATCTTTTACTTCTGCTGCCTAATCAATTCTGGCAGAAGTGCTACAAATTACACTGCAGGTATGAACAGCAGCACGTCCATGGTGTGGCTTCTATTAAGAAACCCAGCTTGAGGTCACCCTGAAGCGACCTTGACGTTATCTTGGTCTCTCCTGCCTGCATACACTGTGCCAAATGAAGCCCCAGGGATGGGTCATTCCTTGATAACCACATGTTCCAGAGTTTCTTTTTTTTTATGTTTTTTTAAAGCTGTCCTCTTTTTTTTTTTTTTTTTTTTGAGAGGGAGTCTCATTCTTGTTACCCAGGCTGGAGTGCAATGGCGTGATCTTGGCTCACCGCAACCTCCGCCTCCTGGGTTCAAGCAATTCTCCTGCCTCAGACTCCCGAGTAGCTGGGACTACAGGCTTGTGCCACCATGCCCAGCTAATTTTTGTATTTTTAGTAGAGACAGGGTTTCACCATGTTGACCAGGATGGTATCGATCTCTTGACCTCGTGATCCACCCGCCTCAGCCCCTCAAAGTGCTAAGATTACAGGCATGAGCCACCGCACCCGGCCAAAGCTGTCCTCTTTTATTTTAGAAAGTATGTCCATCAGAGATATAGCCAGGTCTGGCATCAGCTCTCCCTGCCCACAGCCATTCCAGTGGGCATGTGCCTCTTGCTATACCAGCTGTTAAGTGGCTTGAACAGTCCTCCGGCCACAGCCACTTTAGCACCCATTTCCATACACACCCTCTGTTCCCTCTTCTCCTTGACCCCCTCCCGCCTGGCTTCCACATCCAATGTTCCATTCAAATTGCTCATTCAAGATCACCAGGGACCTTCATGTCCTCACAGGCATGGAAGGTTTGAGTCATTATCCTGAACAACAGCCAAGGCAGAACAGTGCAGCGCGCTCTCTCTGTCTCCAAATGACTCTTATTCTCAGATGCCACCTCCCTCTGGTTTGGCTTCTGCCACTCCAGCCCCTCCTCTGGGAGCTCCTCATGCAAACCTGTCCTTCCTTGAACGTCTTGTTTCTCAGAGCTCTTCCCCTATGCCTCCCCTACACAGCCTCATCAACTGTGACCCTCAGACGATCATCTCCAGCCCACGTGTCTCAGGGCCAGTCAGCAAATCTGAGTGAATGTCCCTCAGGAAGCTCAAACTCTACATGCCCAAAATGGAACTCAATATCATTCTGCAATATTATTCACATTCTTCCAGCTGCTACTGAAGGAGAGAGCACCCTGTCTAGTGCACCCTGGAAATGGTACCCAGAACGTTTGGCTTGCCCAGGCAAAAACATGAACATCCTCCTTGCCGCCTCCCTCCTATATCCCATTAGGTAAGTGCCCTGAATTTGCCTCGTCAGCATATGGGTTTGCTCTGGCCACTCCCTCCTCACCACGCTGCTCAGAAGGCCCGTCTTGTCCCTCCCAGCCCATCAGCCTCGATGACCTCCGTGCCCTGGTTGGTTCTCGTCCAATCTCACCTCCACACTGCAGCTGGACTGAACTTCCCAGAACTTGAATCTGATCTGTCACTCCACTGCTTTAAGTCTCCTAAACGCTTCAATATTTTTTAGAATCTTTAGGATGAAATCTGAACTGTTGACTAACACTCAGGCACTCGCAGTCGAGGGCTCTGCCTGCTTCTGTAGCCTTGTCTCTCTGCTCTTCTCCTGGCATCTCTGATGCGCAGGACCGCGTCCCATTCCCCTCTCACTCTCCTACAAATTTAACACAAGCTGCACCAGCTGCCTCAGACTGCCCCTCTCTCTGCACCCCCTCTCCTGACACACACTCATTCAGGTGCACGCATGTGACCTGCTCCCACCACCCCTCTAGTTGTGGTTGAAGAAACATTTCCTTCTGGGAGAACTGTCCTGACCTAGTGGCCGAGATGGGTCTTGATGAGGTGTGTTTCCCTGGCACCTTTGCTCTCCCATCAACATAATCATCATACCTTAAAGTTTCCTGAATTGTGTTTCCCCCCAACTAAACTTTAAGAACTACTTTAGCTGCAGAACTACTTTGATTCATTCCCTACTACATCTCCAGGACAAAACCAACACTGGGTAAGAGCAGGCACTCAGTAAATGTTGAACAAATATAAGAAGGCATGAATGAAAAGGGAGACTAAATCTCATCTCCTCCATAAAGCCTGATCCATTACTTCAGCCTCCACGAGGCTCTCTCCAGCCCAGCACTATCGTATTTTGAGCAGGACAGTTGTTTGTTTTGGAAGGCCGTCCTGTGCATCGCACGATGTTTAACAGCATCCTTAAATACCAGTAGCACAAGCCTCCCGGCAAGTTGTGACAATCAGAAGTATCTCCAGATGGTGAGCCATGAGAAGTGAGAACCACTGGCCCTCACTGGTCCCCCCTCCTTCTCTTAGCCTCTTCACTGCCCCTTGCAGTCATTACCAACTGTTACCACATGATTTTTCCTTGCCAGGGCCAGGTGCAGTAACCTTGTCACCCCAAGGAGGAAATCCTCCTTGAAAACAAGGCTCTGTCCTCTTGGCATCCCCTGTTAACCCTTATGCAAGACGGATTGTAGCAAACAGGATTGGCATGCGCGGCCCTCTGTGAAAGGAGGGAACACCAAGATGGCCACGTTTTAGGTGAAATTCTTATGCTCCATCCTGACTCTATCCTTTCTGCCCTGATATCCTTGACATCTCAACATTGGAAAACTCAGCCTTAGCAGCACGCTGCTACTGAATTCTTGGTCGCACACAATGCTGTTCTGTGTGCTTCATAAAGAGGATTTAAAACAATGCAGAGTGAAGAATCGCCTCATCTGGAATTCATTAAACTCTCATTTTCTAAAAATTCAACAAAGTCAGCTGAATGCATAGCAAGCTGCCCATGCTTCAGTGGCCACTCGCGTGCAATGAGTCTTCCTCCCAGTAACTCAGTTTCACGTACCGCCTGGCACATTCAGGACATAACCAAAGCACTGGAGCCAATCTGCCCTTGACCCTGCAGCATCGCATTTGACTTCCCTTAAACTATCTCACATATCTCTTGTGCTCTTTAAATAAATGATGATGATAATTAATATCAGCCAAAAAAAGTCAGTGGTTAAAAATTAATTATTTATATTAAATATTTAGCAAATGTTCATGTACTAAAGGTGATTTAGCATTGTGGCAGTCCTTAAAAAGAATCCAAACGTACCATTTCCTATCATTAGAAAAATATATTTGTATTTAGAAAATCATCTTGATAAACAAATGTGCACACAGATAGGTAAAAAAAACACAGTTTAGCCCTATCATGTGCCCATTCTCAAATTTACAGTAAGTCAGCAAGTTCAACAAAGCCTTTACTGTGAGTTCAGCCATGTGGAAAGAACGCCTCCCAAAGTTGTAACTGTGCTCTGAGCCTGGTTCTGCCACAGTCACCCTGTGAGCTTGAGAACGTTTTCCTGTACATCTCCCTGGTCCTCAGTTTACTCATGTTTAAAATGGGGAGAAAGGGTCAGGCTCAATGGCTGTAATCCCAGCACTTTGGGTGGCCAGGGCAGGAGGATCACTTGAGCCAAGAGTTCAAGACCAGCCTGGGCAACATAGGGAGGCTCTGTCTCTACAAAAAAATTACTATTAAAAAAAATTAGCCGGACATGGTGGCGCATGCCTGTGGTCCCAGCCACTCAGGAGGTAGAGGCAGGAGGATCACTTGAGCCAGAGTTGAAGCTACTGTGATCCATGATGGCGCCACTACACTCCAGCCAGGTGACAGAGCAAGACTCTGTCTCTGAAAATAAATTAATTCAATTAAATTTTAAAATGAGGTGAGGAGAAAACGTCCACATGAAAGCCAAGGTCCCTTCGGAACTAAAATTTCAGAGTTTTGATCATATACCACGACACTCTTTTTTAACCCCAAAATGACTTTTCTGCCCTGTGTAAATTGGCAAGTGACAAACATAAAATTGGGAAAAATCATATCTGCACTGTCCTGGAATTAAATGGCACAAAAGAGAAATCCATTATTTTGGCAAAGGGACAATTTTCCTGGACTCAGAAGTTCGCAATGAGGGGCTGACATAGAAAGAGGCACGTAGCAGAAAGCTCCAGATCAGCAGACTTCATTCAGAAATAAAGGGGATAAGAAAATAAGGTTTCCAGATGGAAGTAAGTGATAACCATGAACCTCAGAGAATACATCCCCAAGAAAGGACCCGGCACCATCTCTGTCATTCTCTTTGAGGTGGCTCTTCCAAGTTCAGGAATTCACTTTGGTAAACTTTCTCTTGGAGGGTTTCCTCCCTTCCCCGGCTCTCTCCAATGAGTGTGGAAAATGACCACAGACAACCCCGAGTGTGTGTATTACAGAAGCAAGAAGTAGCAAATGCACTAATGAGCCAACCAGTGGATCAACTCCACATTTCTACAGTTATTAAGGCAGCCACATCAGTCAAGGCTCATTTACAGGAAGCAGATACCACTCTAGCTATTTTAAGCAGAACAAGACAACATAGGGAACTAAGTACTTATAAAATTGTTAGAAGGATTGGAAGAGTGAGCTGAGCCTCCAGGAATAACCCCCAGGACCAGGGGCCAAACTGACCCTCAGAGGCCAGTTAGAAATATAGGAGTTAAAAGTCCAGCCCGAATATGACTCACCACAGGGAACACTGGCTCCTCCTGCTCCAAGCTAGGGACAGAAACCACAATGCTGAACTCCTCTGCCTTCAAACAAGCGATGCTCAAGCTGCACGGGCTGCCAACACTGCTGTGGTGTCTGCATCATCCAGCAGCTAAACCCTGTCATCTCCGTGACCCTACTTGACAGCAGAACAACCAAAGCAGGAGAATGAGGGTCCCTCTGAATCTGCACTTCCAAATCTCAGCAAGCCGCCTCTGAAGGCTGGAACCCAATTCATATTCATAACCAGAGTTGCAAGGATAGTTAGCCTCTAGACTCTGCAGTACAGGAAAGCTCATTCTGAAATGGAAAGAAGCTGGAATACACGTTGAGTTCCAGTCCACCATATCCACCAGAGTTGAGATGGAAGACATAAGCAAAGTCCCTCATAAGATCCTAAAAACAGTAACAAAGCTACTGTCCAATGAATCTCAACCGAGTTATAACATAAGACTTCTCCGGATCAATTTTTGTCACATTTATTTCAATGAGACATGACATTTTGGGATCAGTATTTTACAGGTCCGCATATGCTATAAAAGTCTTAGTTCTTATACGCTCCCTGTACAATTTTTAAGTTATTTTTCATAAGATGAAGAAGTAATAAAACAGAGGGAAATCTGTAACTTTATTCACTCACTATAGATTTACCAGCCTGCTATTAATATTAGATTCCAGGTTCTGGACCAGCCATGGAGATGCCAAGGAGGAGGGATGATGAGTTAAGATCATTGGCTTTACCAGGAATCATGTCCAGTGTAAGTCCCATTTCTGCCACTTGCCAGCTATGTGACCTTGGGCAAGTTCTTTACCTGTTCTGTGACTTAGTTTATCCATTTTTCAAATGAGAATAATGATACAGTCTTTAGGAAGCTGTCACACAAGGGTTAACTGAGATAATATGTATTGCTTTTAGTACAGTGATTGGACCAAATATTACTCAGGGTTCTGCGGAGAAACAAAATAGACTATGCATATAAATGTATATAGGGAGACAGATTTATTTTAAGGAATTCCTGACTAGTCCAAAATCTGCAGGGTAGGGTAGTAGGCTGGAGACCCAGGAAAGAGCTGATCTTGCAGCTTGAGTCTGAAGGCAGTCTGGAGACAGATCCCCTCTTCCTCTGGGAGGTCAGTCTTTTCTCTTAAGAGCTTCAGTTGATTGGATGAAGCCCACCCACATTACGGAGGGCAATCTGCTTTAATCTAGGTCTACTGATTTAAATGTTAATCACATCTAAAAAACAGCTTTACAGCAACATCCAGACTTATCTGATCAAATATCTGGGTACCATGGCCCAGTCAAGTTGACACATAAAGTTAACTATCAGAATCCATTAAGAGCATTCAGAAAACAATGCTGTTGTGATTAAGCTATAATCAAGGACTTGAAGGAGCTTGCATCTAGCAGTAAAGATAGATAATGACAATGCTTTGTGATCAGTTCAATGACACAGATGTTTGGGAGACCATGGGTACAGGCAACAGGGTATGTGTAGAAAGCAAAAATGCGAGGGAGGGCTCTGAGAGGTAGGAAAGAAGGCTTATGTCACAGGCTCTGGGACGGCCTCTGCAAATGCAGATGTTTCAAGAGTAAGAAGAGGACACCAGAAAAACCAGAGATGTCCAGTTTCCCCTCACCAGGCCTGAGCACGTTAGGATCCAGTGAAAACACCTTCCTTAAATCAGGAGGATCCCCCACTGGTCTAGGTGGGGATGGGCATTCAAGGTAACCACAGGCAGCAGAGGTGGGGATGGACAGTCAGAGTCATGGTCAGGAGGCAGTGAGGTCATGGTTGGAAAACAAGCAGGGCATTAAGCCCAAGGGAAAGAATAGAAGCAAGACCACAGGCTCCCAGTCAGGAGATGGGAGAGTCTGTGTGAAAAATAAGGAGTGAGGTCAGGAGAAGGGAAAGCTTAGAACTCAGCTACAAATGCAAGCTTGTGCAAAACACTGCCCTGCCCCAACTCCTTGGCATTTATAGCCATGTGGCACTAGAGCAGCAGTGGACTGTAAAGGACCATGTGGAAATGGACAAGTGGAATCACAGGCCCCTGGTGCCAGCAAGTGGTTGGCCACTGTTGGTACTAGAGCTTTGACCACCGAAAGAATCCATTTTTCCAGGGCACCATGAAGGCACAAAGTCCAGAAGCCAACCAGCCTGGTCATGGCACCCAGTCATGGTGCTTTGCCAAGGAGCCGTCCTTTCCTCACCTCCTCGGCCCACAACACCTGAGTCCTCATCTCCAGTCATTTCCCCCAGCCTGGTCCATTCCCAGTGAGGTTAGGTTCACTTCGAAGCCAAAATTTCCAAATGCATTTCTTATATCCTTGAGCCGCCAATTGAATGCTTGGCCCAGGTTACATCCTGGGTGCTCAGAACGTTTTGCTGCCAAAAATTTCGCCCAAGCCCCCAAAGGCGTTCCTCCACAGCGGAGATGCTAATAGGTTTTGAGTGAGTGAAAAACATTTGACAACAAACAGAGACTTGAACATATTGATATCTCCATCACTGACAGCAAGAGCCAGAGACAGACAAGCAGGATTCATCTTGATTGGCATATGGCAACAATAGCGCATAGCCTCCAAGTTCTCCCAGGGCCATGCGTGCTGCCAATTGTGAAAGAAAGGAGGATGACAAGCAGAGGAAGTCCTTTGAGATTGTTTTCCAAAATAAACTGATAAAAGGCCCACTGGGCACTGATGTTAGAAAGACTCAAGATACTTAAAACTAAAAAAAGAGTCCAAGGGAACCTCTTTTACCTAACGTCTCCTGTATTTTTTACCCTTCTGCAAATTTTAGCTGGTCATGTGAATCATATAAAGCTATTTCTGCCTTTTCCAAACGTCCAATTATACCACCCACAGCACCAAACGGAAGCGAATTGTAATCAATTTTTTAACTAAATTCATGTAAAATAAATTTAGACTAAAAGGATCTGAGTAACAAAGTCATTTTATTCAACTAAGAAATCAGATTTTGACAGCTAGGGCTTTTTTTTAAATCAAATCTGTTTTCCAGAGAATTGATTAAAATGCTCATCAGATACCACCAGGCACTGTAACAGAACTACAACTAACCCACTGTTCTCACGTGAGTCATACTGGTAACGGGATATAACACATTAGATAGATGGAAGGGGTTACTCTCCCAACCTGGCCACCAAGGAGCTGTACATCCTGAGGTCACTTCATCTCAAAGCTTTGTTTCTGTACTTGCAAATAGGGTGCTAAAGTTGATGCACTGATGACATGATTTTCACCCCTCTTGTATGCTCACCCTTTAACAGGTAACTTAGTAATGCCCTCCATTCTGACCCTCGGCTCAGCCACGTGATTTTGCTCAATAGAATACAACAGAAACAGTGCCCCAGTTCTCATCCTAGGCTAAGTCCTTGCATGTTTCTGCTGGCTTTCTTGAGCCTCTGCCATTGCCATGGGAAAGACAGCCCTGGGCCAGCCCCCTGAACACTGAGAAGGGAGAGAGAGGTAGAGCAGAGATTAGTCTCCCTGCTGAGACTCTCCAGCCAAATCCAGTCTACTTTCATTCCACATCAGCAAATGCAGGTGAGATCAGCAAAGCCTCCCGACTAAGCCATTCATGAAAATAAATAACTCAGGATGGACTGTTATACAACAAAACCTAAGTTGCACAGGACAATGTCACCCACTCCAAATATCTTACTAGTGTGTTGGAAAGATCAACTGCAAATATGTATATAAAAGCTCTTGAAAGACTGCAAGTCCTCCTCCCAGCCATGAGGAAGACCACGTGCTCTATAACGCATATGCCCTATTCCTGCATCTTGGGCTGTCTCTCCAGGTAGAACCTCCATTCTGAAGCTAACTTCCTTGGAGACTCAATTTCTAAATCACACCTCATAAATATACTCTGCCCTTCTACTCAGTCCCTTTAGATACTGGTAGACATCATGCTTAACTCATTCTTCTAACTCAACCCATCTCTTTCCCAACAAAAAAAAAAAGAAAATTTTAACGGCTCCCTTGGCTCCACGTTCTGCAGAATCTAGGGCCACACATTCCTCCTCCTCTTTGATCCACGCTGTTTCCTTTATCCTCAACAGATAGTCTCTAGTCACGACTTAATCTGGGAGGGGACTCAAACATATGGTATATCATTATTACAAAAGGTCACAGCAAAATTAACTTTATGCCAGAGGAACTGTTTATTCTACTAATTGTCACTTAGATGGCTTATTGAATATTGGGTAGCTTAGTAAACAAACGCTTTCCCAAGGCTATTTAAACGTATGCTTCTTCTTGCTTTGTGCTGGGATAAATGTAACTATAGTGAGCAATGCGGTTGCTTTCCTTCAGGTGGGCTGAGTACATGCGAATGCCACCTTCCCTGCTACCCAGTTTGGAGACAGGCAAGGGATGGCCAATGACTGTCCTAAGGTAAACTCTGTGTCCTTCATTGGTAAATTGTGCGTGTCCATGCCATGTCTAGTGAGGGTCACAGAAAGGAAAACTGGCACCCAAAGCATAGCAACAGGCATAGAAACCACCAAGGTTGTTGTGGGAAGGAGCAGCATATCCTGCTACAGTTACTGATACAGCCTGACCTGCTCCCAACTGAACCATGGGAGAAGGGCAATACCCAAGCAGAACTGGGCACAGCTTACTACCTCTCCCAACTTGACCTGTCTCCAGGATACAGAGCTGGAGTTGTGGTCAACGGACAGCTTGAAAAAGAGGTGATCTCTGTCCTAGATCCTTGCCTACAGGGGACAACTACTTATTACCCCAAGAGATAATACTCAAGGCCGCCTAAAATCAGCCAAGCAATACCTGTGAAAGTCCATTGGTACCTGTGGGCGTCATTAGATAATATGGAGACTAGGATCACAAACTCCAAAGTAGCAAAAAGGAATCAAAAGGAACAGTTGAGAAATTTACCACCAAAGACCCAGGGCCCACAAGAAAGGTAGAATTTTTTCAAGCAAAGGAAAATACTTTAAGTGCTTTTAAGACTTTTCAATTATCCGTTCACAGGTATCTGCTGAGCACCTGTTACAGGACCATCACAAAGGCTAGGAAGAAACAAAGAAAATCAAGACACACTATCTGCCTCAGAAGATTATAAAACTGGTGTAAAATTTATTACTAAAACACAAGAAACAATAGCTAAGAATAACACAAAGCAATATAATTATGCATCAGTTGTTCTCAATTTCCTGTGCAATTGAGGATCACCTAGGAGACTTGTTAAAAAAAAAATACTGAAGCCCAAGTGCACCAAACCTCATGCATCAGCATCTGCAGGAGATAGTCAGTGACCGCGATGCACACCTGGTTAGGGGACCGTGGGACGCACACAGTGCTCGGAGAATTCAGAGGAGATAGAATCAGTGGAACATCCTGAGCTACTTAAAAACAACAGCTCCTCTAGACATCAACACTGCTTCCGTTGGGAGAAGACTGACTCCCAAATCCAGCAAGCAAATGCTGAATCATGGGCCTGGCAACTTAGTGTTATTTTTTAAGATAACGCTAAAATTACTGTCTTCCGAGGCTGGCCTTGAGACTTTGGGAAAATAATGTTCACTCAATTTCCCTATGACTCAAACTAACAAGAAGGGGGTGATCTGAAAGCTCCCCATCAGCTCAGAAAGAATGACATTCCTAAAAAGCATTCAACTGTTTCAAACTACTGCTTAAGGCTACCTGGCAGACTTTGTGATGTCGAAGATTCCTTCCACCTCAAATAGAAAGCTCCCCAAAACACATTTCTATTCTGCTAAGTTACGATCAGTAGGTGGGACCTGAGCAGCTTCATATCTTTCTGCCCTTGTGTGAGTCACTGTGTGGAAGTAGATTAAACTGAATGATGAAGGTTTTTATCAGATGATAAATAGTACCTCAAATAAGTACTCAGACAATACAACTGTACAATGGAAAATCCATACTTTACTGTCCTAAAAGAGGCATGGCACTCTGTATTTTTTAAACATGCACACACTGGCCAGGCACGGTGGCTCACACCTGTAATCCTAGCACTCTGGGAGGCTGAGGCAAGTGTATCACTTGAGGTTGGGGGTTCGAGACCAGCCTGACCAACACGGAGAAAACCCATCTCTACTAAAAGTATACAAGTAGCTGGGTGTGGTGGCACATGCTTGTAATCCCAGCTACTCAGGAGGCTGAAGCAGGAGAATCACTTGAACCCAGGAGGCAGAGGTTGCAGTGAGCCAAGATTGCGCCACTGCATTCCAGCCTGAACAACAAGGGCAAAACTCCATCTCAAAAAAAAATTTTATATATATACA
>CM052649.1:9473079-9486394 GCA_028533165.1 Leontopithecus rosalia
AAGCTAGATATTTAGCATATACATATATATTGCCAGAAAGCCAGATCTTTCAGAGCCAGGACACCGCCATTATTTCACTGTCTAGGCCATCTTCCTTTCTCCTCCCAAATTATTTCCAGAATAGCTGCCTTCGCCTGCACCTTTCACCAGCAGGACACAAAGAGTGCCCATGTCCAACTCAATGCTGATGTTTTCCTACTTCAAAAGTCTCACAGTTTGATGGTTATCTTGACTTAATTGGCATGTCTCTGGTGCTGATAAGATTGAACATCTCTCCACATACTGACAAGCATTTGGCTTTCCCCCCTCGCAAACTGTCTACCATGTCCTTTGGCTGTGTTTCTATTGGTTTCCTGCCTTTTTATACTATAGAAACTAATCCTTCCTTGGTTGTGTGACTTACAAATACCTTATCCCAAGGTATCAGTGCTGGCTGTGGTGTCCAGGGTAGGTACTCACTGCCCCTCCCTGAAGGAGGATTATACACACACCCGACCCATTGATGAGAAGGTTGACCACATGACTTGCTTTGGTCATTAAAATGAGAGTGGAAGTGACATGATTTTTTTTTAAGGAAAAGTGTTAAGAGACATTTTATAAAACCACCATGGAATTTAACTCAAAGAGAGGCTGCTCTTTCAGCCTGAATCCTGGAATGGAGACCCAGGGAGCAGACCCATGGCCCGCCCACTGCCACCTCAGCAGAACTCGGTCTTTATCACTAAAAGCCCTGGAAATGTTGGTGTTTCTTGTTACCACAGAGAAGCCAGACAATTCAAAGACATACTGAAAGTGAGGCGCCAACAATAATAAAACACAAAACACACGCATGGGCTTCAGGGCTGAGTGGCAGGTGGCAAGAAAATGGACCTCACAGGCTGCTTACGTAATGGTGAAGCATTTGAAAAAACTATTGCCTGTGGTAACTAGAAGACAGAAAAGTGTAACTAATAAACTTGTGGTTCTAGCAAAGAAATGGGAAAACAGAATGTGGATAACATTGGATGTTTGCTAATGGCTGCATTTGACAAGGCGCAGTAAGAAAGAAATAAGCTCATAAAAGAAATGGCCATTTTGCAAGAGGAATTCAAAGAGAGTTCAGAGAGGCCATAAATTTCAGGACTTGCAGGGTTAGAAAATGGAACCGTTTCTCATCTCCAATTGGCAAAAGATAAAACTGAGAAGGCCTTGAGCTATAAAGTCCAATTAAGATTCATCCTTGGGGCAAAGATAAAGTCAAGTAGCCTTGTCAGCCCATTGTTAGAGCTCTAATTGGGCAGAAAGGGGGAGACAGTGGAGATGAAGTATTGTAAGTGAACTAACTCTTCAGAGAAAGTGGCAATATGTGATGTCTTAAAATTAGTAATTCCATCAACAGCAACATAAGCATAGTATTCAGAAATACAGAGCTGTAATTGTTTCCTAGTGCCGTGTAACAAATACCACAAACCTAGCTGCTTAAAGCAACATGTGCTTATTACCTCACAGTTACCATGTACAGCGGACTTGGCATTGGTTAACTGGGTGTTCACATCAAGCTATGTCGAGGTGTCAGCCAACACTGTGATCCCATCTGACACTTGGGGTTTTCTTCCAAATTCACTTGTTGTTGGCAGAATTTAGTTCTTTTACAGCTGTAGAACTGAGGCCCTCAGCTCCGAGAAACCACCCGCCACTCCCCACCATGTGGCCCCCTCCACAAAATGACAGTTTATTTTCTAAAGACTGGTAGAGAGGATCTCTGCTGCTTTGCATATATCTGGCTTCCCTCGTCTCTTATCTCTATGCTCTATTTTTTGTTTTGTTGTTTTGAGACAGAATCTTACTCTGTTGCCCAGGCTGGAGTGCAGTGGCATGATCTCAGCTCACTGCAACCTCTGCCCCCCAGGTTCAAGTGATTCTCATGCCTCAGCCCCTCAAGTAGCTGGGATTACAGGTGTATGCCACCACACCCAGTTGATTTTTGTAGTTTTAGTAGAGACAAGGTTTTGTCATGTTGGCCAGGCTGGTCTTGAACTTCTGGCCTGAGGCAATCCACCCACATTGGCCCCCCAGAGTGTCGGGATTACAGGTGTGAGATACAGGCATGACCCACCACATCAAATCTAGAGCCTCAAGACCATCTTTGAAAGGGCTCATCTGGTTAGGTCAGGCCCACTCAGGATAACCTCTTTCAATTAACTTAAAGTCCACTGATTAGAAACCTTAATTACCTCTGCAAAATCCCTTTACCCTTTCTATATAACTTTGTCCCAAAAGTGATATCCCAATCACATCGGCAAGTCCCACCCACTCTCAAAGAGAAGGGATTAGACAGACATGTCCACCATGCAGAGGAAATCCTAGGGCCATCTTAGAATTCTGCCTACCATGGAGGTATCACAGAATAAAAGTTTTAAAGTGTTTTCCTCTGAGGAGTGAAATTGGTAAAGGGGAGAGTTACAAGAACAGCACAATCTGTACGATTTGGTTTTAAAACCACCTACAAATATCATCTCAATAGAAATTTATCTTAATTTTAATAAACTATTTAATACAGACCACAAAAAACAGCATGAGCAAAGAAATAAAAATGCACTCAACATCAGAAAGCAAGCAAAACAAATTTTCCACTACAAAACAGACCAGCTCCATGAAGCAGGTAAAAACCTTTTTTAAATTTCTGATTCATATTTTCAAAAACCAAGAAAGATACATTCTTTAATCAAATGAAATAATTCTACATCGGAAATATTGGTTTCAGATTTTTAATTACTGGCAATACATTTAAAATGCAATGGAAGTTAAGAAGAGAAGATTAGACACTGATGAACCAAATAAGTCATTCAGAAGATCAGTGCGGGGAATTAAAACTCAGTAAATTAGATAAGGAAATAAGACTTACCTTAAATCTGCATATAAAGGAATTCACTGAAGGAAAGAACAAAATGGAGTGAGATATATAATAACATTTTTAAATTACAAAATTACATTTTTCTAATCAGGAAAATAATAACTTCATTATAGTTGGAAAAAACCCAGCACATTTGGGAAGATTAATAAAAGTATATTCAGGTTGCAGTAGGCAGAATAATGGCCTCCCAAAGAGTTCACATCTCATCTCCAGAACCTTTGAATATGCTATGCTACATGGCAAAGGTGAATTAGGGTTGCAGATGGAATGAAGGTTGCTACTCAGCTGACTTCAAAATAGAGAAATTAACCTGGACAATCCTGGTAGGCCAAATATAATTGCAAAATAATCCCTGAAGAGGGAGGCAGAAGAGGAAAATCCAGAGAGAAGCATGGGAGAAATGCAAAGAAGAAAAGGAACTCAGCCTGATTTTTCTGGCTTTGAAGATAGCAGAAGGGGCCATGAAACAGGGAATGTGAGCAGCAACTAGAAGGTGAAAAAGCCCTTTGGAAAGGAACTCAGCCCTGCTAAGACCTTGACCTTAACCCAGGAAGAGCTGTGTTGAACTCTAATGGCCAGAATTGTAAACTAATAAGTTTGCATTGTTTTAAGCCACTAAGCTTATGATAATTGATTCACAGCAGCAATAGAAAATATAAGCATTAAACACATTCAGGTAACTGACAGTTTTATATTCAAAGCCAAAGACAAAGTCTTACACCCATTTACTTGGGGAAAAAAATGATACCTACAAATTAAAAGTGAAATCAGGTTAGCATCAGATTTATCTCCCATAGCAGTCATGGCAGAGAAAAATAAAATGTTTTCCAGTTATGGGGAAGGAGGAGTGAATTCTGATCCAAAAATATTAAGCCCAAACAATTTGAAGTTAGAAGCAGCAAAAAGATACTCTCGGGCATGCAGAAAATGTGTAATGATTACTATATCTTCTCAAATTTAAGCAAATGCACAGAGGAAATAATCCAGTCATCCAATAATTAAATATAAATGCATTCACTTATTCAACAAATATTTATTGAGAACCTCCTTCTCAAAAAATAGTATTAAGGGAATACAGCAGCAGAGATGTCAACTGCCTTAGTATAGGATTACGCAGGTAAAATGTCAGTTGTCATGGAGTTTATATGCAAAGTGGGAGAGACAATCTATTAACAAGCAAACAAATAAACAACATAATATCAGTTTGTGATAACTGCTAAAAAAAAAAAGTAGAACAAGATAAGAGTGACAAGCCTGGATGAGGATTATTTTTGATAGAAGTTTCTTAGAGTGTCTTTCAATGATGTGATTCTTAAGCGGGGAACTTAAGTCATTGAGGAAATAACCTATATAAAATGTAGAATTTAAAAAGTGCCAGTGAAGCAACAAAATCTTTGAGGCCAAAACAAGTTTAGTATGTTTAATGGACACCAAAATGTTCCGTATTGCTGCTTGGGCTTCCTCACTGTATGGAAGCTAAGTTCTACGAACAAGCATCCCAAGAGAACCAGGTGGACACTACACTGACTTTCATAGCCTAAACATGCAATTACATAGTCTCACTTCTGCTGTTGTCACGAGTCCACCCACATTGAAGGGGGAGGGAACATACACCCCAGTTTTCCATAGGAGAAGTGTCGAGGACCTACTGTAAAAAAGAGCATGACAAACAGGAGCTACTTTTTGGCCATCTGGGGAAAATACAATTCACCACAGCACACTGAAACAAACAACATATCAAGGCAAAAAAATAAGGCAATGAGCAAAGACATCACATAAAGCTATAATCAAAAAAATAGCAAAAGAGATAATATGGTTGAAACAGAATACATGGAAACATTTGTAAGTGGACAAGGAGAGTCAATTTATATCAATGAAAGGCAAACCTCACAATATAATTGTTGGGTTTTGCCATGTCACCAACCACTCCAAAACCTGGCAGCTTAAACAACAGCCATTTATTTAGCTCACTATTCTATGGATTGGCAATTTGGGTTCAGCTCCACTGGCAGTCCTCATCTCAGTTGAGCTTATTCTTCATGTGTGATCAGCTGCCATGACTCTGCAACTAGGGTTGGATGACTAGGCCAACAGGGGCAGCAGTGGAAATGAGGCCACGTGGATTTCATCATCCAGCCTGCTGCCCAGTGCTTGTCTACGCGGCCACTGTAGTGGGAGTCCCAAGAGCAAGAAAGAGCAAGCCCTGTGAGCAGGTGCTTTTCAAGCCTATCCTTCTGCACCCATGAATGTTGATGAGTTGAGTAACTTAGCATCAAAATAAACTACTAAAGCTAACAAAAGCATAAGAAGAAACTAATAAAAATCACAATGACTGCTTCACCTTGAGTCCTCAATCTTTAGACAATAAGCAAGTAAAGAATTAAGGTTCAAATAAATAATTAGATCAACAAATATCCATTTTTTTCTATAAAGAATATGCATCTTTTTTCAATGTCCTTGGAACATTAACAAAAGTTGATCATACTTTTAGGCCTTTAATTTTTTAAAGGATGTTAAGGGGTCTAGAAAAAAGAAAGAAAAAGGAAGATCTTAATAAATCTAAAAAAATAGAAGTTACATAGCCTATATTCTGTCCAAATGCAATAAAACTAGAAATTAACAAAATTATAAGCAAGATAATTCAAACCATTAGGAAATGAAAATGCCTTCCTAGATATCTTTTGGGTCCTAATTATGGATGATTTAGAAAATAAAAAAAAAAAATCACAAAATTATACATCAAAAACATTCTTTTCAGTACCACACTGCACTTACTTTAAAATTGACCACATAATTAGAAGTAAATCACTCCTCAGTAAATGCAAAAGAATGGAAATCGTAACAACCAGTCTCTCAGACCACAGTGCAATCAAATTAGAACTCAGGATTTAAAAACTTACTCAAAACCGCACAATTACATGAAAACTGAACAACCTGCTCCTGAATGACTACTGGATAAATAATGAAATGAAGGCAGAAATAAAGATGTTCTTCGAAACCAATAAGAACGAAGACACAACGTATCAGAATCTCTGGGACACATTTAAAGCAGTGTCTAGAGGGAAATTTATAGCACGATATGCCCCCATGACAAGCGAGGAAAGATCTAAAATTGTCACAATTAAAATAACTAGAGGAGCAAGATCAAACAAATTCAAAAGCCAACAGAAGACAAGAAAAAACTAACATCAGAGCAGAACTGAAGGAGACAGAGACACAGAAAAACCCTTCAAAAAATCAATGAATCCGAGAGCTATTTTTTTGAAAAGATCAACAAAATAGATAGACCACTAGCCAAAGTAATAAAAAAGAAGAGAGAAGAATCAAATAGATGCAATAAAAAATGATAAAGGGGATATCACCACCGATTCAACACAAATACAAACTACCATCAGAGATTAATACAAACACCTCTATGCACATAAACCAGTACATTTAAAAGAAATGGATAAATTCCTGGACACTTGCACTCTCCCAAGACTAAACCAGGAAGAAGTTGAATTCCTAAACAGACCAATAACAAAATCTGAAGTTGAGGCAGCAATTAATAGCCTAGCAACCCAAAAAAGCCCAGGACCACATGGATTCACAGTTGAATTCTAGAATACAACTGTGAATTCTTGAATACAAAGAAGAGCTGGTACCATTACTTCTGAAACTATTCCAAACAACAGAAAAAGAAGGACTCCTCCCTAACACATTTTATGGGGCCAGCATCATCCTTATACTAATAGACATCTACACAACTCTCCAACCCAGATCAACAGAATATACATTCTTCTAAGCACCACATCAAACTTCTTCTAAAATTTACCACATAATTGGAAGTAAAACACTCTTCAGCAAATGTAAAAGAACAGAAATCATAACAAACCCTCTCTCAGACCACAGTACAATCCAATTAGAACTCAGGATTTAAAAACTCACTCAAAACAACTACATGGAAACTGGACAACCTGCTCCTGAATGACTACTGGGTAAGTAATAAAATAAAGGCAGAAATCAAGAAGTTATTTGAAACCAATGAGAAGAAAGATACAACATACCAGAATCTTTGGGACACAGATAAAGCAGTGTTAAGAGGGAAATTTCTAGCATTAAATTAAATGCTCACAGGGGAAAGTGGGAAAGATCTAAAATAAACAACCTAACATCACAATTAAAAGAACTAGAGAAGCAAGAGCAAACAAATTTGAAAGCTAGCAGAAGACAAGAAATAACTGAGATCAGAGCAGAACTGAAAGAGATAGAAACACACAAAAAAAAAATTGAAAAAAAATCAATGAATCCAGGAGCTTGTTTCTTGAAAAGATTAACAAAATAGACCACTAGGCAGATTAATAAAGAATAAAAGAGGAAATAATCAAATAGACAATAAAAAATGACAAAGGGGATATTACCACTGACCCCACAGAAATACAAACTACCATCAGAGAATACTATAAACACCTTTACACAAATAAACTAGAAAATCTAGAAAAAATGGATAAATTCCTTGCCACATACACCCTCCCAAGACTAAAACATATGAAAAAATGCTCATCAACACTGGTCATTAGAGAAATATAAATAAAAACCACATTGAGATACCATCTCACACCAGTTAGAATGGCGATCATTAAAAAATCTGTAGACAACAGATGCTGGAGACGATGTGGAGAAATAGGAACACTTTTACACTGTTGGTGGGAGTGTAAATTAGTTCAGCCATTGTGGAAGACAGTGTGGTGATTCCTCGAGGACCTGGAAATAGAAATTCCATTTGACCTAGCAATCCCATTACTGGGTATATATCCAAAGGATTATAAATCATTCTATTATAAAGACACATGAACATGTATGTTCATTGTGGTACTGTTTACAATAGCAGAGACCTGGAGCCAACCCAAATGCCCATCGATGATAGACTGGACAAGGAAAATGTGGCACATATACACCATGGAATACTATGCAGTATTCCATGCTGCATAAAAAAATGATGAGTCCGTGTCCTTTGTAGGGACATGGACGAAGCTAGATACCATCATTCTCAGCAAACTGACACAAGAACAGAAAAATATCGCATGTTCTCACTCATAGGCAGGTGCTGAACAATGAGAACACATGGACACAGTGAGGGGAGCATCACATACTGGGCTCTGTTGGAGGGGATTAGGGAAGGGACAGTGAAGGGTAGGGAGTTGGGAAGGGATAACATTGGGAGAAATGCCAAATATAGGTGATGTGGGGATGGAGGCAGCAAATCACACTGCCATGTATGTACCTATGCAACAATCCTTCATGTTCTGCACATGTACCCCAGAACCTAAAGTGCAATAAAATATATGTTAAAAAAAAATCAATGTGCCAAAATCACAAGCATTCCTATACACCAGTAATAGACAAACAGAGAGCCAAATCATGAGTAAACTACCATTCACAATTTTACAAACAGGATAAAATACCTAGGAATACATTTACAAGGTATGTGAAAGCCCTCTTCAAGGAGAACTACAAACTACTACTCAGAGAAATAAGAGAGGACATGAACAAATGGAAAAACAGTCCATGCTCATGGATAGGAAGAATCAATATTGTGAAAATGGCCATACTGCCAAAAGTAATTTATAGATTCAGTGCTATCCCCATCAAGCTACAATTGACTTTCTTCACAGAATTAGAAAAAAAACTACTTTAAATTTCATATGGAACCAAAAAACACCCCATATAGCCAAGAAAACCTAAACAAGAAGAACAAAGCTGGAGGCATCACATTACCTGACTTCAAACTATACTACAAGGCTACAGTAGACAAAACAACATGGTACTGGTACCAAAACAGATATATAAAGCAATGGAACAGACAGAGGGCTCCAAAATAACACCACACCTCTACAACCATCTGATCTTTGACAAATCTGACAAAAACAAGCAATAGGAAAAGGATTCCCTATTTAATAAATGGCATTGGAAAAACTGGGTTGCCATAGGCAGAAAGCTGAAACTGGACCCCTTCCTTACACCTTATACAAAAATTAACTCAAGATAGATCAAAAGCCTAAATGTAAAGCCTAAAACCATAAAAACCCTAGAAGAAAACCTAGGCAATACCACTCAGAACATAGCCGCAGGCAGACTTCATGACTAAAACACCAAAAGCAATTGCATCAAAACTCAAAATTGACAAATGGGATCTAATTAAACTAAAGAGCTTCTACACAGCAAAAGAAACTATCATCAGCATGAATAGGCAAACTACAAAATGGGAGAAAATTTTTGTCATCTATTCATCTGACAAAGGTCTAATATCCAGAATCTACAAGGAACTTAAACAAATTTACAAGAAAAAAACAACCCCATCAAAAAGTGAGGGAAGGATACGAACAGTCACTTCTCAAAAGAAGACATTTATGTGGCCAGCGAACATATGTAAAACACTCGTCATCACTGGTCATTTGAGAAATACAAATCAAAACCCAATGAGATACCATCTCATGCCAGTTAGAGTGGTGATCATTAAAGTCAGGAAAAAACAGATGCTGGAGAGGATGTGGAGAAATAGGAACGCTTTTGCACTGTTGGGGGAGTATAAATTAGTTCAACCATTGTGGAAGACAGTGTGGCAATTCCTCAAGGATCTAGAACCAGAAATTCCATTTGACCCACAAACCACATTACTGGGTATATATCCAAAGGATTATAATACATTCTACTATAAAGACACATGCACACATGTTTATTGCGGCACTATTTACAATAGCAAAGACTTGGAATCAATCCAAATGCCCTTTAATGATAGACTGGATAAAGAAAATGTGGCACATATACACCGTAGAGTACTATGCAGCCATAAAAAAGGATGAGTTCATGTCCTTTGCAGGGACATGGATAAAGCCGGAAACCATAATTCTCAGCAAACTAAAACAAGAACAGAAAACCAAGCACTGCATGTTCTCATTTATAGTGGAAGTTGAACAATGAGAACACATGGATACAGGGAGGGGAACATCACACACCAGGGCCTGTTGATGGGGCGAGTAAGGGGAGGGAGAGCATTAGAAGAAATACCTAATGTAGATGACAGGTTGTTGGGTGCAGCAGACCACCATGGCACATGTATACCTATGTAACAAACCTGCACATTTTGCACATGTATTCCAGAACTTAGAGTATCATTTTTAAAAAATAGAAAAGAAAATGGCTAACATTTATTCAGCACTTGCAAGTATCAGGTATTCTTTGGCTATGTGCTTTCTTGTATTGTCACAATTAATCTGCCCAACAAACTTAAGCTTTAAGCCTATTTTTATGCCTATTGTTCAGATAAGAATACAGATGTTTATAAAGATTAAGAAGCTTCCTGCAACTGAAACTGGCACACTTTGACCCAGGCAGTCTATTGACTCTTGAGCCTTTGTGGCTTAGCATTGCAGAAGAAATTAAACAGGGTATCAAAAAGCAGCCAACAAAAGAGATAGTGGGACACCATGATATCTCCAGGGAGCTCCCTCAAACTCTTGAGCAACTGATAGTTCCTATGTAATTTAAATTATTTTAGGGGGGAGCGGAAGAGAAAAAGAAGAAAGTGTTCCATTTTATTTTAAGAAGCTTAAGCCATCTAAAATTAAAATTTGACAAAGATAACTAACTGCAAACTCATCTCACAAATATAGATGCAAAATCTTTATTATATCAAATCTAGAAATATATTAAAATAATAACATGCCCTGAGCATGTACAGTTTATAATAGGAATGTATAGAAGGTTTATAGTGAGAATTAAATTCTGCACATAATTCATTATATTAACAGATCAAGGGAGAAAAATTATTCTTCTCAACAAATGCTAAATCTAGTCCCCTTTCTGATTTTTAAAAAACTTAAGAAAAATAGGAATAGATCTGAACGATGGAAGATGGTGGGGTAGGAACAGCTCAGGATTGCAGCTCTCAGTGAAGGCACAGACAGTGAGTCCAGGCCGCATTTCCAGATGGATATTTATTACCCACAGAACGGGGAAATTCCCAAATGTAGGAGAGACACGAGACGCTGGCACAGCTGTTTTGGCTGGTGCTGCCATTTCAGTGGGCACCGCAGCGCAGCGACACTCTGAAAGGGGCACAGGCCTGGGAGCCCAGTTAAACCAGCAATCTGAGATTTGGGAGGGCAGATTAGCATATCCATCTGATTGAATGGGACTTGGACACTGAACCAGATCACGAGATTCCAGGGAGGCAATATTTGATCTGGTGCAGTGGATCGCTGCACGGGAAATCACACAGATCCCGGTGCCCTAACAGCAGGAGATTGAAATACCTGGGAGACAGTCAACCAATCAACTTAGGAAAAAAAAAAAGGGGGCTCTGAGGCAGCAAGCCAGGTGATCAGGCTCAGCGGGTCCCACCCCCACAGGGACAAGCAGAGCAGTGATTTGATACACCCGCCCAGGGTTCAGAGTTTCACTGCAGACACAGCTGAGCCCGGGATGGTGCAGTTCAGTGGGGGAGAGGCGTCTGCCATTGCCAAAGCGTTCCGCCCCTACAGAGCTATACTCCCATTGCTGACGCA
Source organism: Leontopithecus rosalia (assembly GCA_028533165.1). Lineage (NCBI taxonomy): Eukaryota > Metazoa > Chordata > Mammalia > Primates > Cebidae > Leontopithecus > Leontopithecus rosalia. The sequence continues at coordinate 9,484,519 of CM052649.1, forward strand.
GCCCGCCGTTGCCTAGGCAACCCGCCATAACAGAGAGACTCCACCAATACAGAGGCAACAGAGCAGAACCCACAACAGCAGGGAGGAGCTCACAGCAATAGGGCGAAGCCCACAGCAACAGGGCAGAGCCCAGGACAGCAGGGCAAAGCCCAGGTCAGCAGGACGGAGCCCACAACAGCAGGGCAGAGCCTCGGCAGGCAAATAATGACTAGACTGCCTCCTAACTGGGCAGGAAAGCGGAATGGATACTCATAAAGAAAGCCCTAACTCCCCGAGACAGAGCACCTGAGGAAAAAAAGGGGTTTTGTGAGTTTTGCTGAAGCAGACCTAAACATCCCAGCCTAACAGCCCTGAATCAACAATGGAGCTCACAGCTCAGCACTTGAGCTCCAATAAAGTACGAACTGTCTCCTCAAGCAGCTCCCTGACGCCTGTATATCCAAAGAGTCACCTCAAAAAGGACTGATCAGACTGACATTTGGTGGGCATCATTCTGGGACAAAGACAGCAGAAGAAGAAACTGGTAGCAACCCTCACTGATCTGCAGCTACTACAGGTGTACCCTAGACAAGCAGGGCCTGGAGTGGACCTCAGCAGTCATACAGCAGAGGGAATAGACTGTTAGAAGGAAAACTAAGCAACAGAAATACTTCATCATCAACAATCTGGGCGTCCACTCAGAGCCCCAATTGAAAATCAGCAACTACTCAGATGACAGGTGGATACACCCACAAAGATGGGAAGAAATCAGCACAAAAAGGAGGAAAACACCCGAAACCAAAACACCTCATCTCCTACAAAAGACCAAACTCCTCACCAAAAAGGGAACAAAGCTGGATGGAGAAGGAGAGTGATGAAATGACAGAATCAGACTTCAGAAGGTGGATAATGAGAAACTTCTGTGAGCTAAAAGAACATGTTCTAAATCAATGCAAAGAAACTAAGAACCATGAAAAAAGATACAAGGAAATGATAGCAAGAATGGACAACTTAGAGAGGAATATGAATGAATTGAAGGAGCTGAAAAACACGACACGAGAACTTCGTGAAGCATGCACAAGTTTCAACAGCCAAATTGACCAAGCAGAAAAAAGAATATCAGAAGTCAAAGATCAACTCAATGAAATAAAACAAGAAACCAAGATTAGAGAAAAAAGCACAAAAAGGAATGAACAAAGTCTCCAAGAAATGTGGGACTATGTGAAGAGACCTAACCTACGTTTGATAGGTGTACCAGAATATGATGAAGAGAACAAATTCAAGCTGGAAAATACTCTTCAGGATATTATCCAGGAAAATTTCCCCACCCTAGCAAGCCAGGCCAATACTCAAATCCAGGAAATACAGAGAACACCTCAAAGATATTCCACAAGAAGAGCAACCCCAAGGCATATAATCGTCAGATTCAGCAGGGTTGAAATGAAGGAGAAAATCCTAAGCGGAGCCAGAGAGAAAGGTCAGGTCACCCACAAAGGGAAGCCCAGCAGACTCACAGCAGATCTCTCGGCAGAAACCCTACAAGCCAGAAGAGAGTGGGGGTCAATATTCAACATCCTTAAAGAAAAGAACTTTCAACCCAGAATTTCATATCCAGCCAAACTGAGCTTCATAAGCGAAGGAAAAATAAAATCCTTTGCAAACAAGCAAGTACTCAGAGATTTTGTCAGCACCAGACCTGCTTTACAAGAGCTCCTGAAAGAGGCACTACACGTAGAAAGGAACAACCAGCACCAGCCATTCCAAAAACATACCAAATGCTAAAGAGCATCAACAAAATGAAGAATCTCCATCAACTAATGGGGAAAACAGCCAGCTAGCATCAAAATGGCAGTATCAAATTCACACAAACAATACTTACCCTAAATGTAAATGGGCT
>CM052649.1:9486894-9552430 GCA_028533165.1 Leontopithecus rosalia
GTATATATCCAAAGGACTATAAATAGTTTTACTATAAGGACACATGCACATGAATGTTCACTGCAGCACTGTTTACAATAGCAAAGACTTGGAACCAACCCAAATGCCCATCCATGATAGACTGGACTCAGAAAATGTGACACATATACACCATGGAATATTATGCAGCAATCAAAAACGATGAGTTTGTGTCCTTTGTGGGGACATGGATGAATCTGGAGATCATCATTCTCAGCAAACTGACACAAGAACAGAAAATGAAATACTGCATATTCTCGCTCATAGGCGGGTGATGAAAAATGAGAACACATGGACACAGGGAAGGGAGCACTACACACTGGGGTCTACTGGGGGAAATAGGGGAGGGACAGTAGGGAGGGGAGCGGGGAAGGGATGGCCTGGGGAGAAATGCCAAATGTGGGAGAAGGGGAAGAAGGCAGCAAAACACACTGCCATGTGTGTACCTATGCAACTATCTTGCATGTTCTGCACATGTACCCCAAAACCTAAAATGCAATTTAAAAAAAAATAGGAATAGATTGATAAGTCTTTAACAAGTTAGATATCTTCTTTTTAAACAACATTCAGCATAATGTTTACCATTAAAATACTGGAACAGTATTTCCCAAACCATGTTTTGTTGACTATAAGCTGCAAAAGATAGAAATTCTTGATCTATCTATTGAAGGAGTATATTTCCATAAATACAAAAAATACTACAGATTGTATCCCCATCTTAGAAATTCAAAATATACCTTACTGGATAAAGTCTAGAAGAACAGCAAAAATAGCAAGTAAATTCTGAAAAACAAGACAAGAAAGCATATTATAAATCCACAGTGTTATGATACTGTGGTTGTAGTAACTGAAGGAATAGACATAATAAAACATTCCAAAAAAAGTAAATATAAGATTTTAAAATATGATAAGTAGTCCGTTTCAAAACAAGGAACAGAGTTCAGATTAATCAGTAAAAGATAATAAGACAGCTAGAAAAAAAAACATATATATATATGTTTTTTATATGTTATATATATATATGTTATATGTTTTTTTTAATATGTTATATATATGTACTTTTTTATATGTTATATATATACATATATATATATATATGTATATATATATATATATATCAGACCTCAAATTCATATTTTACAAAAAAGGTAAAGTCCTCATAACCCGAAGAATTTTATATCAAAAATGAAATTATGAAGATTGTTTAAGAAAACATAGGTGGACTTCAGGTATGAACATGGCTATGAAAGTCTATACACATCTCTCTTCTTTTTTTGTTTTTTGAGATGGAGTTTCGCTCTTGTTACCCAGGCTGGAGTGAAATGGCGTGATCTCAGCTCACCGCAACCTCCACCTCCTGGGTTCACACAATTCTCGTGCCTCAACCTCCTGAGTAGCTGGGATTACAGGTACGCACCGTGCCCAGCTAATTTTTTGTATTTTGAGTAGAGACGGGGTTTTCACCATGTTGACCAGGATGGTCTCGATCTCTTGACCTCGTGATCCACCTGCCTCGGCCTCCCAAAATGCTGGGATTACAGGAGTGAGCCACCACGCCCAGCCCCTCACATCTCTTCTTCTCCTAGAAATCATGCAAGCAACAAAAAGCATTACCCAAAATAGCAGAAGTGGCTGGGCACGGTGGCTCATAGCTATACTCATAGCACTTTGGGAGGCTGAGGCAGGCAGATCACCTGAGATCAGGAGATCTACAAAATTAGTTGGGCATGGTGGCACATGCCTTTAATCCCAGCTACTCTGGAGGCTGAGGCAGGAGAATCGCTTGAACCCAGGTGGATGTTGCAGTGAGCTGAGATCGTGCCATTCCACTCTAGCCTGAGCAACAAGCATGAAGCTCTGTCTCAGAAAAAAAAAATGCAGAAGCTTCATTCTCAGTGAAACTTGGAGAAAAGGATAATTGAAAGACGTTAAATCACATGTAAAGACTGACAATCATAGCTGAAATTGAATAGAAGCCACCTAGAAGGTAATAAAAAGAAAAGTGCAAAGAGTGGAGAGAAGCCATAATGCTATCAGGACTCAAAAAATACCACACAAATGCACCTCCTTAAGCAAGGGCCACATTTCAGTATAATAGGTATGTCCTTGTCTACAATAGTGGTTGTGACAGCTGGGAGATGGGCAGAGCCAGTGCCAAAAAAAATCTCTTTGATCAGGTTTGGTTGAAAGAAGCAGAGAAGGTCTACAGGAAGAAATTGTTTCAAGCCCTATTCAATGGAAGCAGTCTGTCTCTGAAAAGCTGTCTTGGACCCATCCCCAAAAAGGGACTTCCAAGCTGGTGGAGGAAATTATGATCATTCAATAATGACCAATAAAATGAATTAGCACAGCATTGATAAAAGGAGAATCTAGGCAATCATGGGCAAAAGACAACAAAATTTATCAATAGGTAAGAATACTTGCCAGAAAAAAATGTTGCCACAGAGCAGATAAAAATGTGGCACATATACACCATGGAATATTATGCAGCAATCAAAAATGATGACTTCGTGTCCTTTGTAGGGACATGGATGAATCTGGAGAACATCATTCTCAGCAAATTGACACAAGAACAGAAAAGGAAACACCGTATATACTCACTCATAGGCGGGTGACGAACAATGAGAACACATGGACACAGGGAAGGGAGCACCACACACTGAGGTCTATTGGGGGAAATAGGGGAGGGACAGCGGGGGGGGAGAGCGGGGGAGGGATGGCATGGGGAGAAATGCCAAATATGGGTGAGGGGGCAAAAGGCAGCAAAACACACTGCCACGTGTGTGCCTATGCAACTATCTTGCATGTTCTGCACATGTACCCCAAAACCTAAAATGCAATAAAAATTAAAAAAAAAAAAATTTAACTAAATATTTTATTATGAATTTTAATGGACTCAGTGAGGCCATTAACTTTGTAAAGGAACAACAGAAATACAGGAACCTAGAAAAGACGTGGTTATTCAACAAAAGAGATAAAACATGAGCTAATGATATATACTCCAAGAAAGAATAAATGAATAAATAGTGGAAGAAGCAAAAATGGGTTTAGATACTCTGGGGACACATTAAGAAACCTAGAGAATATTAAGAAGAACAATGAACATCAGAAAACAAATTCAAGAAAGCATTTTTATTAAAGAAAAAATGTAAATCTAGAACACAGATAAAGGAGATGCAATGTATACATAATTGGAGCCCCGGAAGAAACCCAAACAATTCAATGAAGCAAGTATTTAATGACATCATTCATGAAACTTCAGTGCAATAAAAAAGAAAAATATAATCTGTGCAATTGAAAGCATGCACTGTGCAACAGGAGAAAAAGAAACGACCTAGAACAGCTAACAGGAAGACTCAATCATAGTAAAGTTTCCAGACTTTAAAGGACAAGAAAAAAATTCCGAACATAGAAATCAATGTGCTTCAGATTTATCCACTGTTAAACACCAAAAGATAGTGACACAGCATCTATAAGATTCTCCTGGGAAAGTATGATCTGCCCTTCCTATGTAAAGGCTCTGGTTATTTTTAATTGCAAGAAACTAGGGACTATTGATATCATGAGTGTTTCTTAAGATAACCTAAAATGCAATTTTATATATATATATATATATATATATATATATATATATATATATATTTTAAGCCACTAGAGGATAAACTTCAGTGAATCAAAAGATAATTAGGAAAACCAGAAGCAGAAAATGCAGTGGTGAGCACTGGATGGGTTTAATTGTGAAATAAGAGCAAAACGAATGTGTGGACTAGATCACAGAGCACAAGTAAATGTTACATGCCATGACATTATGAAAATTATACAAAAATACAACTTAGGAGAGGAAGGGAATGAGAAGGTGAAGGGCAGAGTAAGTTTGCCTACCGCACTTGAAAGACGGCAGGCGTCATTCACAGGTAGGGTATAAACGTGCCTCCCTTTCGAAGATCAACTCTAAGGCCAGCAGGCATTATTGATTCAAACTGGGTGGAGAGGCAGGGAAGAAAGGAGTTAACGCACTAACTTCATCATTATTTTATCAAGAGGAACAAATATATATGGTGTCAAAAACAGGGGACCAAGGGTATGTTTTTTTGAGACAGGGTCTCACTCTGTCACCCAGGTTGGAGTCCAGTGGCACAATCTCAGCTCACTGCGACCTTCACCTCCCAGGCTCAAGGGATGCTTCCACCTCAGCCTCCTGAGAAGCTGGGACCACAGGCACACGCCACCAAGTCCGGCTAATTTTTTGTGTTTTTCATGGAGACAGGTTTTGCCATGTTGGCCAGGCTGGTCTCAAACTTCTGAGCTCAGGTGATTTACCCGACTTGGCCTCTTAAAGTGGATATTTATTTATTTATCTTTTTTTTTTTTTTTGAGACAGAGTCTTGCTCTGTCACCCAGGCTGGAGTGCAATGGCGCAATCTTGGCTCACTGCAACCTCCGCCTCCTGGGTTCAGGCAATTCTCCCGCCTCAGCCTTCTGAGTAGCTGGGACTACAGGCATGCACCACCGCACCCAGCTAATTTTTGTATTTTTAGTAGAGTTAGGGTTTCGCCATGTTAGCAAGCCTGTTCTCAAACTCCTGACCTCAGGTGATCCACCTGCCTTGGCCTCCCAAAGTGCTGAGATTACAGGCGTGAGCCACCACACCCAGGCAGCATATTTATTTTAAATGAAATTATAAAAGTAAGCATTTCCTATAAAAATACAAACCTTTCTAAACTTCAGAAAATGTTTCAAAGAAAACTGAACACCTAGTATGTGACTTTATATAAAGACATGCAAATTAAAAATAAAAAGTAAAATGATGTGGAAATGCTCAAAAGCATCTTCCACTAATGAAGGACAATGAGCTTCTTCAACTCCTTTTAACTCATCTTCGATGTATGAAAGGAAGGAAGAAAGGGAGGAAAGAAGGGCGGGTGGGAGGGAAGAGAGAGGAGGCTGAATGACGAAGGAAAACCCAGCTCCAGGCTGTACGCGGCAGCCATTCCAAAAACGGAATAATTCACAAGGATTTGTAAAAAGTTTCAAAACTCAAGTACAAAGAAAAAAGAGCAGAGGTTTTGATATTAATATCACTCAAGCACTGCAGATGACAAAGCGTTGAAAAACAAAGCAAAATGGCCCTTTATTAGGCCAAACGGTGCAATTTCACAACAAATACACAAAGTTCTTAATATCTCTGGACCTCCCTCCGTCCTTGAGAGTAAATGGTCAAAAAGTAAACTGCAGAATACAGAAACGTCTTAATTAATAAAGAAAGTCTGGTTTGTAGATACAGAAATACATACACACATACATTCACACACACATACCCTGAAAATAAAGAAAACACCTTCAGCTCAAGTGCCAGTGAAAGTGGGTAGAAATTGGATTTGGTTAGGCCTAAACGAAAACCTTCAGTAAGTAAAATCAGGGCAGAAAATTTTCTAAGGTCACAATGCTACGAAACTAGAAACTGAAAATCAGACTGAAACACCAAAAGCCCTTCCACCTGGGACGGGGGAAAAATACTTTTAAACAATTCTGACTCAAAGAGGCCACACAACCAGAACTGCAGAATGCCCAGAAAACAAAACGAAGTGGTCATGTGTAAGAATCGACAGGAAAAAGCTAAGCAATGCTCAGCATAAAACACTTAAATTCTATTGATTAAGAAGAAAAAGAGTGAATTGAAACAAATGAATTAAGCATCCAACTCAAAACTGTTAGGAAGAGAACAGCAGAGCAAACAGAAGAAAAGCAAAATGAATTATTTTAAGAGCAGAAATGAGTAAGTTCGAAGTCAGGAAAGCAGCGAAAAATAAATCTGAAAGTTGGTTTCTTTTGGTCAAGTAACTTTTTATAGTAGCGTCTGGATTTAAATACCTGCACAACGTCGCGCTCCTGCGATAGGGGGAAGGAGAATTCTCAATAGAGGGAATGGACTCTTTTAGGTGAAGTTCCCGGGGCAGAACAGCAGGGGGCGGGGGGAGGGTTGGGGGCCAGCAGAACAAAGAGGGGACTGAATTGCTTTGTATAATAAAGTGACAGGGCTCTGCGGGGAGCCTGAGACTGCGGGGTAAGGGTTCTAAAGAGGAAATATAAGATGTGGAGAAAGAGAGAGAGAGCAACATAAAGGCAGGTTGAGGAAGATAAAGCGTCTGGGCTAGATTCACTCCCTCCTGCACTTTGCGTCCTCTCTGTGGTTTACCTGCCCGTTACACTTGGAGTGTGTCCTTCAGTCACTCCCTATCACAGGAAAGTAACCGCGTTCCTGCATGTCTGAAAATGTCTTTAAGTGTTCTGCAAACTTGACACTATTTTAGGCAAAGAATTCGAGTGTAATTCTAATGTGAAATCATTTCCCTCAGGATGTTCAAGGTATGACTCCATTTGTCTTCATATCCCACACTGAGCGGTTAAAAAGAAAGCAGCGATCAATATGCACTAAAATGGATAGCTCTCCAAGGCACAATGTTGATGAAAACGACAAGTCTTTAAGTAACTTACAGGGAGTGATACCTTTTACACCAAAGGAATCTGGAAGGGGACTCACCAGTGCTTCACTGGGAGGAGGGGAAGGGGCACTGGAATTGTGGGGTACTGCCAAGGTAGGCAACAAACCTATGGATCGATTATCTATGTATTTTTCAATTTATCTTATCAGTGAAACTTCCACCCACCAGATGCTCAATAAGTACACAATTCTATGTTCTTACGGCTTACCGCCTTTATATCTAACTTTTAAATACAACTGGAATTTATTTAGTTATAAGGTTTGGTTTAGTGTCCTACAAGAATATTTTTTCCTATTTCCTTTTTCCTATTCCCTATTTCCTCTCCTATTTTCTTACCATTTGTTCCTACACCATTTATTGAATATTCCTTCCCTTCCCTACTGATGTAAAGTGTCTCCTTGAGGCAAGCATCAATTAGAAAAATGTGTAGTATAGAACCCAGGTGCCCTAACTCCCAACCTGGCGATCATTTCACTCCATCACTGAGTAGTTTTTTAATTATTTTTCTTTTAGACATTGTCTTTTTCTTAATTTTTAAAACATTTCAGATTTCTAATACTCGGTTTTGTTCTTGGATCTGACTCTAGTTGGATTTTTCCTGCCTGCTTTTGGTTTCTTTTTCTAGGATTTGAGCAAGGGGTGGAGAGGAACACTGGTGTTTGTTCATCCACTCATTCAGCAAGCATGGCTTCAGTGCCATCCATGCTCCATGTACTGTTCCCAGCACTGGGGATAATAGGACATGAGGGCAAGGAGGTACGTTTTTCTCTTGCCTTTTATTTTATTTCAAGCTATGTAGCTTTTTCCCCAAGTCCTTTCAGTTTAACTATTCACTTCCTCTGTCCTGTGGCCACAATTCCATGGACTGGTAGTGAGTGACTCCTGCTCTTTGGTATCATCTGTAGCTTTGACAACTATTGACTTTCCCCGGTCACCCCACATACCTAGCAAGCTACTTTTCCCAGGACTCACAAAGACCAAACCTACTCTGCTCCTGTGACAGGAATGCATCTCACTCTGTAGAGTGGGGGTTCAAGATGCTGGCATCTGACGATGAACCCCTTTCCACCTCTACCTCTGCTAAAACACAAACAGACTAGATCACAAGAGCTGCTGTGCACTTTCCAGAGAAGAAGTGCTCTTTGTAGCATAGAGAAGTGCCCAGGAAGCATTGTCAGAGCCTTTCCAGTTAGTTTTGATTTATTACAGAAACCCCAAGTCTCCAAGATCACCAGGTTTCGTGGAACTCTCTGCAGCATTTTGAACCTATAAGCCAATGAATAGGTGTTATATCTAAACCACAGGAATCATCTACTCATCTGTGGTAACTGTTGCAATGTCCTTTATTTAATAAACCATTTAGAGGCACTGAATGACTGAAGTGAGGAGGACTCTGTAGTGGAGCTTAACTCGCTCAGGTGAACTAAACTCAGTGGAAATTAAAGAGAGATGGTATTTCGTGTCTGGATCCATGACAAATCTTAAAACTTAAAAGTTGCATATAATCATGAGACTTCTGTGAGCAACAGCTGATAATCTTTACTGCTTTGACGACATTCATTACTGTCACATGAATAATGTTTGTTACTAAGGTGTACGTACTCTACATAAAAATAGTGATTTTGAACCTGAAACAGCCCTCAAGAAGACAGTTTCCCAAGTGGGATACCATGGCACACTGGAGTTTATCAAACGAATTAACCCCCTCCACCTTCATAACATCAGAGCCAAGACCTGTCACCTATCACCATGGACACCCAGCCTTCCCGCAGTACAAATGCTGTCATTTCCTGATGATGCCGTGGTGCAGAAAAAGAAAAGAAAACCCATTCAAGCAAATTGTCAAAGCTGTGGACATTTCCAATATGCAACTGCTTTTCCTATTTTCCTTGTAGTAGGTATGCTGAGACAAAAACTCTCCAGAAAGGAAATGCCTGCTTAAAAGTGAGCAACTGGTACACCATTCGTGGGACTGTAAAATAGTACAGCTGCTATGGAAAAGTTTGGCAGTTCCTCAAAAGTGAAATATAAAATTACCATATGACCCATCAATTCCACTCCCAGGTATATACCCCAAAAAGTGAAAACTAGCATCCAAATAAATATATATATGTATGTGCATATAAAATTATATAAAATATATATAAAATTATATAAAATATAAAAAATATAAAGTGAAAACTAGCATCCAGATAAATATATACATGTATGTGCATATTCAAAGCAATGGAATTCACAATAGCCAAAAGGTGAAAACAGCCTCAGTGTTAAACATAAGACCTAACACCATAAAAACCCTAGAAGAAAACCGAGGCAAAACCATTCAGGATATAGGCACAGGCAAGGACTTCATGACTAAAACACCAAAAGCATTGGCAACAAAAGCCAAAATAGACAAATGGGACCTAATCAAACTCCACAGCTTCTGCACAGCAAAAGAAACAATCATTAGAGTCAGCCACCGACCAAAAGAATGGGAAAACATTTTTGCAAACCACCCATCTGACAAAGGGCTGATATCCAGAGTCTACAAAGAACCAAAACAAATTTACAAGAAAAAAACAACCCTATCAAAAAGTGGGCAAAGGATATGAACAGGCACTTTTCAAAAGAAGAAAATGAATATATGAGGCCAAGAAACATATGAAAAAATGTTCATCAACACTGATCATTAGAGAAATACAAATCAAAACCTCATTGAGATACCATCTCATGCCAGTTAGAATGGTGATCATTAAAATATCTGGAGACAACAGGTGCTGGAGAGGATGTGGAAAAATAGGAACACTTTCACACTGTTGGTGGGAGTGTAAATTAGTATAAACATTATGGAAGACAGTGGGCGATTCCTCAAGGATCTAGAAATAGAAATACCATTTGACTCAGCAAACCCATTACTGGGTATATATATCCAAAGGATTATAAATCATTTTGTTATAAAGACACTTGCACAGCACTGTTTACAATAGCAAAGACGTGGAACTAACCCAATGCCCATCAAGGATAGACTGGATAAAGAAAATGTGGCACATGTACACCATGGAACACTATGCAGCCATAAAAAAGGATGAGTTGATGTCCTTTGTGGGACATGGATGAAGCTGGAAACCATCACTCTCAGCAAACTGATGCAAGAACAGAAGACCAAACACTGCATGGTTTCACTCATAAGCAGTTGTTGAACAATGAGAACACATGGACACAGGGAGGGGAGCATCACACACTGGGGTCTGTTGGGAGCTAGGGGCTAGGGGAGGGTTATCGGGGGTGTGGAGGTTGGGGAAGGATAACATTAGGAGGAAATACTTAACATAGGTGACAGGGGGATGGAGGCAGCAACCCATGCTGGCATGTGTGTACCTATGTAACACTCCTGCAAGATCTGCACATGTACCCCAGAACTTAAAGTATAATTTAAAAAAAAGAAGAAAATAATAAGAATCATCTATTAACAGAAAAAAAAATTGTGGTATATTCATACAGTGGAATACTATTCAGTCATTAAAAATGAATAAAGTTTGGATATGTGCTACATTGTGGATGAACCTCATATATGTTATGCTAAGTGAAGGAAACCTAATACCAAATTTGCTTATTATAGGATTCCATTTATATGAAATGTCCAGAATAGGTAAATGCATACAGAAAAAAAATGCAGATTGGTGGTTGTCAGAGCCTGGAAGAAGCAGGGGAGCAACTGGCTCAGGGGTACAGGCCTCCCTTTTCGGCTGATGAGAATGTTTTGGAACTAGGTAGAAACGGTGATCAATGTTGTAAATGCACTCATTGCGACTGAAACGGCTCTCTTTAAAAGGGCTGTTTTGTTACATGATTAAACATTAAATAATTTTTAAAACAGACAAGAAAAGAACTCTAAGCAAAAATCATAAAGTAAAACACCTATGGCACCAGGCCCTGAGCATAACATCAATTAAATGATAAGAACCTGCAATCTGCTCTTTCACACCTTTGTACCTTCTCTTTTTTGCAGAAGCTTTGCGAAGTTTGATTTCTGCAAAATACCATACCTTATGTGCATGCCACAATGGTGTACTCCTCACTGCTTCTGAGTCACTGATAGAAGAGGAAATCTGTCTTCAAAGAGCAAGCTGGAAAGGAGAGGCAGAGGGAAAAATAAACCTTAATCCTTACGCCTGCACGGAGGACATCGTGCTTGTGTTTAACAAAAAAAAAGACAGCAAAACCTATTTGCTGTCAAACATTCAGAGAATGGCCAGTGGAAAGCAAGGAGCATGAAGAGAAGTTTTCCAGCATGAAGATAATTCCAGGCTGGTGTGATCGTGGGAACATTGTCATTTCTGGAGACTTGACATTTCCAACTCGCAATCATTTCAGATCATGTACATGCCGTTTGCAACTGAACGTGCTAGTGGGTAATTTGCTATTTTGAGATGGAAAACAAAGATAAACAGAGGTTCTCATGACTTGATGAAACAAGAGACCAAGAATTAGAACCTAGTGCCCTAAGTGATGAGTTCTGGGCCCTGCTTCCCTCTAGCAGGGGCTGTCTGGTTGATGGTGTTTTCTAGAGCTGGTGGAGCTTGGTCTCAGCGCAGAAACTGGGAGAAGCTGTTCAAATAGGTTTCTCTTTTCCCTACCTGCAGGCTTACCCTTCATCTGACCCATTCTGTGAACTAATGCTAAGGTGGCAGTTTTTTTAATGCCTCTTCCAGTGTGTCAGGCACCTACCAGGACTTCCCAAGTCCTACCCTGCTCCCTCACCATGTCCTGTGTCCTGGCTCCTATTGACAAAGTCCACAGTCAATGTCACTTTGCCTACCCCTGTCATCTGCGCTCTGTTTGCGCAGTCCATGGGGAATGGCCACTCATACCTCACTCCAGACCTTGGCTCTGCGCCCTTCCCACATCTCTGCACATCCAAACCCTCCTCCTCCCCACGGCACCAAACGCACTAAGAACACCAGCAAATACTGAGTGAGCTGCTTGCCTCTTTGGATTGAGAAACCTTTGGAATCCCAGCTTCCGGGAGCCCACACCTCCTCTGAAATAAGCCTGAGAGCTCAGAGCTTCAAATCCAAAGCCAATCTGTTTTCTGCCACACTTCTCACCACCTTGGGAGTACAAAATGGTTCAGGAGACCTCCCAGGCCACCTGAGAAGAACAACAAGTTTCTCCACCTCTTGTAACCCCTCAGAGCAACCCCTCTTTGAAGAGGGTAGATCAGTTTCCAGGGCTGCTGTGACAAATGACCACAAACTGAGTGGCTTCAAACAACACAAGTGATTCCTCTCACAGTTCTGGAGGCCAGAAGTCCAAACTGAAGGTGTCAGCAGGGCCGTGCTCCCGCTAAAGGTCCCAGGGAGACCTCTTGCCTGCCTCCCTGCTGGCTTCTGGTGGGTGCCCATTGCCCAGGTATTCTGTGGCTCAGAGCAGCAGCTCTTCAATCTCCATGTTCACCGTCACAGGCCTTCTTTCCCCCATTGCTGTGTCTCCATGCTCTCTTCTTAGACGATCACCAGCCACCAGGTCAGGGCCCGCCCTCATCCAGTATGCCCTCACCTTGACTATTAGTTTGGTGCAAAAGTAATGGTGGTTGTTGCCATTATTATTTTTTATTTTTTATTTTTTTGTAAATTTATTTATTCTACTTTAAGTTCTGGGGTACATGTGCAAATCAGGCAGGTTTGTTGCATAGGTATACACGTGCATGGTGGTGGTTTGCTGCATCCATTACCCCATCATCTACATTAGGTATTTCTCCTAATGCTATCTCTCCCCAATCCCCTACCCCCTGCTATCCCTCCCCTAGCCCCCCATCACAGACTCCAGTGTGTGATGCTCCCCTCCCTGTGTCCATGTGTTCTCATTGTTCAACATCCACTTATGAGTGAGAACATGTGGTGTTTGGTTTTCTGTTCTTGTGTCAGTTTGCTGAGAATGATGGTTTCCAGCTTCATCCATGTCCCTGCAAAGGACATGAACTCATCCTTTTTTATGGCTGCATAGTATTCCTTGGTGTCTATGTGCCACATTTTATTTATCCAGTCTATCCTTGATGGGCCTTTGGGCTGGTTCCAGATCTTTGCTATTGTGAACAGTGCCTCCATAAACACATGTGTGCATGTATCTTTATATTAGAATGATTCCCAATCCTTTGGGTATATACCCAGTAATGGGATTGCTGGGTCAAATAGTATTTCTATTTTAGATCCTTGAGGAATCGCCACACCGTCTTCCATAATGTTTACACTAATTTGCACTCCCACCAACAGTGTAAAAGTGCTCCTATTTCTCCACATCCTCTCCAGCATTTGTTGTCTCCTGATTTGTTAATGATCGCCGTCCTGTTTGCCATTATTTTCAATGGCAAAAGTCATCATTACTTTTGCACCAACTAATACTTATATCTGCATGGCTCTATTTCCAAATAAGCTCACCTTCAGAGGCTCCAAATTGACCCGGATCTGGGGGAACACAATCCAACCCAATACCAGAGGGTAGGTGGGGAGTGGGAAAGATTTAGAAATAGGGTTGACAGGAGGTTAAGTCCAGCTTCTGTTACTGCATCTCCTCAGCTCCCCTGAAGGACACAAGTGCCAGCTCAGCCTTTGCTGTCTTGTTGGTCCATCCCTCTGCTGTCCCCAGTCCCAGATGAGCTGTCTGTGTGCAGGCACCAGCTGCCTTTCCATCCTGAAGGAATTCCTCAGCCTCGGCCTGCCTCGCCTGAGTGTGAAGTTTGCAGAGACCAGTATTAAAGCAGATTTTCACCTGGTTCATTACATTCTGATGATTTGAACTACTGGGATTTTCAATCAGAAAGAAAACATTTTGATACGGCAATGCCCACAGGACAGCTCCAGGGTGAGCTGTGTTAAAGGACATCCAGTGCGTCCTGGGAAGCAGCAGAGTGCGAGGCTGTGTACAGACGCGCCACTTAGAACCACCAGTCGACTCGCTAGACAGCGAGAGGGAGATGCAGTGCTGTGAAAGAGCTGTAATCAGAATTTAGGCATAAAATGAAAAGCTCCAAAGGAAAGCGGGTCTTTCAGTCTGCACAGCTTCCCACAGATTCAACCTGGCCCTTTTCAATGCAAAGTTTACTAAGTCAAGAAGGAACCGGCAGCCCAGGGACATTGCGTGCAAATCATGGCCTTTCCAACCTGGTTACCGGCATGAGCTTTGACTGGGCTGGCCCAAGCTGCTTCAGAAAAGCCAGCTCTTTCTTTTTATTTATGTGTCTTAATAAGAAGGGCTACTTGCATCCTTCACTCTATGAACTGCTCTGGAGCTCGGCCTCACCCTCGCCAATGTGATGCATCTATACATATCTCTTCCCAAGTCTGCAGTCAGCCTCGCATCCAAGGAGTCCTGGGTCTAACTTCCTTTCTGTCTCCTGGAGCCCTTGGCAGAGTTCTCCCACCGTGCCTTGCTCTCCCAGGGGTTCAGTAAGTTGAGTGCAATGGACAGAAGCAACATTGTGTTCATGGGATTGAATCTGTTTGCATAAGACAATATTCAGCACACACTATATTCACATACAGTAACAAGCGATGCCTATTGGGCAGCAGAAGGGGATGCCGGGGAGGAGGAAGCACGTCCTCTGAGACCCAGGCTTCATCTCCTGACACTGGCAAACCAGCTGTGCTGTGCAGCCTTTGGCTCTTTTTCAGCCTCCAGGACATCTCTACCAGAGGTTCTGAGGGGCATCTACCAGATGTGGGTGCCTGCTAAGAGCCAGAAGAAAAATCCCCAGGTCAGATTGCCACTGTGAGACGAGCTGGATGGAAAGGGAGCTAAGATATGAAGTCACTTAACAGAAGAGCCCAAAGGGCCCAAAGCAGAAGTGAGGTGAGTCGGACCCCCACTGTGCCTGCCCCCTCGCCCCGCTTCCCCCACTCATGCCAAAGTCCTAACCCTACTACCTCAAAAGTGACCTTATTTGGGGTTGGGCTCTTCACAGACGTAATCAAGTTAAGATGAGCCCGTCAGGGTGGCCCTCGTCCAAAATAACCTGTGTCTTCATAAAAGGGGAAATTTGGACAGAGGCAGACACAAATCTAGAGAGAACCACGTGAAGACCAGGGGAGAAAATGGTCATCAACACACTGAGGGCAGATTCCTGGAACACAGCCCTCCCTCAAAGCCTCAGAAGGAACTGACCCTGCTAGCACCTCATCTCAGACTTCCAGTTTCCAGAACTGTGACACGATGCATTTCCATTTAATCCACACTGACAGTTAAGCCGTCATCTTGTTACAGCAACTGCAGAAAACGAATATGCCTGTAGTGCCCGGTCCTGTATTCCTGCCCTGCTTTGCAGGCACGTGGGGGCACTGGAAATGGCATCCATGCCCAACCCAGCTTCAACCAGGCCCCTTCGATCAGGCCGTGGTGCTGTCAGCTTTGATCAGTGATGCTGATTTCCATGACATTCTAGTTTAACAGATATGATGCACCACAAAGCCGCCTAACAGTTTGACAGTATCAACCAAATTATTTTAATATGGCTGTCTTTTGATTCAGCAATTCCGTGTCCAAGGATGTAGAGAATTTCCCCCAGGAAAGACAGGCAAGTCCCAGAGAGGCATGTAAGGATATCTGCAGCAGCATTTTTCTGCTCCTCATTGATTTTTTTCACTTTTTGTTTGGAAATAATTCAAATTTACACAAAGTTGCAAGAATAAAAATAGGAAATGCTTGTTGTATGCCACTGACCTGGAGTTTCTCATTGTCCACATTTTGCTATATTTATCACCTTCATTTATTCCCCTCACTCTCACCCTCTCTTAACCATTTGAACAAAGATTGCTTACCTTTCAGCCATTTAATTCCAACTATTTCAGTGTGCATTTCCTAAAATTAAGGATATCATCCTACATCACCACAATACAGCCGCCAACTTCAGTAAATTTTTCGGTAAATCAGGACATCCCCTCATCAAAACAGTGCTTTTATTCAATCTGCCTTCCATAATCGAATTGTATCAACTGACCCAAAAATGTCCTTTTTTTTTCCTCCACAACAAAATCCAGTCCAGGCTCAGGTATTTCATTTAGATGTGATGATCCTTTAGTCTCTCTTAGTCTATAACATTTCCACAGCCTTTCCTTATCTTTTATGACATTGACACTATTGAAGAATACAATTTATTTTTAATAGACGAGTCTTCATTTGAGCTTTGTTCCATGTCTGTTTGTGGCTAAGTTCAGGTTATACCATTTCAAGAGGGAAAACCCCACCAGCGATGCTCTGTCCTTCCCAGGGTGTCCCATCTGGAGGCCCAGGATAGCCACCTACTCCTCACTGGTGACGTTAATTTTTATCACTCGGTCAAAGTATTGTCTGATTGCTCTATTGTGTAATTCCTATTTTTCCCTTGTAAATTACAAGCAGTCTGTAGGGAGACATTGTAAGATGCTGCAAATATCTTGCTTCTCTTCAAAGATTCCCCTAGGTTTAGCACACGTTGATGACTTTTGCTTGAGACAATCTTGACTCTAATGCATATAAAAGGGTAATTTGCCAGCTCTAGCATGCCCTCTATAATGACTGCCACACTCAGCATCCTGCTGTAAACCTCAGCACTCACACGTGTGCCAGAGGACAGATTCATCCTTCGCGGCTTCCTGAGTCCGGCCTGGTGAGGAAGTTTCCGGAGCTTTCCCAGCCAGGACATCTCCTCTACAATGAGAGACAAGTTCCTGCTCCTGCGTTAATTGCCATGAAGAAAACGACACAGTCTTTGCAGGCCGCTTTGAATTTTAGAGGCAAAATGAACCACATTTGAAAATGCTGCTTTAACTAGATAACCCAGAAAGTAACTCTGCCAACCCAGAATGTCTTTTCCCTGCCCCCAGTGCTTCTATCAGGCTCACCTCTAGTGGAGTTACAGAATCCCTCAATGCCTGAACCAGCACCCTGGCAACCCACATAATCTCCAACCAGGGACATTTTACAATAAAGGAAATGATTCCGTGGGCTCAGGCCTATAGAATTCCCTGGGTTTGCTACATGCCTAATAACAGAAGTCACTGGCCGGACAGAATGATGAATGGTCTGCTGAAAGCCTGATTATAGTGCCTGCTGGAAGAAAACATTCATTCATTCATTCTATGAAGTAACCAGGCAAAATGCCTGCCTTAAAGTTTAGGGAGTAAACCAATGGTCAGCCTGTGGTGTCATGACCCCTCATAGCCAGAAGCGCAAGGGGTGGAGGTGGAAGCGTCCCTTCACTATTAGGTGTAGTAACGCACTGGAGAAGTTTGCTTCCCATGCCTAGAACCTTGGCTTTGGTGGGTGTGGAGGTTGTCTTAGTCCATTCACGCAGTTATAACAAAATACCATAAACTGATAGCTTACAAATGACAGAAATTCATTTCCCACAGTTCTGGCAGCCGGGAAGTCCAAGATCACAGCAGATTCCATGTCCAGTGAGGGCCCATGTTCTGGTTCACAGATGGTGCCTTCTGGCTGTGTCTGCACCTAGTGGAAGGACTGGGGAGCCCCCAGGGCCTCTTTTATAAGGACACCAATCCTATTCACAAGAGCTCTGCCCTCCTGACCTAATCACCTCCCAACGGCCTCACCTCCTAATACCTCAACTGGGGAGTTAGGATTTCAACGTACAAATGGGGAGGAGAGAACGCAGACAATCAGACAATAGCAGAGGCCCATGTCCAAAGAAGGAAAACCATCATGGTTCTGAGTAACTGGAAGTCGAGATCCCCCTATAAGGCCGTTTTGGCTTCCTTGTGTCAGTGAACCAAGAACCAGAGTGGAGAGTTCAGCGGAAATTTTGGGGAAGACCCTGAGAAGGACTATGGTTGAAACCTAGAGAATCCATGGAGTTGCTGCTTTGTTCTCCTTTGCCTCATATTCCTGGTCAACAGAAAACCGCAGAAAGGTCACCATGATCTCATGCCTGCAGGAATGCAGCCGTGGGTCACCTTACCAGGTGAGGAATCCATCCAGCATAGGGCTGCCAAAAGGCAAGGGAGCTCAGGAAAGGAACAGCTGGTGGAAAGGAGCGCTGGGCCTCCCCGGGCCTCCTGACCGGTGGTCAAGGTCAGGCAGGGTCATAGCAGCGGGATGTATGTACCCACTTGATTATCACCGCCTCAGTCCTCTCTCCTTATGGGAAGGACACAGGCTTGGCTGACCTTTCAGGTTTCAAATGGAAATACAAGTAAATTAACCTCACTTTGCAATAAGAGTAGTTGATGGCACTTCATCTGTGCTGGGGACGTGAGCTTTTTATCCAAAAGAGCAGAACAGATGCTGGGGGCAAATGGGTGGGCTGGGCCAAATGCCTTCTGTCTGCCCTTCAAGGTTTGTCTCCGCCTTCTGCACCCAGGCCTCAGCTGCAGGAGGCTGGATTGCTCAGACTCCATGACAAGCCTCCAAAAAGTCCGCCTTCCCAGAAAGTCCGCCTTCCAGTTCGTTTTGGTCAGTGGGGGCCCCAGCAGCAGAGGGAAGAGAGTGAAGTCAGGGTATTTCTTCTCTGGTTCCTCCCTGAGGTCACCTTGGGCTGGTATGTCCTTCCACAGAGGTCACTGTTCCTCCCTAAGTGGCTTGCCCCAACTACTCTTTCTTCTGCATTTCAGTGGCCTCTCCTGTCCTTCAGCCTAGGCAGGAATGGCTTCACTGTCACAAGCCTAGTTTCCACACTGGGCTATGGTTTCCTTATACCTGCCACACCTTTGTAATTATTTTCTTTATAAATAAAGCCCCCTTGAATTATCCTAAGAGAGCACACCCTCCGTTATGCCTTGGCCCCTAACTAATACACAGAGTTTCAATGGTGTGCCCAGAATCCTGCACCTGTGAAGCGGTAGGGACAGCAAGGTCTTGAGACCAGGCTCCCAGCCCCGATGCTCGTTCCCACCCCAGTGCCATGGCCCACCCAGGAGGATCCTGCACCTTGAAGGACAATCCACCCAAGCCCACAGCTGCCAGCTCCCAGCACCCACATCCTGCGCATGGGTCAGGCAGAAGGGCGAAACACAAAAGGCCCCACACAACCCTCCACCCACAGGTAGGGGACACTTGATTAATGCCCAGTGTCCACCCCCTCAGGGGACAATGCACAGTCCCTCAGAGAGCCCCAGCAGGATCCAGCTCCAGCCACCTGCAAGGGTGACCAGCTCACCGGCAGGCCCTCCAGGTCACCCCCATTCCTCACCTCTTTTCCTCCCCTCTTGTCTCCTGGGAGCACCTCCCCACACACGACTCACACCTGAACCTTTGTTTCAGCAACTGAAGACACCCAAAGTGACATAGCGCCCAGCCTGCATGCAAAGGAATTCAGAACTTTAAGGTAGGAAATGGATGTTGTTCTCACTCCTAAGTCAGAGCTAAGCAATAGGTACGCACGGACACAGAGAGTGGAATAAGGGACAGCAGAGACTCCAGGAGGTGGGAGGGGCTGAGGGATGGAAAATGAACCGCTGGGTACAATGTACACTATTCAGGTGATGGCTACACTAAAAGCCCAGACTTCACCACTGCACAGTGTATCCATGTAACAAGACTGCACTTGTAACCCTTAAATCTATTTTTTTTTAGAAACAGGAAAACAGATTGTGATGCATCTTTAAAATAAATAGTGTTTTAAGCTGCTACATTTGTGGTAAACTGTTACGTACAATAAAAAGAAAATGAACACACAGAATGACAAAAATTTATTTCCATAAACCATGTCTTAGAAAACTGCCTGAGGATGCACTCTAGCAAAAAGAGGGAATAAACAAAGAGAGCGGGTGATGCGAGGGCTAGAAAATAGTGTCCTCCACTGAGGACAGCGGAGACCAAACGCAGATCCCACATGGGTGGGAGCTCTCCAGAGCAGACGGGGAAGGGACTGAGCCCACCGAGGGTGCAGGGAGTGATCGGCCCTCAGGCTCCAGCAGGGCCAGGCCAGTCCGGAGAGGGGAGCCCATAGAAGAGCAGCTGCCTTAGTCAATGACCACAAAATACCAAGGTGGGAAGAAACCCCCCGCTGCCTGCCGGTGATAGAGGGCGGCCAGCCGTGCCTCCATCACCAATCTCAGCAGAAGGACAGCGACTTGGCCCAAGCCTTAGTGAAAGGGCTTGTACATCAACTGTTTTAAGCTTTCCTTTGGGTCCAGATAATGAAACATCTGTGGTGAGAGTGAGAAGAGAAAAAGAAAGGGAGGGAGAGAGGAGATACGTGTCTCTTGTGTTGATGGAACACAAGAATTAGATGTTAACATATATTATTTAGAGTTACACAGCTAACAAAAAGTGTAACTAAATAAATGCTGTCGTTACAGGAGGGAGAGAAGCAGGGGCAGGGTGAATTCTCATCTATTTCAGCAGGAAGCTAGTAGATGGTGTTTAAAGTTGATGAATCAAGAGAGCCGCGTAAATGCGTTGTTTACGGACACGGAGGTAACCACCAGATTAAAAAGGAGACATTTAATAGCAGTTTTGTTTAGAGAACTGAACTGAGTGGGGAAAAAAATGGAGCAAAAGCCTGTTATTTTTCACTACATGCCCCTCTGTGCTGTTTGGTTTTCTAATCCCATGCATGAAATCCTTTTATATATATATTGTTTTTACAAAAGAAGAAAAAGAGAGAGGAGACGGGAGGGAGGAAGGGACTCCTGCCTGAACATGCATCACCAAAACCAGAGCCAGCAGGAGGCTGCAACAGGCTGGAACTCCTCAGGCCGTGCCCAGGGAGCCCCCAGCACTGCTGCCCTTCTGCAGGTGTGGGGCGCATTGCTCCAGAGATCAGGGTGGGCTCAGCTGGCGGTACAGCAGACAGGCTCAAGGATGGGGAACAGCCTGGATCAGGAGGGAGTGACGGTGTTGAAGCTGGCCCCAGGGGGTCGAGGCAGGTATAACAAGTCTTCCTCAGGGTTTGACCTGAGTCTGGACAACTATGTTTGCTAAGGTGACTCCATCATTTGGGGGACAACTTGAACAGATGACTCAAGAAATGAAAACTGGGCAAATGACCAGCCAACTCCTCCTTCTCCTCTTCCCAGTGTCCTAAGAGAAGTAAAATAAAGTCCAAACTCTACAGCAGAGTGCATGATACTTGTTGAAGGAAGAATCTTGCACACAGTTGGAGGAAAAGGAAGGGAAGGCTGCCCTGTGGATGAATTATCTACAGCAAGGCCAACTGGCACCACCTGGGCCAGACCCTTGTCCAACCCAGAATGACGTGTCAACTAGAGCTTGGGGTCATATTAACTCCATATAAAAAGGTCGTGCATAGAATTTGAGGGGTCACAACACACCTTGAAACACCCTGCATGCATTACCTGATCTCATGCTCATAAGCATCCTGCAAATATAGAAGGCCAATATAACCTCCTATTGACAAGTGGGGAAAGCTCAAGCTCACAGAGAGTAAGTGATGAGGCCAAGGTCGGCTGTCCTGATTAGCCATGGAATGAGCTCCCTGGGTCCCTGCTGGCTGTTGGCCAGGGCATTGTTCTTTGCATTTAGAAGCCTCACACATTCCTGCTCCTGACCCCGTTCCTCTGTCTTCAAGGCCAGCCACAGTGATCGAGTCTTTCCCTCCGCTTCCAGTCTCTCTGAGCCCCCTTCTCCCCTCCAGCCTGTGAAATTGCACTGCTTTTAAGGGCTCCTGTAACCAGACTGGACTCACATAGAAAATCCAGGATCATCTCCCACCTCAGGTGTTATAATCCTAACTACAACAGCAAAATCTCTTTGGCCACGTAAGGTACATATTCACAGCTTCCAAGAATCAGAGCATGGATGTCTTTGGGGCCTGCTATCCTGTCAACCACATTCTGCACATCTCAGAATATGAATCATTTTGCCATTTCCCTTAGGGAAAAAAGAAGGAGCTGAAAGATTTGCTGGGCCTGCCTCGGCCACCTGGGGCCAGCTGTTTTCTAAACACCAGCTCCATGACAGGCTTCATCCATAGACATGAATGAACAGGCTCTAGGGATAGCAGCCCGCATCTGACAAAGTGCCCCTGCTGGCTGTGGCCCCCAGACATGCTCAGCAGCAAATGATTTAGAGACGAGAGCCAGTTCTGCCGTGGATGAAATGTAAGTGCTGGTGGTCTAGGGTGGGCTAGGGTCCATGGTCAGCCTACTCCTGGGCTTACCCTTTCCTTCACATGCACAGAGAATTGTTTCAGCCCCTGTATCCCAAAAGTGGGCACCCCCGCATTTCTGGGAGTTATCGGGGTCCCCACAGGTCTTCCAGTCCTTCTTTATTCTCTTTTCTCCTTCATGAGTCTCATCATCTTTCAGGCAGATACACCTGGGCTGGCCCCTCTTACTTTCCCTGCCATAAACACCCACAATGTGCACACCCTTCCCATTCCTTTCTACAAAAGACAGCTCCTCCCAAGTAGCAAAACTGTACTAAACACTCAGAGTCATAGTGAGGGGATACCTCACAGGAAATACATTAAACATCAGACATTTCTGGTTTTAAAAGAAGAGTTATTCTCATTTGAGGAAATAAATTACAAGCCAAATTTCCTTCCAAATGCCTCAGACTTTGCATTGCATTTCTCAAAGGGCTCGAGACCTGTTCTGGTCCCTGCTTCTTTATTTATTTTTTTTTTTGAGATGGAGTTTTGCTCTTATTACCCAGACTGGAGTGCAATGGCGCAATTTTGGCTCACCACAACCTCCGCCTCCTGGGTTCAGGAAATTCTCCTGCCTCGGCCTCCTGAGTAGCTAGGATTACAGGCACATGCCACCATGCCCAGCTAATTATTTGTATTTTTAGTAGAGGCGGAGTTTCACCATGTTGACCAGGATGGTCTCGATCTCTTGACCTCGTGATCCACCCGCCTCGGCCTCCCGAAGTACTGGGATTACAGGCTTGAGCCACCGTCTGGTCCCTGTTTCTATGTCACAAACCACCCTAAACTAAGTCGTAAAAAGCAACATTGTATTATGCTCACAGATGTGGGGCATCAGGAATTCTGACAGGGTAGAGTGGGGCCAACTTCCTTCTTCTCCATGACCTTCTCTGGGAGGATTTCAAGGCTTCCTTCTTCTCCATGACCTTCTCTGGGAGGATTTCAAGGCTGGGTGTGATTTAACAGCTGGAGGCTAAATCTATCATGACATGTCTTCACTCATACGTCTGGTGATCTTGGCCGATTATTGCCTGAGATTGTTGGTGGTAGCACCTTCCCACATGGTCTTCTCCCTGGGCTTCCTCACAACATGGCTGCTGGGTTCTAAGGGCAAGTATCCAGAGAGAACTTGACAGAAGTGCCCAGCATTTTTATGACTTCACCTTGGAAGTCACACAAAGGCACTCCTCTGATGTGCTCCACGGATTGCGGCAATCACAAAGGTCCATCCAGGGTCCAGGGGAAGAGGATGTAGACTCTACCTCTTGATAGAAGAGCCAGCGGGATGGGAGATATGACTGGATCCCATCTTTGAAAATATAATATGCCTTACCACCACTTCACATTTCCAACCTCTCCTCCATCCCTACCAGGTGCTCAGAAACCCCAAAAGCTGGCCTATTTGATGTTGCAAGGTAGTCCATTGCTCCCTTTGCCTCCCCTGGCCACGCCAGGTGATATGGTTTGGATCTATGTCCCCACTAAATCTCATGTGGAATCATAATCCCCAGTGTTGGAGGTGGGGCATGGAGGTGACTGGGTCATGGGGGTGGTTTCTAATGGTTTAGCACCATTCCCCTAGTGCTGTTCTCCTGATAGGGTTCCAACAAGGTCTGTTTGTTTCAACGTGTATAGCTCCTCCCTCTCTCCTCCTGCTCCAGCCATGTGCAACATCTCACTCCCCCTTTGCCTTCCACTATGATTCTAAGTTTCCTGAGGCCTCCCCAGAAGCCTCGCAGATGCCAGAATCATGTTTTCTGTACCACCTACAGAACCGTGAACCATTAAACCTCTTTTTATTATAAATTACCCAAGCTCAGGTATTTCTTTGTAGCAACGCAAGAATGAACTCATATACCTGGGAAGCTATCCCTTTCATCCCAGAGCATTTTCCCAAATAGTCAGCAACTATTTAACAGCATGCAGGTGCTCACATCTAGGTGTTATTGAGAAATACCTAGCCAAAAGAGTATCTTCCATAAGATCAATTATGCGTTACTCAGGCATAGAGCATTTGTTTCAACATGATTTATTGAAGCCATGTCTGAAAAGCTATATTAATACTTTACTCACATTGTGGGGGTGGTGGGGGGCAAAAATATTTAGAGTGAATGGATAAATAAATGAGTGAATCAAATATGGACCATCAGCCAAGGCATGGAAATAACCTCATTACTTGAAACTGAATGTTTTAATGTTATTCATTAAAGTAGATTCTGTCTGCATTTGTGATCTATGTGTGCTTAAAATTCATGGAGAAAATGAGCGTTTTAATTACAAAATGCTGAAATCATTAATAATTTAAAGATCATCATTCAGCATCCTTTCTAAATAACCTAGTCTGTGCTAAACCCTCACAGATACATCAGACAAGTCAAGGGCATAGTCAAAGGGCAGTTTAAGGGGAAGGGAGAAGGGGTGGGGCCAATTTCGCCTTTACTCGTGCACACAGAAGAATTTAAGCCCAATCTACCAGAATGTAAGCAGCCTAAGACATTGTAGGAGAAGGGGAAGAACTAGAGATCATGTAGACAATGTGACTGTCTGGGTGATCTCAACCTCTCTGCTAAAGGCCACCACCCCCATCCACCACTTCTCCCACCCAGGAGCCCACACCAGGCAAGGCAGCCTCCCCTGGCTACAAAGCAGCCTCGCTTCCTTCATCCGCTTGCCTGCAGCCCCAGGAAGGCATCTCTCCTCAAGTCCCATCCACTAAAACAAACCCACCTATTAAGACCTTGTCAAATGCCACATCCTCCAAGTATGAGTTCCCCCTGCACCCAGCCCAGTCTTCATTTCACCTCCTCTGTGTTCTCCTGTTCTCAGCACTGTCTCTTTGACTGTACTTACCATGTTTATCTTGTCTCTAAAGAATAACGAAGGCTCAGCATTCAGGATGTGTTTACCATAAGATCTCATGGCCAGCTCACACCTCCTCCATCCAGCCACCCTCAAGGCATGGAGAGTGTCCTCACTCTACAGAGGGAGCTAAGGCCAAAAGGTAAGTGACTTGCCCACAAGCAATGTTGGAAATACAGATGAACGCTAACGCGCTTTCTCGGTCCAGGGGATCACCTGTCACATAGTCACCTGAGTGCAGGATACTCCAGAGGGCAGAGCACAGCCACACTAAGGAGGATATGGTTCCCCCACCACCATCCCCCCAGCTGGGGTTCACTTTGGGTCAGTTACATCTGGCCCATTTGGGAGATGTACAGATTATATGATTAATACGGTTTGGCTGTGTCGCCACCCAAATATCACCTTGAATTGTAGCTCCTGTAATTCCAATGTGTTGTGGGAGGGAACTCGTGGGAAATAATTGAATCATGGGGGTGGTTTCCTTCATACTGTCCTTGTGGTAGTGAATAAGTCTCACAAGTTCTGATGGTTTATAAGGGGAAACCCCTTTCACTTGGCTCTCACACTCTCTTGCCTGCCACCATGTAAGATGTGCCTTTCACCTTCCACCATCACTGTGAGGCCTCCCCAGTATGTGAAACTGTGTGTTCATTACAACTCTTCATCTTTATAAATTACCCCTTTTCAGGTACGTCTTTATCAGCAGTGTGAGAACAGACTAATACAATAACACAGTGTGCAATGAAATAGAGGACCACAGATACCTTCTGTTACTGCACAGAGATTTGCTGGTAAAGGCAAGGTACTTATAACAGTTGTCAAGCATGAAGAGTTTAGTTACACTTTATTTGCACCCAAAACACAAGTTTTCCAAATTGGCTTGATTTTTAGGACAGGAAACAAGTATTTGGCTGTCCTACAAATATTTTTGAAAAAATAAATACACTCCATCTGTCCCTTCAAAGTAAAAGTAACATTTTAATTAGTGCATGAAAGAGAGTAATGCTATGCAGAGTTTCTGAAAACGGATACCTGGGAATGTTTTCATTATTACCTGACTTTGCTGCCCAAAACAAGATAATATGTAACCTATTAAAAGACTCTCAACATCTGCACACTTAAAACTGAATTTTTTAATCCATTTAAAAGACTTCCAAATGCATTTTTGAGTGGATTTTGATTCCATATGTTTAAAATTGCATAACTGGTGGATGGGATTTTAAAAATGAATTTCATGGTTTAATAAGCACACCCATGTGGATCTACATATATTTCTGAGGTGTCATTCCCAGCTAAGACAGCATTTAAACCATGTCAGAATGAGCTGATTTTAGAACCAAACTTCAGAGCACTATATCACAATATATAAAACAAGGTATTTTTAATAAAGCATATTTGATCATATTGGTATTAACATTTTTAATGTATTTTAATAAGAAAAAAATGGTATATTCTCACTCATAGGCAGGTGATGAAAAATGAGAACACATGGACATAGGGAAGGGAGTACTACACACTGGGGTCTATTGGGGGGAATAGGGGAGGGACAGTGCGGGGGAGCTGGGGAGGGATAGCCTGGGGAGAAATGCCAAATGTGGGTGAAGGAGAGGAAGGCAGCAAAACACACTGCCATGTGTGTACCTATACAACTATCCTGCATGTTCTGCACATGTACCCCAAAACCTAAAATGCAATAAAAAAAAAAGAAAGAAAGAAATGGTACCAAAAATTTATGTACCTTTAATAAATAAATGGAAATATAGCCGGGCCAGTGGCTCATACCTGTAATCCCAGCACTTTGGGAGGCGGAGGCAGGCATATCACCTGAGGTCAGGAGTTCAAGACTAGCCTGGCCAACATGGTGAAACCCCATCTCTACCAAAAAAATACAAAATTTAGCTGGGCATGGTGGCAGGCCCCTGTAATCCCAGCAACTGGGGAGGCTGAGGCGAAAGAATTGTTTGAACCCAGGAGACAGAGGTTGCAGTGAGCCAAGATTGTGCAACTGCACTCCAGCCTGGGAGACAGACCAAGACTCTGTCTCAAAAAATAAATAATAAATGGAAATACATTACTTTGTAAATACTGTATATTTTATATTTAGTTCATTTGCAGTTTCTATTTTTATATGCTTTATGTATGTGTACTATTGATGCCTTTTAGACAAAGACCACCAGGAAAACTCACAGAGGGGTGTCTCAGCCACAACTACATAGTGGTAAAGGAGTGAATCCTAGCCAGAATGATCACAGTGAGAAGAGGCACAATCCTGGCCCTGTGGCTACCATTTTAACACCAAAAACACCATTCTAATGCTGGAAACCCACCACTTCTGCAATCTCTGCCTAACTCTTACAAACTAGATGGAGATGCCCCCTCTCTCAGCAAGCCTTCCTGGACTGACTGTCTACTCTGGGCAGAGTCTCCTCATCTCTCCCTCTGCTCTGCTTGTCACACTGTCTTTTAATGATTTGTAAACTCAAATGGCTTCTTGCTAAGGCTGAAGGCCTTAGACGCTAAAGGCTATGTTTTATCTACCACCAAGTTGCCAATCCCTATCTTGCTGAATAGTCCACAGTGTTCCATCAAGATTGTACGTTCTGTGTGTTCTGTGGAAAAGTATAGCCCCAGAGTGGCATAAACCTGGGGCCTGCTCCTCCCCTGCACCCAAGGAGGGGCAATGCAGCTACCCCACTCTGCTCTCCAGAAACTCAGGCCTGGCTGAATTGGATTCTGCCATCCAATGAGCTCCACGGGCAAGCAGCACACAGGCCTGGCACCAAGTCTCGGGACCTGATTTTCTGTCATGTAAAGCATATTTTAAGTGTACAGCCTTTGGTTATGTCCAGCTTCCTAGTGACAGGCCGCCTGGGAACTGCTGCCTCCTGGCATTACGGAGGCCAAGGCCCTGCCCAAATGTTCCCTCCGGAGGCCTGCTCGCCTCTCTCCACCAACTCTCCTGTCTTCCTGTCCTGCAACCAGGGTTACCTGCCCACCCCTAAACCTCCAACACATCCATTCGGTTTTAGTGTTTTTAAATTAAGCTTTCAAATCCCTATAGGAGGAATTGACAACCTGCTTTGGAACCAAATCCATTATATATCATGAGCACGGCCTAGGCGGTTCATAACCAATGGGCATTTTTCACCATTACCAAATAATGGCCAAACCTTCCCTCGCTTTTGAACCCCATGATCAGTGATAGGACCTTTCAGCATAGAGGAGGCTGACAGTTGGTGTCCCTTTATCTCAGCCTTAACTTGGAGCTTGTCCCGTGGGCAGATTGCAATAAGCCTCCTGGCACCGCAGTATAGCACAGCACCATTGTTCAGTCAACAACAATTCTGCAGGGAGCACCCAAAGTACCAAGCCCGGTGCCAGCAGCTGGGCTGAAGAGAGCAAGCACACAGTTCCCCAGGGCCAGCGGCCCGGCAGTCAACAGGCTGCAGCTGTGACTGCGGAGCTCGTGATGCTGGCTGCAAAGACACAGATGCATCAAACATCAAAGAAGTCACTTGTGATATGAACAACCCACACTGTGTTGGGCTGAATTATGTCCCCCACAAAAAAAAAAAAGATATCTTCAAGTCCTGAAATCCAGTACCTCTGAATGTGACCTTATTTGGAAACGGAGTCTTTGCAAATGATCGAGTTAAGATGAGGTCATGAGTATGGATTCTAATCCAATGTGACTGTGTCTTTATCAAAAGTGGAAATTTGGGCCAGGCACAGTAGCTTATGCCTGTAATCCTACCACTTTGGGAGGCCGAGGCGGGTAGATCACCTGAGGTCAGGAGTTCAAAACCAGTGTGGCCAACATGGTGAAACCCTGTCTCTACACAAATACAAAAGTTAGCCAGCCATGAAGGCAGGTGCCTGTAATCCCAGCTGCTCAGAAGGCTGAGGTAGGAGAATCACTTGAACCAGGGAGGTGGTGGTTGCAGTGAGCCAAGATCACATCATCACACTCCATTCTGGGCAACAGAGCGAGATTCTGTCTCAAAAAAAAATGGGGAGGGGGATAATTTAGACATGGGGAACATGAGTGAAGAAGGCCCTCTGATGACAGAGGTAGGGACTGGCACAGCTGCAAGCTGAGGAACTCAGGGGATTGTCGGCCCCCACCAGAAGCTGGGAGAGAGGCGAGGGGGGATTCTCCCCAGAAGCCTCCGAGGAGTGAGGCCCGGCCAGCACCTTGTCTGCAGACATTAACCTCCAGAACTGCAAACAAGACACTTTCGTTGTTTTAAACCACGCAGTTTTGGTACTTTGTTGGCAGCCCTAGCAAACTAACGCACCTCCCACAAAGTAGAGGGTGGCGGCCATCCAGTTATCCAGTGAGGAATTGCCAGGCACCCTCTAGACAGTGAGGACACTTTTCTAAACTTTAGGGAGTGCGTGGGAGAAGGATAATGGACAAAGAAACACTCAAGACAATGTCAAGGACGAGTCAAGGATGAGTGCCACGCAGAGAATCGTCACGGAGAGGGCGAGCGGCCCCTGTGGACTGGACGGTCGGGGACAGTGTCTCTGAGGAGGGACACGAAGGCTGAGAGATGAAGGAAGAGAAGGGGTGGTTCCTGGCAGAGGGCATGGATGAGACAAAAGCCCTGAGGTCACTGCTGGGCGTGGAGGCTCACACCTGTCAGCCCTGCACTTTGGGAGGCCAAGGCAGGAGAATCTCTGGAGGCCAAGAATTCAAGAACAGCCTGGGCACATAGCAAGACCCTGTCCCAACCGAAATTTATAAAAACAAAACCCAGAAGAGCCCTGAGGTGGAAAACAGCTGGCACACTTGAGGAACGGGAAGCAAGGCTCTCCCTCCGGAACAGAGAGGAGGAGGTGAATCAGGGAGGGGTAGGACTCAAACGATGTGCGCCAGGGTGTTCAGATCCCACAATCCCCACGGGCAGGGTATTTCCAGACACTACCCGTGTGAGTTTCCTGGGGCTGCCGTGAGCAATGACTCCAAACTGGGTGCCTTAAAACACTAGAAATCTAATCTCTCACAGATGAGGAGGCCAGAGATCTAAAAGCCAGGTGTCCTGTGTTGCTTCCTCTCGGGAGTTCTGCGGGAGGGCCCATTTCACGCGTGTCTTCTGCCCCAAGGCCGCAGCCGTCCCTGGCACTCCTCGGCTCACAGACCATCATTCCCACTCCACCTCTACGTGGCCTTCTCCTCCCCATGTCTCTCTTGGTCTGTGTCCAAATTTCCTTCCCATAAGAGCCCCTGTCATTGGGCTAAGGCCCACCCTAACCCAGCATGGCCTCATCTCAACTTGGCTGCACCTGCATAGGCCCCGTGTTTCCACAACCACAGGGAGCAGGGCTTAGGATTCCAACACGCCTCTCCCGGGACGTGGTTTAATGCACAGCACTCCCCAAGGCCTGTGTTCTCCTCAGGGCCTCACTGGGGCCAGCAGGGGATGTGGAAGGCTGGGTGGCCTCCCAGATGGCCAAGGGAGGCCCAGATGCAGCCACACACAGCACTGCCATGGCCCAGGCAGCCCATGAGGGATGGAGCCCCACCTGCCACAGCTGGCCACTGAAGGCTGGGCCTACACGGTGCCAGGGAAGAAGACAGCCAGGGCTGACAATTCTTCCCCCAGCCACCCAGACACAGACAGCCGGGGTGCCTCAGCACTGTGCACACGCAGCCCCAGACAAAGGGAAGGAGACCGCAAAGCAACTGCACTCAAACGTCTGACACCTGGCAGAGCAGAGGCCCAGGCAGACAACAGAGCTACAGGCCAATCGCAACGGCCCCAGCCCTGCACCGCTGGTGTACGGTGGGGTTCTGTCCTCCTGGGGAATCTGCCGCAGCCACAGCCCTGATGGGAGTCACATGCATCCAGCAAAGGGTGGGCCCCGTGTGGGCTCATCTCCTGGGACCACAGTGACACAAGCTTAGTGGCATTACCTGGTGTGCCCTCTGCCACCCCAGGTGGTCCTGTTCCCAGATCCCCCGGGCATGACGAAAGAGATTCAGGGGGCGGCGGAAGAACAGGGCCCTGTTATTCAAACCCACAGAGACACTGGGGTGCGAGCACCACGGCAGGAAGGGAATGCAGGCACAGGGGCTTTTCCAGGCTTGGGCCTCATGGAGCACAAAACCCTGGGCACCGCAGGCTCCAGCATTTCCGTGGAGGCTCCATGCCCAGGGATGGCGATGCCTGAGAGGTGGTGGTGTTGGGGAAGAAGGGCTCACCTGGGGACCATCCACACAGTCAGTGCAGGGGGCTGCCAGCTCCGGGGGCTGCGGCAGAAGAAAGGGATAGACTACTGGGAAGAGGGTGCGGCTGGTTCATGAGGGCCAAGGAAAAGCCCCCAGACACCCAGCCACAGAGGGGCCTTCAAAGCCCCCGGCATAGAAGGAAACAGGTGTGATCACTGCGTAGTCAGCTCTGTTAGGAGCTCAGCACAGCTGGGGGAGCCAAGAATTAGTTCCCATTCCCACTGCTTAGCTGGCCAATTTGAGTTCATCCATTTCAGGCCCAGTGTGGTGACGTAGTCAGTTTCCCAAAAGCTGCCTACATCTTCTATGGTTCAGTCAACAGCCTGGCAAACTGAACGGTGCACAGCCACCGCTGTCACACTGCCCTGATGGTGCGACAAGGGACGGTGCACAGCCACCGGCTGTCACACTGCCCCGACGGTGTGACAAGGGACGGTGCACAGCCACCGCTGCCATACTGCCCTAATGGTGTCACAAGGGGGTCTGTTGTTATGCACCAAAGTTTGTGTCCCCCAGAATTCACATGTTGAAGCTCTGACACCCAGTGTGACTGGATCTAAGGAAGTCATTAAACAAGTCATCAGGGTGGGGCTCTGAGCTGATAGGACTGGTTCTTATGAGAAGAGACACAGCACAGCCCACATGCTCTCTCTACGTGAACCCAGGAAACGTGAGGACACACAGGGGCTGTCCACAGCCAGGAAGAGAGCCCGCCCCAGGAATCAAAGTGGCCCAAACCCTGATCCTCGGACTTCAGCCTCCGGAACCGTGAGAAGACACGTGTCTATGTCTCAAGCCACCCAGTCTGTGGTATTTTGTTACAGCAGCCTCAGAGAGCTGATACATCTGTCCATGCAAAAACTCCCCCAAGCCGGTCCCTGGAGGGGCTCCGGGGTGGCAGCATTAGCAAGGTTGAGAAGAAGAAATGGTGTTCTCAGCCAACCACTCCCAGAATCTCAGGCAGTTATGGGGAGGGAGGCTCAAATGCAGATTCCCCTTGAGGCCAAGAGATCCTGATTCTGGGATCTGGACGGCAGCTGGGCCTGTCGGTTGTTAGCCAGGCCTCACTCTCCGCCACCATGACTCTGATGCAGGGGTCACCCGAACACACTTCAGCTAATGGCTGCAGTGAGAAAAAGGAACCCCAAAAGGCGGTTGGTGAGGTGTGAGTGTGAGGTTACTCACAACAGGGTCAGGGATAGAAAGAGCTGGACTTCCAGAGAAAGAATCATCCGTGTTCAGACAAACCTCAAGAGCACTCTCTCCCCTGTGCTTCTCCTTCATGAAATTAATTTTACACAAAGAAGTGATAAATATTTGAGGTGACAGGTACTCTGATTTGATCTTTACACATTGTATTCATGGACCAAAATAGCATATCTACCCCATAAATATGTGCAAATATTATGTGTCAATTTTAAAACTGAAAAAAAAATTTAATGACAAAGTAATATATGACTACATTAGTTTGGTTGAAAAATCAACATTTTGATAACATTAATATCTTTTCCTTTTTCCAAAGGAAATAGCTCTTAGAAATTAGGGCCAGGCATGGTGGCTCACGCCTATATGGGAGGCAGAGGCAGGTGGATTGCAGGTGGATTTTGGGAGGCAGAGGCAAGTGAATTGCTTGAGCCCAGGAGTTTGAGACCAACCCAGGCAATATGGCAAAACCTGTCTCTACAAAAATTACAAACATTAGCCAGGTGCGGTGGTGCACACCCAGAGACGGAGGTGGGAGGATCACCTGAGCCTGGGAGGAGGAGAATGCAGTGAGACTGATTAAGCCACTGCACTCCGGCCTGGTGACAGAGAAAGACCCTGGCTAAAAAAAAAAGAAAGAAAAAGAAAAAGAAAAGAAATCTGTGCATAACCTTTCATACCTGCTACATACCTTTACATATATACAAATTCCCATATGAAATATACAATATTATTTAGTGTATGTTTTGATATAAAATATATTCTACTTTACGTATTTTTCTCTAACTTGCTTTTTATCAGTACTTCCTGAAACCCTATCAATGTCAGCATATTCAATTTTGTTACACCTTTGACTGCCATATAATAGTTCAATGTGAAAATAAAGTGCATTATATATTTGACCATTGCTGGGCAGTTACCTGTTCCGGCTGTTCTCTATTACAGTCAAAGACTCAACCACCACTGTCCTACATGTTTCATCTTTCACATTGTAAGTGCTTTTTTTTTTTTGAGACAGAGTCTCACTCTGTCACCCACGAGTGACACACTCACTGCAACCTCCACCTCCCAGGTTCAAGCGATTCTCCTGCCTCAGCCTCCTGAGTTGCTGGGACTACAGGCGTGTGCCACCACACCAGACTAATTTTTTATATTTTTAATAGAGACAGGTTTCACCACATTGATCAGGTTGGTCTCAAACTCCTGACCTCGAGATCTGCCCACCTCAGCCTCCCAATGTGCTGGGATTACAGGTGTGGGCCCCCGTGCCCAGCCATATTATAAATGCTTTCTATGGAAGATGCCTAGTAGAAGGACTGCTGGAGATGGCAGGTTTTTCATTTGAACACATCTTCCCAGACTGTGCTTTTTTTTTTTTTTTGAGACAGAGTCTCCCTCTTGTCACCCAGGCTGGCGTGCACTGGCACAGTAGCTCACTGCAACCTCCGCCTCCTGGGTTCAAGTGATTCTCTCCTGCCTCAGCCTCCCAAGTAGCTGGAATTACAGGCACCCGCCACCAGGCCCGGTTAATTTTCGTATTTTTAGTAGAGATGGGAGTTTTACCACGTTGGCCAGGCTGGTCTCGAATTCAGGTGATCCGCCCACCTCAGCCTCCTAAAGAGCTGGGATTACAGGCATGAGCCACCACCCCTGGCCCCCAGACTGTACTTTTAAGCGGCTGAATAGGGGATATTTTCCATCACTTCACCCTCTCACTGTAACTGACATTAGAAAGCTTTTCATCATTTGCTGATCTGATGAGTAAAAAGACTTCACTGTAGTTTTAATTTGCTTTTACCAGATTAAAAATGAGACTGAGCATTTTCCCATAGGTTTAATAGCCATTTGTATTCACTCTCCTATAAATTTCTTTTCATGTCTTTTGACCATTCTTCTATTGGATAGTTTTCTTTTTCTCACTAATTTATGGAAGTTCATTGAATATTCAGCATATTACAGTTTTATCTGTTGCATATATTTTTCCTCAGGCTGTCAATTGCCTTTTTAACTCTGTTTACAGGATATTCTTTATGATACCATAGTTTGAATTTTTATATAACCAAGTTTATTGATCTTTTCCTTTATACTGTGTGCTTTAAGGCCTCTTCTACTTGGGAAAAACTGCTGAAGATGTGTCTGTGTCCTAGTCTGGATCCTATGAATATTACCTAATCCAGATAAAGGTCTTTGCAGATGGGATTAAGTGAGTGATCTTGATATAAGGAGATGACCCCGGATTGTCCAGGTGGCCCTAAATACCACCACAAGTGTCTCTGTAAGAGGGAGGCAGAGGGAAGTTGGACTCACCCAGAAGAGAGCAGGCGAAGCCAGAAGCAGAGACTGGAATGCTGTGACCTCAAGCCAAGAGACCCCTGCAGCCCTGGGCATTCCAGAAGCTGAAAGACACCAGAACGACTCTCCCTGGAGCCTCCAGAGTGAGCACACCCTGCGGACACCAGGATTACAGACGTCCTGCCTTCAGACTGAGAGAATCCATTGATGTTGCTGGTTTTAAGCCACCAAGCAGCTCTAGTTTATTGTACAATTTGTTGCAGTCGTGATACAGGACACTAAAGTACTACCCAAGGTTTGAAAAAAAAAGCCTATATTTTCTTCAAATGGTTTTAAAGTTTTACTTTTGCATTTAAATCTTTAATCCCTACGAAATTTATTTCTTTGGGAAATTAAATTCAAGGTTTCTTTCCTGCAGAAAACCGATGGTTCCCATAGGACTTATTGGATATCTGCTTTGGTCTAGGTCCTCTGAGAAGCAGGCGCTGGGGTGGGATGAAATGATCAGGGATCCACCCAAAGGAAAAGACGTCATCATTGGGAAAAGACACTTGCACACATGTGATTATAGCAGCCCAGTTCACAATGGCAAAATCGTAGAACCAACCCAAATGCCCATCAATCAACAAGTGGATAAAGTAACTCTGGTATGTATATTTGATGGAACACTATGCAGCCGTAAAAAGGAATGAATCACACCTGTAGTCCCAGCTACTTGGGAGGTTGAAGCAGGAGAATCGCTTGAATCCAGGAGGCAGAGGTTGCAGTGAGCCAAGATCTCACCACTGCACTCCAGCCTGGTTGATGGAGTGAGACTCCATCTCAAAAGAAAAAGGAATGTATTAACAACATTTGTGGTGACCTGCATGAGACTGCAGACTATTATTCTAAGTGAAGAACTCAGGAACGGAAAACCAAACATCCTATGTTCTCACTGATATGTGGGAGCTAAGCTATGAGGACACAAAGGCATGAGAATAATACAATGGATTTTGGAGATTTGGGGGGGAGGGGGCGGGGATAAAAGTCTACAAATAGGGTGCAGTGCATATTGCTCAGGTGATAAGTGTACCAAAATCTCACAAATCACCACTAAAGAACTTGCTCAGGTAACCAAATACCACCTGTTCCCCAATAACTTATGGAATAATAAAATTTAAAAATAAAAATTAAACTAAAAAGAAATGAGCAGGGTTTTATTAGGAGAAACACCTTTGAGAGATCAAGGGTAAGAACAAAGGAGGCTTGTGGAGGATGGCTGGAAGGAGGATGGGGAGGAGGCATTCTAGATGCCCCCAGTCAAAGGCACCCATTCCCATGTCACCCAGGAAGAGCCGGTCCTAGCTCCCCTGCTCACAGGCAGGAGCTGGTGCAATGGACTTCCCAGAGCGGCGCCTTGCTTATTACCCTCTGTAGTTGAAGCTCTGCAAGGTGCATTCTCATGGCCATGAGTCCACTTTTTCCCACTGACTTGAGAGCCACTCTGTCACCAAGTCCGCTCATGCACAGGCAGTCACTTCCTCCCCTTCACCAGTGTCCCATTACTTTCACCGCTGGGCTTTAGAGTCTGCCCAGGTCCTGGGGGTGAAAAGCACCCTGCCCTTCTTCTCCTGGACCTGGTAGCCTTGGCTTTTCTTCGTGTTTACTCTTTCGTATGAATTCTACAATTAATTTGTCAACTTCCTGGGAAAGTCTTGTAGAGATTTTGATTGGCAGCTCATTGACTTTATAAACCGGTTTGAGAAAACATGACCGCCTTGCCACATGGAATCTTCCCATTTTTGAACATAGTTCATCTCTTCTTTTATTTAGTTTTTTTTTAATGTTCTACAACATTTTAGAGATTTCTCCATTTAGATTTCACATTTAAAAGAAAAAAATTAAGAGCAGTTTTAGGTTCAAACTAAAATTGGGAGGAAGGTACACAGACTTCCCATATCCCCCCGGCCCTACACATGCACAGCCCCACCCCGACACCATTGGCATCCCGCACGGGAGTGTATGTTTCTTACACTCCATCTACCCACACGAACATGTCAGTATCACCCAAAATCCATGGTTTACGTTAGGGTTCATCCTTGGTGCTCTTCATTCTGTGGGTTTGAACACATGTATACTGACAAGTATCCACCATTACAATATCACATAGGGAATTTTCCTTGCCCTAAAACTTTTTTGTGCTCCACCTACCATCTGTCCCCTCAACCCTAGACAACCTTACTGGTCTTTCTACTGTCCCCACAGTTTTGCCTTTTCCAGAATGTCATCTATTCGGAAGCAGATGTGTGCAGCATTTTCAGGTTGGTTTATTTCACTTAGCAATATGCATTTAAGGTTCTTCCATATCGTTTTATGACTTGATAGCTCATTTTTTAACACTGAATAGTATTGCATTGTCTGGATGTTCCACAGTTTATTTATCCGTTCACCTACTGCAGGTCTTGGTTGCGCCCAGGTTGTGGTAATTACGAATAAAGCTGGTATAAACAGCCATGTGCAGGTTTTGGGTGGACAGAAGCTTTCAATTCATTTGAGTAAATACCAAGGAAAGCGATTGCTGAATCCTATGGTAAGACTAGATTTTGTTTTGTAGGAAACTGCCAAACTGTCCTCCAAAGTGGCCACACCCTTCTGCATTTCCACCGGCAATGAATGAGAGTTCCTGTTGCTCTTCATCCTCACCAGCACTCAGTGTTGTCTGTATCCAGGGTGTGGGCCATTCTAACAGCTATATCATTTGCTTACATATTACAATTCTGCTTACATATCATTTAACACTCTTTTGTTAGATTTTGCATCTGAGCTGTGTTCACTTGTGAGTTACAGGAAATCTAAACACCAGTGGCAGTAACAAGTAAGGTCCCCTACCTCTTTGTTTCTCCCTCCAAACTCACCCTTCACCAAGAAGCCCAAGGTAAGGCAGCCCAGGGCAGTGATTTGCTCCAGAAGATCATCAAGGAACTGAGCATCTTCTCTCTTTTCCTCCACCATCTTCAGCAGAAAGTGGTCACATTGTGATCCCAAGAAGGCTGCTGTACCTCCTGGTATTATTTGTATTCCAGGCAGGAAGAAGGTGGAAGGACCAACAGCAGCTTCTTAGCCGATGCTGTCTTCTTATCTGATAAGGAGCCCCCTGCCACAGGAATTCTGCTTACATATCAGTGAGCAGACCTTCATCACACAGCTAACACATGACCTGCAAAGGATGCTGAGAGACCATCTATTTCAGGTGAATAGATTGCCAACCCAAGCAAAGCTTAAGGGTTTTTTTTAAGTAAAAAAAGTTTAAAAAGGGAGAATCTCTAGGCCTTTGGCACAGCTGCCAAAGGTCTAGTCTCCAATACCTAAAATATTTTGTTAGTAATATGAATGGGATCATTTTTCCTATTGCAATTTCTCATGGTTTTTGCTGACGGAAGAAAAACTACTGATCTTTATATGTTCAACTCGCTTTCGGCACTCCCACTAAACTCATTCATTGGTTTTAATCATTCGTCAGGTGGTTCTTTGGATTTTCCAAATTGAACAATTATCGTCTCTGAAAATAATAATAGTTTTGTTTCTTCCTTTCCAATTTTTATTTCTTTTCTTGAATTTTGGCTAAGCTGTGACATAGAAGAAATGACTTGGCTCTAATTTTGTGGCACCACTAAGTACGGTGGTTCCTACAGTTTTCTGGTCTATATCCTTTACTATTTCAGGGAGTTCTCCTTTGTTCCATTTTCTAGAGATTTATGTCATAAATGAATGTTTTCAGGGCAGGACGGAGGGCAGCATCTACTGTGAAAATTATAAGGATGTTTTTCCCCATTAATTTATTAAAGGGTTGACAAATTGACAATTTGTCCATTTTTAGTTTTTGTTGAATTAAGCTTAGTGGCTCAAGATATATTATATTATTAATAAACTATAGGACTCAATGCACTAATATTTTCTTTGTGGTTTTTACATGTACAAGTCTAATGATCCTTTGGGGTTTTTTTTTCCTTATGTTTTCCTTATCTGGTATTGATAATAGTGTTTTTACTAGCCTCATAAAAGGAGTTGGTCAGCTTTCCATCATTTTCTAAACTCTAGAATAGTTTCAGGAGATTTAGGTTATCTGTTCCTTGAATACTTTAAAAAATCATCTTTAGGCTGGGCGTGGTGGCTCATGCCTATAATCCCAGCACTTTGGGAGGCCAAGGTGGACGGATCACCAGAGGTCGGGAGTTTGACACCAGCCTTGCCAACATGGTGAAACCCCATCAAGGAAAAAAAAATCATCTTTAAACTGTATGGATTTGTTGCCTCTTTAGTTATTGATCTTTCTCTATCATTTCCATTTATCTAATGATAGTGTCTCTATTCAGGTTTTCTACTTGTTCTTGGGTCAATTTGGTTATATATATTAGGAGGTTTTCAACCTCAGTCCTTTTCTTAATATATTGGTATAAAAATATTCCATTCTTTTATAATTTTTGAAGGTTGATGGTGTCCATAGTTGTAAATCCTTTTGTGTTTACTCATGATATTTATGTCTCCTCTCCTTTTTATTGATTATACCTGTCAAAAACTTGTCTATTTTATTAATCATGTCAAAGAACTTGCTTTCGGTTTTGTTGATTACTAGAAATCCTGGCTTTCTGTTTCATTCACTCCTGCTTGTATATTAGTTTTCTTCTTCATTCTACTTTCTCTAGAGTTTTCTTATTCCTTTTCTTATAGTTTCTTAAGTTGAAAGCTTAGCTCATTTATTTTCAGTCTTTCTTGTTTTCTAATAAATGCACTTCTGGATCTAAATTCCCCTCTGAGCACCACTTTGGCTTTATCCCATAACTTTTTATGTGTAGAACTTTTACAGTCTTTTGGTTTTAAGTACTGTACTCCATTTTGATTTCCTCTTTAAAACGTGAATTATTTAGAAGATTTTTTTTAACCTGCAGATGTTATGTGCGGATATTCTAACTTTTTGCTGTTGTTTACTATTTTTACTTCCTTGCCCCCATTAGAATAAGGACTTGATGACTTCAGCCTTTGAAAATTGTGGGTTTTCCTTTTTTGCTTGCTACATGGTTAATTTTTTAGAAATTTCCCCATGTAATTGAAAATAATGAGCATATTCATTTGGATGTAGAATTAATTAAATTCTTCAAATCCTTTATTTTCTTATTAATTATTGTTCTACTTGCTATGGTAGTCTTTGAGAACTCATTTCTTGTGGCTGCTGTAATAAATTATCACAAACTTGGTGGTTTAAAACAGCAGAAATTTATTCTGTTCCAGTTTTGGAGGCCAGAAATCCAAAATCAAGGTGTCATCAGGGCAGTGGTCCTTCTAGGAGCTCTGGGGGAGTCTGTCCCAGGCCACCATAGCTTCTCCTGGTGGCTACCCACCTTCCTGGACATTCCATGACTTGTGCCAACTTATTCCAATGTCTGCCTTCCCTTTCTCATGGCCGTCTGCTCTGTATCAACCCTCTGCCTTTCTCTTAAAAAGATACGCAAAGACATTTCAGCACCACCTGGATAATCTAGGATGCTCTCTCAAGGTTCTTTTTTTTTTGAGATGGAGTTTCGCTCTTGTTACCCAGGCTGGAGTGCAGTGGCGTGATCTCGGCTCACCGCAACCTCCGCCTCCTGGGTTCAGGCAATTCTCCTGCCTCAGCCTCCTGAGTAGCTGGGATTACAAGCATGCGCCACCATGCCTAGCTAATTTTTTGTATTTTGTGTAGAGACAGGGTTTCACCATGTTGACCAGGATGGTCTCAATCTCTTGACCTCGTGATCCACCCACCTCGGCCTCCCAAAGTGCTGGGATTACAGGCGTGAGCCACCGCGCCTGGCCAAGGTTCTTAAATTAATTATGTCTGCAAAGACCCTTTTTACAAATAAGGTAATATTTTATAGGTTCCAGGGATTAGGATGGGGACATGTCTTTAGAGTCACCATTCAGCGCACTACAGGAAAGACGTGTCAAAATCTCTCCAGGATTGTCAATTTCTCCTTGTAATTTAAAGGGACAGCTGTATTTCAAAAGTATGGTATTAGTTGTATACAATGTCAAAACTATAACATCTCCTTGATGCATTTTCACTTGTATTAGTATGAAATGGCTATCTCTGCCGTTCTTAATACTTTTCATCTTGAGATCGAATTTATCTGTATGAATATTGCTACATTCTTCTCTTTTATTAATTGTAAAACTTTCTGAGTCATTTTGTTTCAGCCTGATTTTTATTTCATTTTTTATGTTGTCACAACTGGTAAGTTTGGGCTTATTTAGCCATCACAACATATTTTTTTCTCTTCCCCCTGCTTTCTTTAGGTTTCTTTTCTGCATGTCTTCCCTAAATCTGACTTCTAGTTACTCCTCTGCACAGCTGGATCCACAACCTGGGGTGTTTTCCGGTTCAGTCACAGTTTCCAGGGTAGGACTGTACTGTATGAAAAACGCAGTCACTCTCCCCAAGCACACATGATCACACTTCTAAGCACGAGATCTTAGGACTGTATGAGTGACCAGTTACATTTCCATTTTGCCACAACTACCATTATTTCCACAGCCCCTGGTATGAAACCTCTTGCTCGAGAAGGTATTCCAAATGCTATTTTTAAATGCATCTGGTTACACTGGGTATTTTAGTTAAAGATAATTAAATTTGAGGGATTCTGTAGATGTCCCATCTCCGGGTAAAAGCTGTGGAAGGTGCTCGGTTTCAGGGAGAGCAAAGGAAAGCCATCTGACATTGTTTTGTCATCCACTGACTTTTAAAAAATAAAACAAGCTGTAGCAGAGTAGGTTCTGTGTGAACTCAGCGCTCTCTCAGAAAGTGGCCCACGACGGTAGAGACGGCACTCCCAGCCTGCCGTGTTTCTTTGCCACCCAGAGCAAGCATTCTTGGCTCATTTCAACTGCAGCTGCTGACCTAGTAAAATCTGAGAAAAGAAGGAACACAGTGAATAAAGAAGACAGAAATGAAAGAAGAGAGTGCAGCCAAGAGAGGCTCCAGATAAGCCTGAGACACTAGGGAGAAAAGGAATTTATAACACGGAGAATACACTTTGCCGGGGCTTTCTCACATTTATGCTATCGCCGTTAAAATTATCCAGGTTCAAATAAAGAAATGCTCTGTCCTAGTCATTATTCATGTTTCTTTTCAAGGCACAAATTCCAGCATAGGCAATTTTGGTGGGAACTGAACTATTTATTTACTGGATTCTTGCTTACGACCAGGCAAGCAGAAAACCCTCCAGCATGCACAGAACCAGGCCTGGCTTCCTCTCTCCGCTGGCTCTAAGGGGGCTCTACCTGACCCAAATGAGTGAGGGCTGTAAAATCTCAGCAAGGCCAAGGGCAGAGGCAGCGCCACTCAGCGAGGGAAGCCATATACTAAACAGAAAGACCACCTTGCTCCGCACTCTCCTGGATCACATCCTCAGTTGGAGTTTAAATCACGCTGTGTCCCAGTTTCCACGTCTGTGGGCAGGTGACCCAGCAACCACAAATTCACAGCTGCTGGCAAGAAAAATTTGTAAAGTGATTAGACACACTGGCCACAGGAGTGTTTGGTACAAACAGCATTTCCCACCCAGGATCCATCCAGCCTCATACTCTGTTTTGCTCTGAATGTGCCACAGCAATCCATCTTCCAGGTGACCTCTCTCCAGCCCCCCAGCCCC
Organism: Leontopithecus rosalia; assembly: GCA_028533165.1. Lineage (NCBI taxonomy): Eukaryota > Metazoa > Chordata > Mammalia > Primates > Cebidae > Leontopithecus > Leontopithecus rosalia. Next base: position 9,528,757 of record CM052649.1, read on the forward strand.
TGACCTGAATGAACTCTCCTCCTGCTTTTATTTGAAAATGCAAACTCATGACTGCCCCCACTCCACCCAGGTCCAAGGTTGTGCCCTTTACCATTCAGCCCAAGTCCCTGGGCTGCTAGTGAGGTGGGCACCTTGCTTCCTGGCCCTCAAAGACACCTCTCTCCCAGGCTTCAGGCTTCATGACACCTGGTTCTGACCTTTTCTCAAATGGACCTGCAGATCTTGAAATGGGGAGGAGCCCCTTGGTGAGGTGTAGAAGGACCTTTAGTGGAGAGCAAAGGGAGGAAGGGTGGGTTCCTGGACAGCCAGATCAGCTGATTCTGTACAGGGAATCCCCAGGAGACAGAGTCATCACTTAACTGTCCTAAGAGCCAGCACGGCTCATCTTCTTCCCTTTAGAATGTATAACTCTTCCAAATGCTAGCCTTGGGCCAGAAGTGGTCAGCTCCCACCTGTAATCCCAACACTTTGGGAGGCCAAGGTGAGAGGAGGGCTTAAGGTTAGGAGTTGGAGACCAGCCTGGGCAACATAGCAAGGCCCTCTTCTCTACAATAAATAGATGATTGATAGATAGATAGATAGATAGATAGATAGATAGATAGATAATAGTCTAACCTTGTTTAGGTCCTTCTCTCACAGAACATTCGCTTTGTTGAAGTGTGAGCATTCCCCAGTCAATCAGGAAAGTTGGTTGGCTAAGCTAACTTTTGTAGACAGCTGCTATGAATGGAATGCTTTTGTCCCCTCAAAAATGTGTTGAAATCTTTACCCCCAAGGTGATGGTATTTGGGGGTGGGCTGTGGGGAGGTGATTAGGTCATGCAGGTGGACCCCTTTTGACTGAGATTAGTGCCCTTATAGAAGGGATCCCAGAGAGCCCTCTCAGTCTCCTTCCACCATGTGAGGACACCATGAGAAGGTAGCAATCAACAGCCAGGAAGAGGCCCCAGCCAAACCCCAGCCCTGCTGGCACCCTGATCTTGAACTTCCAGCCTACAGAGCTGTGAGAAAGCTTATTGTTTAGGCCACTCAGAGAAAGCAGCTCAAGCAGACCAAGGCAGTGACCATGTACTGACCAGGCAGCACAGCCTCCCCTGATCCCTGGGCCCACAGGACAGTCACCCCATGCATTCCTTCACTCTCTGTCCAGCAAGCCCTAAGTCCCTGTCTTCTCTCTGAGGGGCACTTCCAGCCAGGACAAAGATGATCGGTGTGCAGTGCCCCCAGGGCCTGGCAGCCTTCCCTGTACACAGCAGCAGATCTGCCCTGTGTGCCACTGCCCTGGGGCCCGGTGTTGAGGGTGGCTCAGAGGTCCCACCTTCCTGCCTGCAGGACTCCATGCCCTACCCACAAGCAGAGGGCACATGATCCAAAAGAAAAAGATCCATGTGCCCAGTTGTTCCCCATTAAACATTTATCGAGCACCTGCTGTGAGCAAGGCAGAGCACAGGCCCAGCCCCCAGGATGATCAGGCATGCAGTGTCCCTGACCTTGGGGAACCACTGTCTGTGAAGGACACTGGAACAAACAGCTGAAGCACAGAGCAGCACGGATTCCACAGAGCCTCCCGCAGCCTGCTCCATGAGTGCAGGGAAGGCCTGGAAGGGGGCCAACAGCAGCTGGGGAAGGAGACCCAAGCCTCCCACGTACACGGCCAGGCCCTGCCCTTCAGGTTCAAGCAGCCCTGGCTGGTCAACAACAAACCATCTGCCCTGCTTTGCATGGTGGATTCAGGTCAACAGCACACCCCCTTGATGTGACATGACCGGCCTCAGCCAGGCTCCTTGTACAGCGCCTCGAAGTCCAGTCCGAACCAGGCCACCTCAAGCCCCCAGGCCAGAAGCACTGTCGAGAACAACCTTCTCACCTCCCGGGCTGCCCAAGGGCTGGGTTTTCCAGGCTTGCTGGTTTTTCGAGGCTCCCTGTGGGTAAGCAACACCTTCTTGCAAAGACAGAGAGTGTCCTGTACAGACCAAAGTTTCTCCAACTTGTGGGCAAAGACCAGGTTTTGCTTTCTCATCTGCCACAGACCGACACTTGTAGAAAATTTAAAATAAGAATTTTTAGAATACTAAAAGGAAAAAAGACATACAAAATATACACCTAAACAGAGTAAAGAGACAACTTATTGAATGGAAGAAAATACTTGCAAACTATCCAAGAGATTAATATCCAGAATACACAAGCAATTCACATACCTCAACAGCAAAACAAAACCGAGTAAGTCCATTAAAATGTGGGCGAAGGATCTAAATAGATGTTTCTCAGAAAAAAAAAAGATAAAAATGGCAACCAATCTCTGAAAAGATGCTGAAAATTGCTAATCATCAGGGAAATACAAATGAAAACCACAATGAGATCATCTTATGCCAGTTAGAATGGCTGTTATGAAAAAGATGAAATATTAAGAACGCTGATGAAGATGCAGAGAAAAGGGAACTCTGAAACACGGTTGGTGAGAGTGTAAATTAGTACTGCCATTGTAGAAAACAGTACGGAGGTTTCTCAAGAAACTAAAATATCCATGATGGATGCAGTGAAGTTCCCTGACTTGCTGCAATGCAATATACTAATGTAGCAAAACTGCACTTGTACTCCATGAAAAGATATACATTTTTTAAAAGAAAATATTTTTAAGAACTGAAAATAGAACATTATACCATTCAGTAATCCCACTACTGGGTATTTATCCAAAGGAAAGGAAATGAGTATATCGAAAAGATAGGATACCTGCACTCCCATGCTCATTGCAGCAGTTTATTGGCTGTTCACAATAGCCAAGCTCTGGAATCAACCTTACCATCAGCAAATGAATGGATAAAGAAAATGTGATGTATACACAATGGAATACTATTCAGCCATTAAGAAGAATGAAATCCTGTCATTTGTAGCCACATGGATGGAACTGGGGATCCTTATGTTAAGTAAAATAAACCAAGCACAGAAAGACAAATATCACATGTTCTCATTTACATGTGTGATATGGTTTGGCTGTGTGTCCCCACGCAAATATCATCTTGAATTGTAATCCCCGAAGGTGTGAAGGGAGGAAACTGATGGGAAGTGACTGGATTAGGGGACAGTTTCCTCCATGTTGTTCTTGTGATAGTGAGTAAATTCTCATGAGATCTAGTGGTTTTTACAAATGCTGGTTTTTCCTGTGCACTGACACACTTCTCTCCCTCCTGTCACCATGTGAAGAAGGTCGCTGCTTCCCCTTCACCTTCTGCCATAACTGTAAGTTTCCTGAGGTATCCCCAACCATGTGGAACTGTGAGTCAATGAAAACTCTTTCTTTTATCCATTATCCAGTCTCAGGAAGTTCTTTAGAGCGGCGTGAGGATGGACTAATACAGCAGGGAAGCTAAAAAAAAAAAGTAGGTTTCAGGGAGGCAGAGAGTAGGATAGTTACCAGAGAGTGGGAAAACATAGGGAGGAAGAGAGGTCGGTCAATGGATACAAACATACTGTGATGGGTAATACTGAGTGTCAACTTGATTGGATTGAAGGATACGAAGTATTGATCCTGGGTGTGTCTGTGAGGGTGTTGCCAAAAGATATTAACATTTGAGTCAGTGGAATGGGGAAGGCAGATCCACCCTTAATCTACTGGGCACAATGTAATCAGTAGCCATCGAATATAAAGCAGGCAGAAAAACATGAAAAAGAGAGACGGGCCTAGCCTCCCAGCTTACATTTTTTTCCTGTGCTGGACACTTCCTGTCCTCAAACATCAGACTCCAAGGTCTTCCATTTTGTTTTTTTCTTTTTGAAAAATGGATGATTTTATTTTACTTTTTAATTTAATTTTATTTTTTTAATTGCATTTTAGGTTTTGAGGTACATGTGAAGAACATGCAAGATTGTTGCATAGGTACACATGTGGCAGTGTGATTTGCTGCCTTCCTCCCCTTCACCTATATCTGGCATTTCTCCCCATGTTATCCCCCTCCCCACTGTCCCTCCCCCAACAGACCCCAGTGTGTGATGCTCCCCTCCCTGTGTCCATGTGTTCTCATTGTTCAACACCCGCCTCTGAGTGAGAACGTGTGGTGCTTGATTTTCTGTTCTTGTGTCATTAGAAATTCCGTTTGACCCAGCAATCCCATTACTGGGTATATATCCAAAGGATTATGAATCGTTCTACTATAAGGACACATGCACATGCATGTTCACTGCAGCACTGTTTACAATAACTCTTCAGTTTTAAGAGTTGGACTGGCTCTCCTTGCTCCTCAAGCTTACAGACAGCCTATTGTGGGACTTTGTGATCATGTAAGTTAATACTTAATAAACTCCAAATATATATTTATATATGTGTGTGTGTGTGTATGAGTGTGCGTGTGTGTGTGTGTGTGTGTGTGTGTGTGTGTATCCAATTAGATCTGGCCCTCTAGAGAACTCTAATCCCTAATATGCATACAGTTAAAAGAAATAAGTTGGCTGGGTGCTGTGGCTCACACCTGTAATCTCAGCACCTTGGGAGGCCAAGGCAAGTGGATCACCTGAAATCAGGAGTTCAAGACCAGCATGGCCAACATGGTGAAACCCTGTCTCTACTAAAAATACAAAATTAGCCAGGAATGGTGGTGCATGCATGTAATCCCAGCTACTCGGGAGGCTGAGGCAGAAGAATCTCTTGAACCCGGTAGGCAGAGGTTGCAATAAGCCGAGATGGCACCACTGCACTCCAGCCTGGGCAACAAGAGCAAAACTCCATCTCAAAAAAAAAGAAAAGAAATAAGTTCTGGTGTTCAATAACACAGTAGGTTGACAATCATTAACAATAATCTGTATATTTCAAAATAGCTAGATTTGAAATGTTCCCAACACAAGGAAATGATACCTGCTCAAGGTGATGAATGTCCTAAATACCCCAATTTGATCATTACGCATTGTATGCGTGTATCAAAATATCACATGTGCCCCATAAATATATACAAATATCGGCCGGGTGCGGTGGCTCAAGCCTGTAATCCCAGCACTTTGGGAGGCTGAGGCGGGTGGATCACGAGGTCAAGAGATCGAGACCATCCTGGTCAACACGATGAAACCCCGTCTCTACTAAAAATACAAAAAATTAGCTGGGCATGGTGGCGTGTGCCTGTAATCCCAGCTACTTGGGAGGCTGAGGCAGGAGAATTGCCTGAACCCAGGAGGTGGAGGTTGCAGTGAGCCGAGATCACGCCATTGCACTCCAGCCTGGGTAACAAGAGTGAAACTCCATCTCAAAAAAATATATATATATGTGTGTATATATATATATACACATATATATATACATACAAATATTATGAAATATACATATGCACCTAAATATTTTGTCCTTAGCTTCACCACAATAAAATTACTTTATCAAGTTGCTATAAAGGTTTCTTTAAGACTCTCCATCTCAGCACTTATCTCACCACAGAAAGTAACACAGAGTTCTTGGACTGGCATAGTCCATGAACTACCTGGAGTCGTGCTGCCCCAGACTGAGGGTCAGCAAATTGCTGCCCAAGGGCAAGCCAAATCCATCATCTTGTCATTTAAGTATTGTCTGAGGCTGCCTTTGTGCTTTCGTGCTACAAAAGCAGACTTGAGACAGCCACTTACTACATGGCCTTTTATAGAAAAATGTTTGCCAACTCCTGCCTTAGTCTACTTCAAAGGACACTGCCCATTCATCTCAGTACCTCCACTCTTCCCAAAGCCACAGCCGCTACCTCCTTCTCCAGTAACGGTGAAGGAGGTATCGAATTTCTTCGACAATGACAAGAAAATAGTATTTACCAAGTGGATCAGTTTCCCAGGGCTGCTGTAACAAATTACAGCAAAGAGTGGCTTAAACACATAAATTTAATTTCCCACAGTTCTCAAGGCCAAAAGTTCAAAATCAAGGTGTGGGGATGGCTGCACTTTCTCCGGAAGCTCTAAGGGTAACTCCTTCTTTCCTTCTTCTGCTTTCTGGTAGCGCCTGGCATTTCTTAGCTTCTCCCTGCATCACCCCAATCTCTGTCTCCATCTCCAAGTGGCCCTCTTGTGTGTCTGTGTCTTCTATTCTAAGTGCATCTGCCATTGGACTTAGGGCCTATCTGGATAATCCTGGATGATCTCATCTCAAATTGATTATATCTATGAAGACACTTTTTCCAAATTAGGTCACATTCTCAGGTTCCAGAAATTGCAACATTGATATTATGGTTGGAATGTTTGTCCCCTTCAAAACTTGTGTTGAAACTTAATCCCCCATGTAATACTGTTAAAATGGGAGGCTTTTAAGAAGTAATTGTGTCATGTGCGCTCTGCTCTAATTCATTAACGGGTTAATGAATTAATGGGTTATCACTGGAGTGGATTTGTTATGTTAAAAAGCCAGTTTGGCTTTCAGTAAGCTGCTCCTGCCCTGTGATGCCTTCACCATATTACGACACAGCCCAAGGCCCTCACCAGAAGCCAACCAGATGCAGCCACCTGATCTTGGACTTCCCAGCCTCCATAACTATAAGAAATAAATTTATTTTCTTTGTAAACTACCCAGTCTCCATTATTCAGTTACAGCAACAGAAAATGGACCAAAAAAGTGGACATATCTTTTTGGGGGACACCGCTGAACCCAGTCTGTTGAGTGTTTACTCTGTGCCAGGTGTTGTTCTCATTCTCTAATCTCACCCTCACAGCACCTTTATATGGAAGAGATTGTTGTCCTCATTTTACAAATGAGTAAATCGAGCCCCCAGGAATTCACATATAAAATTTGAAGAATTGCACAGTGAGACAGATGTAGGATTCAGGCCCACCCCCATAACCACTGTGCAACCCACAGCCCTGAGGGTCTCGGGAGCACTCACTGGGTGCTTTGCATGTGTCAAGCAGTGGTCTCAGCACTCTGCACACATCATGCCCCTTAATTCCCATGATAAATATGAGAAGTTGTCATTGTTATTATTTGTACTTTATAGAAAAGAAAATAGAGATTTTGTCTTAAAGACTGAGGTCACCCAGCAAATTAGCAGCAATGTTACGGCTTGAACCCAGGTCTACTGGAAAAGAAAGCCAGACTCATATCAACTACACTAAGCAAAACTTTGTATAACAGCAAGGCAACTCCCAAACTCAAACTCCATCAGCCACAGAGAGTAAGCCCATGAAGTTAGCATGAGCCACTGAAATTGTCACCTCCTATCCCTGTTGAGTGAGTCCTGATGGACCTCAGGGCCCCAGGCTCCCTTGATCCTGTGGCTTAGTCTTCACCAGGCCTTTGAGTCTTGTGAATCCAGCCAGCAGATGGGGAAGAGGAGAAGAAAGTGACAGTCACTTCTTAACTTGCTTTGAAGGTGACACTGCACTTCTTGTTCACATTCCATTGGCCAAAACTAGACACATGCAAGGGAGGCTGGGGCTTCTACACTGTGGAAGGAGGGCCCCCATTTTTTTTTTTGAGACAGAATCTTGCTCTGTTACTCAGGTTGGAGTGCAGTGGCACAATCTCAGCTCACTGCAGCCTCCGCCTCCCGGGTTCAAGCGACTCTACTGCCTCAACCTCCTGAGCAGCTGGGACTACAGGCACACACCACCATGCCCTGCTAATTTTTTTGTGTAATTTTAGTAGAGACGGGGTTTCACCATGTTGGCCAGGATGGTCTCGGTCTCCTGACCTCATGATCTGCCCACCTCGGCCTCCCAAAGTGCTGGGATTACAGGCGTGAGCCACCGTGCCTGGTCCCAGAGGCCCCAAAATTTTAAGTAGACAACTAGTCACCTCCCTATATAAAAAAGCTATTTTATAAAAGCTTCAAAATCCTCAGGGTTTTGGCACATCATAGTAATTCAGCAATTTTTTTAATGAATGATTGAAGTTAACTGGGGGATAGTAAAGCTGGATCCCCGAGCTGGACAGCATAGCAGGTGGAGCGGTACGTCCACAGTGGTCAGTGTCGTCCAAAGCACTGCTGGCCTCTGCGGCCCTTCCCTACAAATCATTAAAAGGCACCTCTTCTTTAAGACTTCCATCTATCATAAAATCATCATACTCTACTGATCTTTGTTAGAACAAGGCAATTTACTGCCATCTGCTGGAAATGTAACATATACAAATCTGCAATGTCTGTGATGTGAGTGGTAGCCGCCGGCAATGGGCACCATTGTACAATGCACAACCTGCACAACGGTACAGAGCTGTTCTGAGTACTGATGGTGAGACCAGAGGAGCAGCAGAGGCTGTATCAATTAGGAAAGTGAGGCCCCCACTGTGTGGAGAGGAATCCTCTGCATGTGGGGAGACCTCAGGATGGACCCAATGGTGCCGATATTGGCTCCATGTGTTTTGCCTGCTGGTGGAGGAAAGATCTGGGGATCAAGGCAGGAGCACAGGCCCCTCCGTCATAAGGACAAACACATCTTCTGTATGGGCCTGGGTCTCAGAGGCCAATTCAATAGAGTTCATCAGGAAGGCAGAAACTGTATGGTTCTGTCTTGCTGATAAACCAAGAATGTGAACTGCCTGAGAGCAGGGGCCACACTCACAATATGGGGTCAGTCAGATGCCCCAAGAGGCTCCCAGACTCACACCCCTGGAGTGGGCCTTGTCCTGAGCTAGGAGGGCAGCCTGGCCAGTGGGTCACTCCCACCAGGTGGGGCACATTGGTTTCAAGGGATTGTGCCATTCTGGGCCCCAGAATGGTGCTGATGTGCTGAGTTGGGGAGGATCACTCACTGCAGACACAGGGCTCTGAGCCCCTGCAGGGCCCGGGCTGACTCGGATGGGAGTCCAGTATGCGGGTCTGTGCATGGCACTTACCTGCCTGTTCTAACCACAGGGTCGCCTCTGGCCACAGTGCCTGGGGAGCTCGGGTAGTGGAAAGCATCCTTGACCCTGGCAAGCAACAAGGTTACCCCAACTCCTGTGCAGGCTCTGTGCTGCACCCCTCTTCCAAGACTTTCCAGACCAGCAGCCTCTACGCCAAGGGGCGTTGGAATTGATATCTTCTCCCATTTTCAGTCTATGTGGTGACATCACACTCATCACATCTAGAACAATTTTTTTACTATTTTTCCCTTTTAAATAAGCTTTATTTTTATATCAGTTTTAGGTTACAGCAAAATTGAGCAGCTAGTATAGAGAGTTCCCATAGGCCCCTAACCCACACAGCATAGCCTCTCCCACTACCAACCGCTCTGAAGTTTTTTATTTTGGGAGTTTTTGTTTTGTTTTGTTCTTGGAGACACTGTCTTGCTCTGCTGCCTAGGCTAGAGGACAGTGGCACGATCATAGCTCACTGCAGCCTCAGTTTCCTGGGCTCAAGCAAACCTGTCACCTCGGCCTCTTGAATAGCTGTGATCACAGGACCCAATAGCACCACCACATCTGATAATGTTGTTGTTGTTGTTTTTAAGAGATTGTGGGGCTGGGCGTGGTGGCTCACACCCGTAATCCCAGCATTTTGGGAGGCCAAGGCAGGGGGATCACCTGAAATTGGAAGTTTAAGACCAGTCTGACCAACATGGAGAAACCCCGTCTCTACTAAAAATACAAAATAAGCCAGGCATGGTGGTACATGCCTGTAATCCCAGCTACTCGGGAGGCTGAGGCAAGAGAATCACTTGAACCTGAGAGGCAGAGGTTGCAGTGAGGTGAGATCATGCCATTGCACTCCAGCCTGGGCAAGAAAAGTGAAACTCTGTCTCAAAAAAAAAAAAGAGATGGGGTCTCCATATGTTGCCGAGGCTGGTCTTGAACTCCTGGGCTCAAGTGATCCTCCTGCCTCAGCCTCCCAAAATGCTGAGATTGCAGGTGTGAACCACCATGCCCAGTCTAAGTTTTTAAATTTTTTATTATATTTTTATAAAACAAAAGTAACATCAAGACACTCATAAATGGGTGCAGAAAATTATGACAGCTAAACACACACATTGCATCCCATCCACACATGGACAGCGGCTGGAACAGTCAGGACGCTGTTTTACAAACTGTCGGGTTCTTGGACAAGCCAGGATTTCTCAGATACCTAGTGGATTATCTCCAGGATAACTCAGGGAGGCTGTCTGCAAACCTTCAGATGGACTTTTTGTTTTAGCTTTTATTATAAGTTCAGGGGTATTATTGCAGGCTAGTCACATAGGTAAACTTGTGTCACAGGGGTTTGTTGTACAGATTATTTCATCACCCAGGGATTAAGCCTTGTACCCATTAGTTATTTTTCCTGATCCTCTCCCTCCTCCCACCCTCCACCCTCTAAAAGCCCCTATAAAAATGAACATTTTTATAGAATTAATGGGAAATATAGTGGAAATCCTTGCATTGTATTTGCTAGGGTCAGTCTTAAGCGCCACAGGAAGTGGGGGATACTTCTTGCACCCACAGCCCACTCCCACCACACCCCGGGGCCCCTCATGATTAACATTGAGCAAGAGCACATCTAGGAATGCAGCAATCCGTGTCTAAAAGAAAACGTGGCTGGGAGAGGTGCCGTTCTACCTTTGTGCTATAAAATCTGTACATTTAACATAGTCAGACATGAACTCTCACTCACATTTCACCGACTTCTCTGGGGAAGGCTTGCATCTGGGATCATCATCAACAATTCACAGTCATCATCTCCAAGAATGTCTGGAAGACAGCACGAGGGTAGGGCAGTGTCATGGGTGACAGTGTCACCAGCCTCCACTGAATGGACTGGGGACATTCAGAGGCAAGATGAGCTGTGTGGTTTCAGGGCAAACAGCCTGCAAAGAACCACGGCATTATGAGTGGCAAGCTTAACCTAACAACCAGCTGAGACGTGGAGTTTCTTTGGAATGTCGTCTTGGCAATAGAGATGAGGAAGTTATGGTTTCTAGACCTGAACAGAAAGAGATGACACCTGGGGAGGAGAAAGAACTTTCACATGCCTCGACTGGAAAATGTGTAAATACATAAGTACCTCTTCTCCACTTATTATTCTAAATCCTCATTGGTAAATCACTGTGCCTCACACAAGCCCATATATTTTGTCACACATTTGTCAATCAAATAATTAATATACACAGGGACCTCATAAAAGAATATTTTCCCAGGATCCCACACAACCTAGGGAAGGCTCAGGTGAATTCTACAATAAATACTGCTGAAGGAGATTAGGAAAGAAATTAATGGGCTCAAACATGAAGGTTGAAAGAATTCAAGTATATATATCAGGAGGAAAGAGGGGAAAGGGAATGAGTTAATAGAACAAATAAAAATCGATCATATGTTTCACATTTAAGAATAGTTATAATTGACTCGATGGCTCATATTTTGGATAGAAGAGAAGAAATTCAGCTCTATACCTTGTCTGAAAAATATAGAATATAGAAAAATATAGCATTGAGATTCAGAAAATATGCACACAGCTGGGACACTTCCCTTTCAAATAATGTGCCACTAGTAGAGTCGACATAACCAACAGAGACATTAATACAGGTTTAAACAAGTGTATCTCCTAGGCAGATCCTTCAATTCCTTTAATTTTACATTAGGATATAAAATTTCTCATTCTAATGGGTTAGTAAATGCATGGTCCTTGAGAAGCCCCATTGACGAAAACACAGCATAGGCAGAGGGAAATATACTGTTATTTCTGCTCCGGCTGTATTTCCATTTCCTAATAACAGTAATGAACTTGAAGCATCGTATTTGCATACAGATAGGTCTAGATTCCTGTTTTGCTGCAGCTCTACAGTTAAGCATGTCACTGATGTGCACTTCTCAGCCTCAAAACACAATTTAAAGATCACTTTATGGAGAGTCGAATTACAGCAATGTGCTTAAGCATTAGGGCTGTGGTTTTTCGAAAAACTGTTGGCAACAGGGCCAAGTCCTGTGGCTCATAAAAGTCGATCACAAAGTTCTGAGCTCCTGCAGCTCATTGACTGTGGTTATTCTCTAAGTTTCTTAATGCTCCGTCCCCCGCCCCCCGCAATGGTATACTGGCACCCATTCTATTTCTCAAGCTTTGACACTGTTCCTTCCTTCCTTCCCCTCCTCCCTGCTTACACATTTACAAACGACGCTCTGGTCCATGCACAGGTGGAGTCGTGCGCAGGTCCTACCTATCCTCCAGAAGCTCAGAATGTGCTTAGGCCGACTAGAAAACAGGTAAGTACAATGTTGTTGGAAATAGATGCTCAGTGCTGCAAAGAAAAATCAGCACTGAGGCAAAGGATCTTTAAGCAACGCAGTTTTTACCTCCTGCACTGCAGGAAGGGTACCCTCACTAGCCATCTTGCCATGAGAGTGCAATGAACAAAGGAAAACACACAAATCTATCCCTTACGCATGTGGGGTTGTCCTTACTGCTGCATCTGATCTCCGTTGGCTGGAGCCAGACCTCACAATCTAAACTAAAACCCATTTGGCTAACAACTTAAAACTTTTCTAAACAGGTAAAAGCAATGAAGAGCTGGGACATGCCTGTGAGCACGTCCAGCACAGATATACTGGTTACAGTACAAAGACATAGAATATACATGCCTGTAAGCATGGCATGTCTACCAGCTACATAGGATAGGGCTTAACAAAGAGTTATTAGCACACTTATTTAACAAGAAAGGAAACTTTAAAAAGGAACCTTTCTACTTCTCACAAATGTGAATATTGATGCGTACCAGTCACCATGAAAACACAGAACGGGAAACGCCTGCTGCTGCCCACCTGAACTGAGCCTTGGTGATGATGAGTTCAATAAGCAAACGGGGATGGGGACCAGAAACGTCATTTCCAGCAGACAGAAATGAACACAGGTACATTTAAACACAAAGCAAATGCACCAATGCACAATGTCCTCGGGGAATAGGGGGCATGATAAACAGGTGGTGTGGCCAGATGGTAAAACCAGGTCGAGGCTGGAAAGTTAAGGCTGGATGCTGAGTGTCCTTTACTACCAAGCTCAGGAGTTCATACCTCAGGCAGCTGGGGCCACCAAGAGGTTTTACTGATCTGGTTGGTTGTTGTTGCTGTTCTTGTTGTTGCTTTGAGTAAGTGGAAGAGATGACAGCAGTGTGGAGGATGATTGTGACGGGGTAGAAAAGGGAGGAGCAGAGGCGGGGAGAGCAGCCGAAAGGCTCTCCCCTCACTTAGGCACAAACCCCTGGTTCTGAATGAAGCAACTACAGGAGAAGAGGTAAGCAGCTGGCTTCAAGTGATCTGGAAGCAGGGGCTTTACCCCGGGCTTGGTGTCCAGATGGATATAAAGTGCGAGAGCATAACGCTCAGGCAGTGGTCATGTCAAAGGAAGGTGAAGCCGAGACCCTGGAAGTGGAAGCCTGAGTTCAGGTCTGCAAGGAGCGCCTACACACTAAGCCAAAAACATCACGTGCTATTGGCAAAGGGCTGGCCCAGAAAAAAGCATCACAGGTCATAGGCCTCAGCAGAACTGGACCTTCCCAGAAAAGGAGAAGAACAAGGTCACAGGTGAAGAGAGGAGGTGCTGGCACCTGCTGGAGTGGAGGCGAAGAACCTGAGGTTTGCTTTACCAGACGGGGTGGGATAAGATGAGCTCAACTGAAGATGCACCAACAAGATGGGCACTGAGGCCGGGCACAGCGGCTCACACCTAATCCCAACACTTTAGGAGGCGAAGGTGGGAGGATCGCTTGAGCCCAGGAGTTTGAGGCCAGCCTAGGCAACATGGCAAAACCTTGTCTCTACTAAACACCTTTTATTTAAATAGCCTGGGGTGGTGGTGTGCACTTGTAGTCCCAGCTATTCTAGAGGCTGAGATGGGAAAATTCCTTGAGCCCAGGAGGTGGAGGCTGGAGCGAGCTGTGATCGCATCTTGCACTCTAGCCTGGGAAAGAGTGAGACCCTGTCTCAAAAAAAATAAAATAAAAATAATTAAAATGTTTAAGAAGATGGGTACCTAAAGGCAAATGGAAGTATGAGTCTGGAATTCAGGAAAAAATCAGAGGAACAGGGACAGCTACACCAGTTCCCAGAGTAATTGAAAGAAAAAGTGTGCTGGATGCATAATCTTGAAGAAGTTGTATTTTTCAGCAAAATATTGACATCAAGTATTTAATTCTTTCTTAACATAAAGATACCAATGAAATCTCCTTATGAATTTATATTATTTGTTTTATTTGTAAATAATATTTAATAAACGATTTAGATGATTATAAAACAATTGTTTTTCAAAAAATGTTCCAATTATTTTATATAAATATGGTTTACACTGAATGGGCTATCTTGCTGAAATAACCTTTTTAAGAAATTCTGAACGTGGAATTTTTACTATCTGCAATAAAATTAAAATCTATGCCATGGGAAAAAGAAAAGATGTGCTGGACAGACAGACAATCACCACGGAAGGCCATGGACACCAGGAAAGCTACCACTGGTGGCATTTACCTTGGTGAGCTCTCCGTGGTCTGATGCCGGCCTTTGACTGGGAACCCTAGATGACTGATCTGCAGAGTGTGACTCAAGCTGTCAAAGCAACAGTGTCTAGAACTAGACCTGGACTTCCTAATTCGCAACAGAAATACCATCGTCAAATGGCCGAAACACGCTGTTTACTGTGGCCACTGCATTCTTCCTTCATGGGGAAATTGGGGCGGAAAAGGATGAAAAGGTTACGTGGGGAGCAAGGAGCCAGCTCCCATGAGCAACGTGGTCTCTGCATGTGGTAGAAACATGCTGGTAGAATTAGGATTTTTTGGAGGCTTTGTTTGTTTTTGTTTTTTAGTCAGCATCTCACTCTGTCACACAGTCTGTAGTGCAAAAGTGTGATCATAGCTCACTGCAACCTTAACCTCCTGAGCTTAAGTGATCCTCCTGCCTCAGCCTCCTAAGTTAACTGGGACTATAGGCATGTGCTACCACACTTGGCTAATTTTTGTTTTTTTCAGAGATGAGGTTTCGCCATGTTGCCCAGGCTGGTCTTAAACTCCTGGCTTCAAGCCATCCTCCTGATTCAGCCTCGTGCTGGGATTACAGGCATAAGCCACTGCACCTGGCAGGCTAAGCATCCAATGCACCCAAAACCTCCAGGTCACCCACAACCTACCCTCTCCCTAGGCATATTTGCCTTGCTATCTCCCTTCTCTTTGTTCCACCCGTGACTAGGTCCCTGTTTTCTTTCCACCCAATCACTTCCTAAATCCTGTACAAGCATATTTATCTTCAAGAGTCTTCAGTGCTCCGCAAAGCCAGCAGAATAAAGCTCAGATGCTTACACGAGGCTGAGAGGGGCCACATCGCACCTTCCCAGACTCACCACCTCCCACATCAGTGCACATACCCCATTCACTATAGGTGGTTGGTGCTTCTCCCACTCTGTAAGCTTTGAGTTCTCATTTCTGTGAACTCGTGCCAATGGTTCACGTCAACTACGTGCCTTCTCTGTACAGTTACCGTGCCAGAGTATGAATACTATTTATGCATCCAGTCCCTAACCCTGGGAAGTCCGTACCATCATCATACCCATTTGACAGGTGAGAAAACAGAGGCTTGGGGAATAAAGACACTTGCCATATAGCAATTGAGGTGAGGTGCAAGCCTGGAGTCTGCATGCTCAAAGATTCCCCCACACACAACTGCCTTCCGAAGACGCTCACACGTGGTCTGCACTTCGCAGTGTTTATGTATCAATCCATGAAGAGTTTATATTCGTACTGTGAAAAAACATGGAGCAGAATAAAGAAGCAAGACCTTAAAATAAAATACTTCATTATTTTACTTTATTATCTTAAAGAACAAACATTTTGGAACAAGTAGTAAATGAGATCAAGACTCTCAAAAAAAAAAAAAGACTCTTGACTAACTTTAAAACCTAGTCGAGTTTGTCTTCTTCAGCATAAACGCTGGGTCTACCACAAAATTGCTGGGTGACCTTGGGCAAACTGGTTAACCTCTCTGACTCATGTTCTTCATCCCTCAAATGGGAGTGATCATCACGGTCCCTCCATTCTTCACTGGTGAGGTGTACCCAGATAACCTGGCTGCCACTGGCACAAGCACTCAATAAATACCAGCTATGATTACTCTACACTATGTCCTAAAGACTTTGTTAAACTGTTTTGTCTGAATTTTAAAATGGGAAATCTTAAAATGGCTGTCTTTGCTCAAGTCCATTTTTAAAACTCTTGGGGAAATTGTAAAATATAAAATTATTAAATCAAATTAAAATCATGAGCTTGCTTTGGTCAGACGGCCAATCTTTTTGTTTTCTTCTTTATGTCTCTGCAGGAAGAAGGGAGCCACTGTACGCCTGGGCTACCATCAGCAACCTTGACTCATTGCTAAAAGAGGGGAAAGCTCAGGACTCTAAATTCTGAATCCTTCAGACAGTCCCGCCATTTTCCAAACATTGCACCAACATCATGAAATACTTTAAAATCAATAAAAATGCATTTGGCAGCAGAAAGCAATTATTCATCCATTATCTGAAAACAATAAAGTAAGATATACCTTCCACTCAATTTTCAGGATTATATATATATTACAGGTTAGTATTTATTTTTAGCAGACTTTCTCCCCTTTCTCTTTTTGCTCCAGTTGTTAGTTTCATAGGGTCAGAGAGAGTTCAGTTGTATAGAGAAAGTACTAACTGCTGAATGGCTCTGTCAGGCTCCTGTATTTAAGGAGATGGAATTGCATATTACAAGAAAATGATTGTTCAGCTACCTTTTCATTAACAATTTGTCTACAAGGAGACAGGCTTAACTGCTTCTATTGAAGTTGGGAAGCAACGAATTGAATGTGCTCCATAAGGATTATGTCATACTTCAAACATATGGTGAGCTACAAACACCAAGATACCGTGTTTGGAAATAGTGGTGGGTTGACTATTGTTTGGTGGCTGTTTCATTGAAGAGTCATAAATACTACTTTTTAAAAAAACTTGTCATTATCTGTACAATCTCAAGTGAAATACTATAATAATTTTATTTTATATATGTTTTTGATTCCTGACACATTAAAGAAAACTTTCTTTGGGGGAACTATACTGAAGGTCGTTAAGGAAACATCAGCCATAAGATGCATCCCAAGTCAGCTTCTTGTAATGGGGTTCCACTTTGAAGCACAGAGAAGACATCCAAAGGTGTGGAGAGGAAAAATTCTGGTGAGCCCAGGGTTGATGTAGGAGATCTTTCCCTGAATGCACCCCGAAATCGAGGTCCTGGGGTACATAGGCCAACCAGGACCTTCCTTCTGCATCTATTTACTGAACAGAAAATCTAGTCCCTCCACCTCCCCCCAACAATGTTCCAAACTGAATGCTTGGCCTTTTCACACATCAAGTGACAACATTAACTTTAGACACTTTCAGAAAGCACCACGTTGGTGTTGGGTTGTCATCATGTATGTGGCCAGTAAGTACACAACAGGTGAAGGCCTTAGGACCCCAGCTGTGGTTTCAAGGGGTCCAGGTTTATTATGTCATGTCTCTGAAACATGTGTCTACCAGGAAACCCAGTCTTGCTCAGTAATGAAATGTTATTCGTGAATGCTCACTGTATATAAAGTTCATATACTTTATGCCAAAACAGGTATTCTGTTCTCCAACTTAATATAAAGAGATCACTAATTACTAGTGCAGAAGGAAAAACACCTAACTCTACACAGAACAAAGGATACCCATGGAGGCCACGCTGGGCAAGGCTGGCCCCAAGTGACAGCTACAGATGGACATAAACACATTGATAGAGAGGAAGAAGGGGAAGTTTGTTTTCTAACAAGTTTTTAAAGGTTGATCTGACTGTTGTTAAGACTATGAAGGAAGACATTAGAACAGTCTTCCTAATTCTTAACTCTTTAAACTCAGTGCCCTCTTTTTATAACATGATTTTGTACCTACCCCTTTGCTGTCTTGAAATACAATTCACATAAAATATCATCTAAAACAACACTCATTAGGATGGCTACTATTGAAAATACAGGAAATAACAAGCATTGGTGAGGATGCTGAGAAATTGGAACCCTTGTACATTTTTGGTGGGAATGTAAAATGATGCAAACTTCCCCAGAAAACAGTAAGGTAGTCCCTTAAAAAATTAAAGACAGAACTGTCATGTGGCACAGCAGCCCACTTCTGCATATATATCCAAGAGAATTCAAATTCACGGTCTTGAAGAGATATTTGCACACCCACATCAATAGCAGCACTATTCACAACAGCCAAGAGGCAGAAGCAACCCAAATGTCCACTGATGAATGAATGGATAAATAAAATGTGTTATATACACAGAATACAATATTATTTCATCCTTAAAAATTCTGTTATATGCTACAATATGAATAAACCTTAAGGATGGTGTGCTAAATTAAATACGTCAGTCACACAAAAAAAACTAATACTATGTCATTCTTCTTATAGGCAGTGTCTCAAATAGTCAAATTCATAGAAACAGAAAGCAAAGTGACGGTTGCCAAAGGTTGGATGGGAGGGGTAACAGGGAGTTGTTTAATGAGTATAAAGATTCAGATATGCAAGATGAAAAGTCCTGAGGTCTGTTTCACAATCAGGTGAATAGAATTCACACCACTGAACTGTATGCTTCAAAATGGTTAAGAGATTTTAAATATAGATAGATACAGACAGAATTAAACAATAATCTGTTTTGTGTTACTATAACAAAATATCACAAGTAATTAGTAAAGAAAAGAAATTTATTTCTCACAGTTCTGGTGGCTGGGAAGTCCAATATCAAGGTGCTAGCATCTGGTGAGGGCATGATCCTATGACAGAAGGTGAAAATGCAAGATGGTATGTGAGAGCAGGAGAGGGAAAGGGGGTCAGACTTTCTTTTTTAACAAAGCTACTCTCTCAGTAGCCACCCACTCCCAGGATAACGACATGAATCCATTAGTAAGGGCAGAGCCCTCGTGACCTGATCACCGTATTATGCCCAACCTCTAAACATGTTTGCATTGGGGATTTCCAACACATCAATTCTGGGGGCACATTAAACCATAACATCCTGTCCCTAGCTTCCAAAATTCATGTCCTTTTCATAAACCAAAATACATGTATTTCATCTCAATAGCCCCAAAGGTCTTAACTCATTCTAGTACCAACTCAAAAGTTCAAAGTTCAGAGTCATATCTGAATGGGTAAGATATGGGTGAGACTAAAGGCGCAATTCATCCCCAGGAAAATTCCTCTGCAACCTGTGAGCCTGTAAAATTAACAAATTCTGTACTTCCAAAGTACAGTGGTGAGACAGACATAGGATAGACATTCCCACCCCAAAAGGGAGAAAGAAATAGGCAAGAAGAAAGACATGATTGGTCCCAAGTAAATCCTTTACTCAACAGGGAAAACATTAAGTCTTAAAGCTATAGAGTAATCCTCCCTGACTCCATATCCCACATTCTGGGCATGCTGGGACAGGAACTGGACCTGTAAGGTCACAGGCAGCCCTGCCCCTATGATTTTGCTCAGCTCAGCCCACTGGGCAGCTTTCAGTGGCATGTGGGTGGCCCCACAGTTCTGGGATCTCTGAAATGGACTTGCTCCCATAGGTCAACTAAGCAATGTGCCAGCCTGGACCCCACATTTCAGCTCAGCTTTGCCCTAGTAGGGGCTGTCTGTGTTGGCTCCACCCCTGTGAAGAGTTTCAGCCTGAGCCCTCAAGCTGTCAAATACACCCTTTGAAATGTACAGACCTCACAGTTTTTGCATTCTGTACATCCGCAAGAGTTAACACCACACAGATGCCATCAAAGCTTACTGCTTGAGCCCTCTGGAGTGGTGGCACAAGCCATACCCAGGCCACCTGAGCCATGGCTGGGATAGGTGAGGAGTGCTGTGCCTGAATGCACGGAGCAGACTCCCAGGCATCCCTGAGTAGTGAATGTTCAAGTCCCGTGGGCACCTCCCTGGAAACCTCCTCTTGAAGCCCTGCTCTGGGCCTGGGATAGGAGGGGCAACCTGGAAGATCTTTAAAATACCTTTGATGTCCACTGTTTTGATGAATGGCATCTGTCTCCCTTCTATCTATACTAATCTCTTTAGCAAACAGTCTCTTGGCCACACTCTTTGCAGTGTGAATTTCCAACACATCAATTTTGCGGGACACATTAAAACCACAGCATTCTGTCCCTGGCTTCCAAAATTCTTGTCCTTTTCATAATCCAAAATCAATTTACTCTCCTAACATGCCTTTTCACTCTTTACGTGATCAAGGCTGAACATTTTCCATGTCTTTTCCATCTGCTTCCCTTTTAATTATAAATGCCATCTTTAAATAATTTATCTTCATTCACATCTTACTACATGTGGTTAAAAGTAGCTATGCAGCTCCTCCAGTATTTTGCTTAGAAATTTCTTCCTCCTGGGAGTGGGCATAAAGAAGATGGCACGGTAGGAGCAACTCAGGATTGCAACTCTCAGTGAAGGCGCAGAGGGTGAGTCCAAGTTGCATTTACAGACGGATCTTTGTTGCCCACAGAACGGGGAAATTCCCAGGTGTAGGAGAGACACAGGACACCAGTGCAGCTGTTTCAGCTGGTGTGGCCGTTTCGGCTGGCGCCACAGCACAGCGGCACTCAGCACAAAACGCACTGGTCTGGGTGCCCTGTTAAATCGGCAATCTGAGATTTGGGAGGGCAGATTAGCATATCCATCTGATAAAACGGGACTTGGACAGTAAGCCAGACCAGGAGATTCCCGGGAAGCGACATTTGAGCTGGCACAGTGGGTCGCTGCACGGGAAATCACACAGATCCCATTGCCCTATCAGCAGGCAACTGAAACACCTGGGAGAGAGTCAACTGTTCAACTTAAAAAAAAAGGGGGGGGTTCTGAGGCAGGGAGCCAGGAGATCAGGCTCGGCGGGTCCCAACCCCACAGGGACAAACAAAACGGCAATTTGATATGCTCAGGGTTGAGAGTTTCACTGCAGACACAGCTGAACCCACGATGGTGCAGCTCGGTGGGGGAGGGGTGTCCACCATTACCGAGGCATTCCGCCCCTACTGAGGTACACTCCCATTGCTGATGCAGCCTGCCATTGCCGAGGCAACCCGCCATAACGGAGAGCCCATGAAAGAGGGCAGAGCCCACGGCAAAAGGGCAGAGCCCATGGCAGCAGGGCAGAGCCCATGGCAGCAGGGCGGAGCCCACGGCAGCAGGGCAGAGCCTCAGGAAGCAAATAGTGACTAGACTGCCTCCTAGCTGGGCAGGACAGTACAACAGATACTCATAAAGAAAGCCCTAACTCCCCGAGACAGAGCATCTGTGAAAAAAAGAAGTTTTATGAGTTCTACTGCAGCAGACTTAAACGTACCTGCCTAACAGCCCTGAATGAACAATGGAGCTCACAGCTCAGCACTTGAGCTCCTATAAAGTACAGACATTCTCCTCAAGTAGCTCCCTGACCCCTATATATCCAAAGGGTCACCTCAAAAAGGACTGATCAGACTGACATTTGGCAGGCATCATTCTGGGACAAAAATAGCAAAAGAAGAAACTGGTAGCATCCCTCACCGTTCCACAGCTGCTACAGGTGTACCCCAGACAAGCAGGGCCTGGAGTGGACCTCAGCAGTCATATATCAGAGGGGCTAGACTGTTAGAAGGAAAGCTAAGTAACAGAAATACTTCATCATCAACAATCTGGGAGTCCACTCAGAGAACCAATCGAAAAGTCAGCAACTACTCAGACGACAGGTGGATAAACCCACAAGGATGGGAAGAAACCAGCACAAAAATGAGAAAAACACCCAAAACCAAAATACCTCGCCTCCTACAAAGGATGAAAACTCCTCACCAGCAAGGGAACAAAGCTGGACGGAGAATGAGTGTGATGAAATGACGGAATCAGACTTCAGAAGGTGCGTAATGAGAAACTTCCGTGAGCTAAAATAACATGTTCTAAATCAATGCAACAAAACTAAGAACCTTGAAAAAAGATTTGAAAAAAGATTCGAGGAAATGATAACAAGAATGGACAACTTAGAGAGGAATATGAATGAATTGAAGGAACTGAAAAACACAACACAAGAACTTCGCAAAGCACGCACAAGTTTCAACAGCCAAATTGACCAAGCAGAAAAAAGAATATCAGAAGTCGAAGACCAACTCAATGAAATAAAACGAGAAACCAAGATTAGAGAAAAAAAGTGCAAAACGAAATGAACAAAATCTTCAAGAAATGTGGGACTATGTGAAGAGACCTAACCTACGTTTGATAGGTGTACCAGAATGTGACAAAGAATGAATCCAAACTGGAAAATACCCTTCAGGATATTATCCAGGAAAATTTCCCCAACCTAGCAAGGCAGGCCAATATTCAAGTCCAGGAAATACAGAGAACACGTCAAAGATATTCCACAAGAAGAGCAACCCCAAGGCATATAATCGTCAGATTCACCAGGGTTGAAATGAGGAGAAAATCCTAAGGGCAGCCAGAGAGAAAGGTCACGTCACCCACAAAGAAAAGCCCATCAGACTCACAGCAGATCTCATGGCAGAAACCCTACAAGCCAGAAGAGAGTGGGGGCCAATATTCAACATCCTTAAAGAAAAGAACTTTCAAAACAGAATTTCATAACCAGCCAAACTGAGCTTCATAAGTGAAGGAAAAATAAAATCCTTAGCAAACAAGCAAGTACTCAGACACTTTGTCAGCACCAGGCCTGCTTTACAAGAGCTCCTGAAAGAGGCACTACACATAGAAAGGAACAACCAGCACCAGCCACTCCAAAAACATACCAAATGCTAAAGAAAATCAACAAAATGAAGAATCCACATCAACTAATGGGCAAAACAGCCAGCTAGCATCAAAATGGCAGTATCAAATTCACACATAACAATATTAACCCTAAATATAAATGGGATAAATGCACCAATCAAAAGACACAGACTGGCAAATTGGATAAAAAACCAAAACCCATCAGTGTGTTGTATCTAGGAAACCCATCTCACATGCAAGGATACACAAGGGCTCAAAATAAAGGAATGGAGGAATATTTACCAAGCAAATGGAGAGTAAAAAAAAGAAGAAGTTACAATTCTCGTCTCTGATAAAATAGACTTTAAAGCAACAAAGATCAAAAGAGACAAATAAGGACATTACATAATGTTAAAAGGATCAATACAACAAGAAGAGCTCACGATCCTAAATATATATGGACCCAATATGGGAGCCCCCAAATATATAAGGGAAGTTCTTAATGACCTACAAAGAGACTTAGACTCCCACACAATAATAGTGCAAGACTTTAACAATCCACTGTCAATATTAGACAGATCAACCAGACAGAAAATTAACAAGGATATCCAGGGCTTGAACTCAGACCTGGAACAAGCAAACCTGATAGACATTTACAGAACTCTACACCCCAAATCCATAGAATATACATTCTTCTCAGCACCACATCACACCTACTCTAAAATTGATCATATAATTGGAAGTAAAGCACTACTCAGCAAATGCAAAACAACTGACATAATAACAAACAGTCTCTCAGACCATAGTGCAATCAAGTTAGAACTCAGAATCCAGAAACTAACTCAGTACCGCACAGCTTCATGGAAATGGAACAACTGGCTCTTGAATGTTGACTAGATAAACAATGAAATGAAGGCAGAAATAAAGAAGTTCTTCGAAACCAACAAGAACGAAGACACAACATACCAGAATCTCTGGGACACATTTAAAGCAGTCTCCAGAGGAAAATATATAGCAATAAGTGCCCATATGAGAAGAGTGAAGAGATCCAAAACTGAC
>CM052649.1:9559369-9597936 GCA_028533165.1 Leontopithecus rosalia
TTGTAAGACATTCAGAAACGCAAAGGATAACTGCACTGACACAGAGTTCTCTTCAACAGCAATAGATGTCAGAAGACAGTGGAACAGGATCACTGAAGTAACAACAAAAAGCTTAGAACTGTATCCCCTCAAGAGTGGGGGCAACATGAAAGTATTGTCAGATAAATGTAACCATTATAATGAGCTATCAAAATTTGGGGATATATGGCCAGGCACGGTGGCTCACGCCTATAATCCCAGCACTTTGGGAGGCCGAGGCAGGAGGATTGCCTGAGGTCAGGAGTTAGAGACCAGCCTGGCCAACACGTAGAAACCTGTCTCTACTAAAAATCCAAACATGTGCACTGGTAATCCCAGCTACTCAGGGGGCTGAGGCAGGAGAATCAATTGAACCCCGGAGGTAGATGTTGAAGTGAGCTGAGATCGTGGCACTGTACTCAAGCCTGGGTGACAGAGTGAGACTCCATCTAAAAAAAAAAAAAAAAAGTGGGGATATAATTATAAAGCAACTGAAATTACTAATTTCTGTCTCTCATTTTCCCTTTAAAACTACTAGTCGACAAGTTCTTCTACTCCTGATAAAAACTCAGCCCTGTGAATTTTCTTCTGGTCACTGTGAGAATAAAAAACTCTTAAACACCTAAGTCACAAAACAAAAGATCAATTTCACATTTTAAAATTCATCAAAATTCAAACTTCGATTCCCAGTTCAGGTTTGTCTCCCTCTTCCAAGTCAGGATGTACAGATGAAAAACTCGTAGTTAAGGAAGAGGGCAGCACAGGCTCTTCTCCTTTTCCCCAGCTCTACTTCCATGGCTCCTCCCTAAATACGGCTTCTGATCCTTCCAGGTCAAGCAAGAAAAAAGAGGCAATGGCAGCAGGAAAGCTTCCACTGACAAGTATGCACTCAAACATCCTTTGCCTCCACAAACTCTGGGAAAGTAATGACCTTCCAAAGACACCCTCTCCCTTGTTCCCAAAAGCCACATCAGCCTATCTAAGCATTGCAATATCACCAACCTGACTCAGTCACCACCTATTCTGTCTTCCAAAATGCAAGGCATTCCAATTATTCTTTTTGGCAGTCCTCTCAAAATGTTTCATCTTAATTTGCAGTTAGGAAGTTATTTAATAATGTACAGCACTTTCTAAAAGTAAATTATGATCTTCAAAACTCTTCACTGAATTTCTATTCTTCCATTTCTTGGTCTCTCCAACTTCTATATAAGACATTGATCAGCAGTCGCATCTGAATAGAGTCAAATCTCAATGAGTGGAAAAGCTAGTTTTCGGCCATTTTGTTTTACAATCCTTTGGAATATAGCTTCTGTCATCTTCATGGCCGGGAAATGTTCCATTTTACCACCTTGTTACACATCAGGTAACTCTTCCTGAAGAGCTATGTATTCAAGCATATGAATACAAATGCTTGAATGGGAAAAACAAATGAACCCACAGAGAAAGCAATGTATACAAGGAACAGAAATGGATAATGTCAATAAATGTAATCATTAATTACCCAAAGTTACCAATACTGCAATTTTAAAAAGGATGGGAGTTCCCAGTTAAAGATGTGAATTCAACAGATTTATTTACCTTGATTTCCTGTTACAACTCCACTGTAAGGACAATAAAGACATTTTTAAGGTCATAAATACACAAGAACAGTGGGGAAGGCAATGACAGCTGAACAGAGATATTAATTAAATATGTGAGGCTAGACAGCAGGGGTATGTGTATAACTAATTTAAAAGAGCAACAGGTGAAACTGAAGTGCTTACGAGTGAGAACATGAAACAGAAGCAACCCTATTCCATACACACCTCCAGAGACAGGAATTGGGAGCCCCTTTGCTGACAGGGCTTGGAGACAAGACTGAAAACAGAAAACCTTGTTGGAAGTCTTTAAAAAGGCAAGTAGACATGAAGATTCTCTCTCATCCCAGATATCCCGGCAACTCTACCTCCCTTACATTGGCAGTACGCCAGAGCTTTGCAGCTCTGACCTCAGTAGCACTGCTGAAAATAGAGGTGAGACCCCCTACTGAATTAGGGGATTCAATGAAAGTCTAAGGCCTGAGTTGAGACCATCCTCCTTCTCCATTTATCTAGCAGATTGCTGGAAGTAAGGTTTCTAAACCCCAGTAAGTAACAAGGGCACTTCAGGAAGAGCAACAGCACAGTAGCAAGATCTGCAGACACTGACATTTGAAGGCTCCCAATGAAATGACCATGTCACTGCATATTCATCACAGTCAACAAACGCCACCAATACAGAGTCCCAATCACCTCCTCCTGAAAAATGAGTCACCAGTTTTTCCTAAGAAAACTAAGGAGGCTTTCCTTACATATTTAGAGATCCTTGCCTGGTGGTTGATATTTATTGCTACAATAATCCTGCACGGCAAATAACCTCAGAACCTTATCAGAACAAGGATTTGCTTTTCTTTTCCACAGATTCACAGGTCGGCCTTAGTTGAACTAAGCTCTCACCTGGGCTCAGGTGGACACGAGGCACTAGAAATCTCTGCCACGTGCTCTTTCTCAAGGGCTGCAGTTGATACGGTGTAAATCAAGAAAGGGCAAAACGTAAAATCTAGCAGAGAACAAGGAAATTCCTAGGATGCTAACAGTGGGAAGTACAGGGCCAATAGCTGTAATACAATAGAAATAGAGGGTGACAGTCAATAATAACTTAACTGTACATTTTAAAATAACTCAGAGTGTAACTGGATTGTTTGCACCTCAATGGGTAAATGCTTGAGATAGTTACCCCATTTATCCTGACGTGATTATTACATCTTGAATGCCTTTTAAAAACATCCCATATACCCCATAATTATATGTACCTACTATGTACCCATGGAAACTAAAAATGTAAATAAATGACAGGAATAGACAGCAAACAGACCTATTGGAACAGAAGATAGCACCTGATTTTAAAGTCTGACTAATGGAAACGTAGAATAAAAGGCCTTGTTATAAAAGAGCTGGTTGAGAGTGTGGAAAGTGAGGGATGAAAAAAGATGCAAGGGAAGAAGAAAAAACCAATTCCCAATAGAAGGAACTAAAAAATGCACGGAAAGAAAATGGAATCACTAAAAAATTATTTGGCTCATCTGTGAACAAGATTTACATAGCTAAAATAAAACACTGAATGTGGGAACCCCTCTCTCCCCAAATGCAGAAGCTGGAGGGGAAATTATATGTAAACATATACATGTAACATCTATAACCTCTTATATATATAAAACCAACCTTTTACAGAGGGAAGACGCGCCAAGGGGAAATGTAGGCAGGGGAGGGCTGCATAATCACATGACAAATCTAAATCCTGAGCTTTCATAGTAGAAAGCCGACAGTAAGAAAACTGTAACCTAAAACTGAAAAGTCAAGAAATGGCATTATCAGCATCACAGTTAGAATTACAAGGGAAAGACCAAGGAAAACAGCAGAAAGAAGAGAAAGTGTTTGCTGATGGGAGTGGTAGCAGATGGGGAAGGGACACCCTTTTCATTATGTAAATTATGTCATGTGCTAGTTGCCTCAAGTAAAACTTAAATTTTAAAACCCCAGGCAATGGTAATAAGCTGAGAGGGTATCAATGAGTAAGCATTTTTTTGTCTTACTAGGGAGGAGGAAGGAAATACAGAATACTTCTAACCTCTGTTAGAAAAAGGTATAGTCAATGATGGTTTTTAAAATAACCAATAAAACAATGGAAATATAATCTATGGAGTTCAAAATAACAGAAAGGTTAAAGGAAGACTATAGCAAACTTTATGGATTCAATAGAAAGAGGAAAGCAACACGAAAACGGGGTAACAAACAGAAAACAGAAGACAATATGGCAGTGGTAAGTCCAGACATGTCAGTGATAATGTACATAATGTAGTCACTTATCCAGAAGGAGACTAATAGTTTAGATTGTTAAAAATTTAACTTAACCTACCTAAAGGTAGGACTGACAGCAAATGGGAGTGCTTAGCGGTGGATTTGATGCCTGAGGCTATACCCTTTCTTATTCTTAAATTACCTTGAGTGGCAAAGACCAATAAGTGGTCTGTGGCCCTTCCTCAATACATAGTAAGAGCAGAGATGCTGATAACCGAGGAAACAAGAGCTTAGACTGAGTCTCACTCTGTTGCCCAGGCTGGAGTGCAATGGCACGATCTTGGCTCTCAATAATATCCACCTCCCCAGTTCAAGAGATTGTCATGCCTCAGCCTCCTAAGTAGCTGGGATTACAGGTGCTCGCCACCACATCCCACTAATTTTTGTATTTTCAGTAGAGACAGGGTTTCACCACATTGGCCAGGCTGGTCTCAAACTCCTGACCTCTAGTGATCCACCTGCCTCGGCTTCCCAAAGTGTTGGGATTACAGCCGTGAGCCATCGCTTATTTTTTAAAAGAAAACAAACTTAAAAACATACATTATCTGAAGCAGAAGTATTATTTTAAAAGATACACAAATTTAAAATAGATGTAAGTCAACAAAAATAAGCAATGGGGAAAAAGACTCCCTATTCAATAAATGGTGAATGCAGCTGGGATAACTGACTATCTATGTGCAGAAGAATGAAAGTGGACCCCTACCTATTGCCATATACAAAAATTAGCCCACACCTGTAATCCCAGCACTTTGGGAGGCTGAGGTCAGGAGTTCGAGAGCAGCCTGGCAACATGGTGAAACCCTGTCTCTATCAAAAATATAAAATTAGCTGGGTGTGGTGGCACACGCCTGTGATCCCAGCTACTTGGGAGGCTGAGGCAGGAGAATCACTTAAACCTGGGAGGTGGAAGTTGCAGTGAGCTGAGATTGTGCCATTGAACTCCAGCCTGGGCAATACAATGAGACTCTGTCTCAAAAAATAATAATAATAATTAACTCAAGATAGATTAAAGGCTGGGTGCAGTGGCTCATGCTTGTAATCCCAACACTTTGGGAGACCGAGGTGGGTGGATCACTTGAGCCCAGGAGTTCAAGAACAGCCAGAGAAATGCAAATCAAAACCACAATGAGATACCATGTCACACAGTCCGAATTAGCTTTTGTTAAAAAGTCAAAAAATAGCAGGTGTTTGCAAGGCTACAGAAGAAAGGGAAAGCTTAAACACTATTGGTGGGAATATAAATTAGTTCAGTCACTGTGGAGAGCAATTTGGAGACTTGGCAAAGAACTGAGAGTTAAATTACCATCTGACCAGCAATCTCATGGCTGATTCTTTACCCAAAAGAAATAAATTGTTCTACCAAGAAGACACATATATTCATATGTTCACAGCAGCAGTATTCACGATGGCAAAGACACAGAATCAACCCAGTGACCACCAGCAGCAGGCTGCATAAAGAAAAGATGGTACACACGTACCATGGAATACCACACAGTCATAAAAAGGAAAGAAATCATGTCCTTCGCAGCAACATGAATGCAGCTGTAAACCATTATCCTAAGTGAACTAACCAAATACCACAAGCTCTCACTTATAAGTGGGAGCTAAACATAGGCTATTCATGAATATAAAATGGCACTAGACGCTGAGGACTACTTGAAGAGGGTGGGAGGGAGGAGGCAAGGGTTGAAACCGTTGGGTACGGTGCCAGGGTGATGGGATCAATCATGCCCAAGTCCCAGTATCAAGCAACATACCCATGTACCAAACCTGCTCATGTGCCCCCTGAATCTAAAATAAAAGTTGAAATTATGTTTTTAAAAAAAAGAAAGATGAGGCCAGGCGCAGTGGCTCACACGTATAGCAAAAGGTCAACAAGAGGAAAGCATGCCAAATGCAATTAATGACCCGGCAGCCTTCGGAAATAAAGACCCTAAGACCCAGGGACACCTGTGTGTTTCTATGCTAATTCTGAGGAGAGGAGTGGAGAGTTGTGGAGAGATACAACTGGATAAAAGGGTATGACCTAATGCCCACACGGAAGAGAGGAGAACCTAGCAAGGCTTGTCCGGATTCTTCTTGGCCTCTCTGTGTTGCATTCCTTCCCCTGCATATGGGAAAGGACTCCTCTGTAATGGGGGTCTTCTAATCTACCTCCAGGGGAGTGACCTCTCTAGGTTTTATGGTTTACTTTGGGGAAGAGAAGCTGTAGTCTCTATGTCTATGACTTGCCTAGGAAAAGAGAAATTCTGACTTTTTTATTGCATTTTAGGTTTTGGGGTACATGCGAAGAACATGCAAGATAGTTGCATAGGTACACACGTGGCAGTGTGATTTGCTGCCTTCCTCCCCTTCACCTATATCTGGCATTTCTCCCCATGCTATCTCTCCCCAACTCCCCACCAAAAGACTATAAATCGTTCTACTATAAGGACACATGCACACGAATGTTCATTGCAGCACTGTTTACAATAGCAAAGACCTGGAATCAACCCAAATGCCCATCGATGATAGACTGGACTGAGAAAATGTGGCACATATACACCATGGAATATTATGCAGCAATCAAAAATGATGAGTTCATATCCTTTGTGGGGACATGGATTAATCTGAAGAACATCATTCTCAGCAAACTGACACAAGAACAGAAAATGAAATACTGCATGTTCTCACTCATAGGCGGGTGTTGAACAATGAGAACACAAGGACACAGGGAGGGAGCACCACACACTGGGGTGTGTTGGGGGGAATAGGAGAGGGACAGCGGGGGGGGGGTGGGAAATTCTGATTTCTAAGATTCACCTGGGGGAAGAGAAGCGAGAGGAAGAAAAGAGAGTGAGGGGTCAGAAGGACCTTGCTTCTGAGACCCTTCCAATGTCCTTCAAAGTTCTCAGCATGCCAAAGTTCCATAGTTTGGGGTACAATGTTTTAAGCCCCAACACCCATTAGGAACTCTGGTTCTGGGCCAGGCACAGTGGCTTATGCCTGTAATCCCAGCACTTTGGGAGGTCGAGGCTGGCCTATCACTTGAGGTCAGGAGTTCAAGACCAGCCTGGCCAATATGATGAAACCCCATCTCTAGTAAAAATACAAAAATTAGCCAGGCGTGGCAGCACATGCCTGTAATCCCAGCTACTTAGGAGGCTGAGGGACAAGAATCACTTGAAGCTGAAAGGGGGACACTGCAGTGAGCCTAGATAACGCCACTGCCCTCCAGCCTGCAGCCTGGGTTACAGAGTGAGGGTCACCCAGGCTGGAGGCTGGAGTACAATGGCGTGATCTAGAAAATCTGTCAAAAAAAAAAAAAAAAAAACTGGTTGTGGAACCAGGCAGACTCTTTTCAAACCCAGTTCCACCACTTTTAATCCATGTGACCTTGAATGAGTTGGCCAATTTCTTTAAGTCTCAGTTTCTTAATCTATAATATAGGGATAATAGCAGGTGAAAATACCCACAGAATTCACCCACATCCCAGCGCATCATTAACTCCTCAATAAACGTTAGCTCTCTTCATAGAGCTGTGGGAGCCAATAAAGACACTTGGTTTCAGATGGTGTCTGGGGTGGGCTAAGGAGCAGAAGCTGAGCACAAGGTCTCCAGGCCCCCAGGGGGTGCTCCTTTCTCACTCTGGGAATGCTACCTAGAGTCCTGATTTGAAACTTGCCCCTAATTCCTACAGCAGCTCCTACACTTCAGCTATCCACCCGGCCCTGAGAAACATCTGACAGCTGCTTGGAGCTCAGACCTGGAGAGTGGGGGCCATCTCCTCCTGGGCCCCCAACTTTGTCATATGTCCCCATCCCCTAGTCTACTCTCAGTTCAAACTTCAAAATCACAGCTTTTATCAATGACTGCAATTCTCTACTCAAAAACCCGTTCCAGGCTGGGCACCGTGGCCTATAATCCTAATGCTTTGAAAGGCTGAGGTAAGAGGATCACATGAAGCCAGGAGTTCAAGACCAATCTGGAAAACACAGCAAAACCCCATCTCTACAAAAACTTGTTCTTAAAATTAGCCAGGCACAGTAGCACATGCCTGTATTCCTAGCTACTCTGGCGGCCTAGGTGGGAGAATCACTTAAGTCCAGGAGTTTGAGGTTGCAGCGAGCTATGATTGTACCACAACACCCCAAACTAAGTGAGACCCGTCAAAAAAAGAAAAAAAAAAAACCCTGGTCCATCTTGTCTTGTGCGTGATATTGTGGAGCTTCTATAGTATGACTCCATCTTACTGGACCAATCTTTATTCCCTACTCCACATCATCAGACTTCTCCTAGATAAACCACTCTTCTCCCTATTCTGTGAATATGCCACCCTCCCTTCTGCCACTCAGCATTTCCCCAACCTGAAGTCTTTCCCAATCCTCTGTCTCCCCAACCTGACCTAGCAGCGTAGGTGCTGGGAGAACCTATAGGCAGTATGTCTGGAATCTGTAACTTCCCAAAAGCATTAAAAAGAATAAAATCTTATGTAGAACCCTCTGCTTTTCTTTAATTCAGTTAAATATTAGGATATATACCCACCACACTCATCATGCCAAAGCAAATTACAAATGGATCAGCATTTATTATTTTTTGAGGTGGAGTTTTGCTCTTGTTGCCTAGGCTGGAGTGCAGTGGCACAATCTCTGCTCACCGCAACCTCCGCCTCCCAGGTTCAAGCTAGTCTCCTGCCTAAGCCTCCCCAGTAGCTGGGATTACAGGCATGCGCCACCACGCCCTGCTAATTTTTTATATTTAGTAGAGATGGGGTTTCTGCACGTTGGTCAGGCTGGTCTCAAACTCCCAACCTCAGGTGATCCGCCCGCCTTATCTTCCCAAAGTGTTGGGATTATAGACATGAGCCACCATGCCCAGCCCCAAAATTGAACTTTTTGAGTGCACAAACATAATTGAAAAGAAGCATGAGCAAATTATCCTGTGCTCTCAGAGTAAATAAATCCTCTCTAAGCATGACACAAAATTCATCACTCTACATCCCCTGTCTGTTGTCAATTCTTTTTCACCACCCCTCCCTTCTAAAGACTCTTCATCCAATAGTGAAGCAAGGAGTGTGTTGCCCAGAATGCTCTCCCCACAGTACCCAGTGTGGTTCTGAGTTATTGTCCTCCAGGGAGAGGCCCTGTCGGGGATGAGAGACAGAAGAGAGGAGACAACATGATTTTCCAGAGAGGGCTGGAACCAGACGCACTGGGAGACATGAGACTGGGGCTCACAGTCCTGAGAAGCACCTGCATTGCACTGCATGCAGATACATGGTGAAAGCTTCCTAGAGATTCTGGGAATGAGCATGTCAGAACCTTCCTCCGCAGGGCTTCTGGCTGAGATTTTTGGGGTTTTTTAGATGAAATCTCGCTCTGTTGCCCAGGCTGAAGTATAGTGACACAATCTTGGCTCACTGCAACCTGCACCTCCCAGGTTCAAGCGATTCTCCTGCCTCAGCCTCCCAAGTAGCTAGTATTACAAGTGCATGCCACCACACCCAGCCAATTTTTTGTATTTTTAGTAGAGACAGGGTTTCACTGTATTAGCCAGGTCAGTCTTGGTCTCCTGACCTCATGATCTGCCTGCCTCAGTCTCCCAAAGTGCTGGGATTACAGGCGTGAGCACTGCACCCCTGATCGAGATTTCTGGTGCCACCTTTCCTGACCTTTGCTTCCCCAGGCCTTCCAAGGATGTGTAAGTCCTCACTCCTTTTATTAAAACCTTTAACACCAGAACTACATAGAGTGGCTTCTATTTCCCTGACCAACCCCTGTCTGATACATTTATCATTTGGGAATTTATCCTATGGTACACTCACACATATATGAAATCATGTATTTTTTAAAAACCTGGCCAGGCATGGTAGCTCTTACCTGTAATTTAAGCACTTTGGGAGGCTGGTTAGTTTTTGTATTTCTGGTAGAGACAGGTTCATGTAATATTGTACATATTATACAAATAGTGGCATACAACATAAGCTAATCTGAGACAGGTTTCACAGTGTTGGCCTGACGTGGTGGAGCATGCCTGTAATCCCAGCTACTCGGAGGCTGGGATTCACAAAAATCGCGTGAACCCCAAGAAGCAGAGGTTGCAGTGAGCCAAGATTGCACCACTGCACTCCAGCCTGGGTGACAGTGAGACTCTGACTCAAAAAAAAAAGAAAACCTCATTATTTATAATAGCAAAAGATTGGAAACAGTCTTAAAGTATATCAACAGTGGGCAATTAAAGCTACCATGAGGCAAAAACAGGATAGAATGCTATTTGCCATTAGAAAGGTACAGCACTTCATGTAGCCATGTGGACTGATCTTCAAGGTAGGGGGAAATCCACAAATTCAAATTCGCTTATACTGTATGCCACTATATGTATATTGAGTACAATAAAGAAATGCACAGAGTATCTCCTGGAATATACATAAGAAACCAGTGACCCTGAGTGCCTGGCAGGGAGAGTCATGGAAGTGATGCCCAGGAGTGGGAGGTGGAGCTATGTCACTCCACACACCCTTTCTCACTCCTGAATATTCTATCATAAGGATACATTTGCCAAAAAAATGGATTAGTTATAAGATGACATAATCTTTACGAAATGCCAGCAAGGCATCTAGAGACAGGACAATGTACTTCCATTTTCTCTCTGTTTCTCAAATTTTAAATTTCTTCCTGAAATGCAAAACAATTTAGAAATAGAGAACTTGACCTTCTTGTTAGCATATTTGGGAATAATGCCTGTTCGATGTTTGGAAGATTAGTTTCCCACATCCATTTACAGTGCCTAAAGCATAAGCCCCAACGGGTGAGGGAGAAGCTGGATTGAGATTTAAATGCTTCCTTGTCTTGTTCCAATACAGGATTACTTCCATTTCAAATCCATGCCCTTAAACTTACTGTCTTCTGGGTAATTAATTCTAGAGATTGATTTGCTTCTTTTCATATCTGCTCTCTAATTAAAAAAGAATAAACGAAAGCAGGGATAACCTTGATTACTTGGGAACAAAATACAATTTTTTTTTCTAATTTGCTGCTACTCTCATCCTTGCCTGGAAATCGGAAGTCTGAAGTGGATACGCTCCACTGAATGGTGAGCATTTACATTCAGAACATTATAGAACTAACGCTGGAGTTGAGTATTATAAGTCCTACAAATTCCAGACTCACTATTTAAATTCCAGATCAGCAATAAAAGATCTCACATGATTCATCATATAAATATCATTATTTTGACTCCTCCATAAAACCTTTTCTAACTATTCCAACAAAAAGCCTCTTCTTCCTCCTTTAAGCCCCTGTAATACTATATATAATGTCAGTAAAAAAATTTTGGTTTGTTTCACTTTAAAAATTGCCATTCACCAATATACTCAAATATTTAGATGCCCATTTTTAGTATTATTACTATTAATAGTTTCTCGCCTGTGATAGAGAGAAATTTTCTGGCTACTTCTGGTACTTCCACATAAAGACAACAGATATGTTTTCTTCTGCTCTGTATATAATATCTCCTGTCTTACCAGTTACATGGGTCAATAACTCCACCTGCCTTTTTTTACTTAAGTAGTTTTGAGCTGAGTTTCTCTTGAAAAGGCAGGACCTTGGACAGCTCCCAATCCCAACTTCCTTCTCTTGAACCAGTGGTATGTGCAGTCACACACAGCTCTCCTTGGAACCATCCTCCTCGCTCACACCCTAATAAAATAGTCTAACAACACTGATGATAACTTCTACACCTCATCTTCGTTGTTCTTCCTTCAAGTTCTGCATCAGGTGCCTTCCTGGCTTACCCAAGTGAAATTGCAAGAGACCAAACCCACTTTCAGTAACTGAAGGAAAAGGATATATTGCAAGAGATTAGGGTTGAATTGTGTCACCCAACAAGATATGCCCATGACCTAACCCCCATAAGCGTCAATATGACTTTATTTATAAATAGGGTCCTGCTGAGCACAGCAGCTCTCACCTCCCAGCACTTTGGGAGGCCAAGGCGGGCAGATCACTTCAGGTCAGGAGTTCCAGACTAGCCTGTCTCCACTAGAAATACAAAAATTAGCCAGGTGTGGTGGTGCACACCTGTGGTCCCTGCTACTTAGGAGGCTGAGGCAGGAGAATCGCTTGGTCCGGGGAAGCAGAGGCTTCTAGAGCAAAGAGGCAGTGCTTTGATTTAGAACTTCAGTACTACCTTCTCCCTCACACAATCCTTCCCAAGAGTTCCTTTTTCAATCTCTCCCTCTACACACACACACACACACCCTTGAGATTCTCTGCTTTCTGAAGTTTTGTTAGAGTGAACAAACATTCAACCATACAATGGACAACAATGTATTCTACTCTATAGAATCTTTTAAGCTATTCTTAATTCTTTATTATAGCAGTATATCAGATTATATTCTTAGAATTTTATCAGTAAGCTAGTGGAATTGCACGTGGTAAAGGTTTTTATAAATCTTATTATTTAAAATTGTATGCAGCAGGTATTTCTCCATTCACTGTACCTCGATTTTACAACTGTTGGTGGCTGCTCTTGTTTCTGGTTTGTGGTTCAGGTTCAAGCTAAACAGACCCTTAAGATCCATTGGAGGACTCTGCCTTCTTAGTATCAACTCTTGCTGCTCGTCTGTTGCAGCCCAAAGTGAATAGAACTGACATCGTGGATCTGAGGCTTAGGCTTGGTTCTGATGAATATATATCCCTTACCTTATTAGAGGCAGCCGAATGGAGAACTGGGAACGGTTTTAAGAGAATCCATCACCACTACTGACAAATTAACTTAAAACCTGTTCTTCTGACAGAGATTCAATAGCATCACCTTTGAATACAAAGCACAGCTCAGTGATCGATGAGCATCCTTGAATGTCAGCTCTTCTTTGTTTACTGAAGGACAAAACCCAATACATTGAATTAATTGATCACACCATATGACTGACTTCTATGAGAATTTTGGAAATTTTCCCTACCCTTATTATTGATTAGATCAGTCAAAATAGACTGGGTTATGCCACAGTAAGAAACAATCCCAAAAATTCATTAGCTTTAAACATTACTTCTCATCCATGCCTACAACTATTGCAGATTGGCTGGAACTCTGCTCCATGTCATCTGCATTCAGTAATACAGGCTGGCTCACACTCTACCATCTGGAGGGTAACAGGCTGCAGTGACAGGAGGGGGAACAGGGCAAATTGTGCTTTAGCTCTTACAGGATTGATTCTGCCTTGAAGAAACACCTTTTACTTCTGCTCACATTTAATCGGCCAAGTGACCGTCCCTACATCCAAGGGGGCATGGAAATATAATCTACCATGCTGGAATACCAGTGAATGTCTGGAATCCTCATGATGCTATAATCCACTTCTCTGGTCATCAAATGATCAGTTCAGTGTTTCTCTCCTGGATAAAATTCATTTATTCTCTCCCCAAGAAGAGACAGCTCAAAAGTCTCATTCAGTCATAGATCAAGTACCTCTGGGTAATGCATGGTAGTATCTTCATGAGGAACATGTTAGCTTGCAAGGGCCCCCATAAAAAAAAATACCACAGACCGAGAAGCTTCATAAAACTTTGTTTCTCAAAATTTTGGAGGGTGGAAGTCCAAGATCAAGGTGTCTTCAGGTTTGGTTTCTCCTGGGGCTGCTCTTCTTGGCTTACAGATGGCTGTCTTCTCACTGTATCCTCACATGGCCTGTTTTTCTGTGTGTGCATTACTGGTGTTACTTCCTCTTCTTATAAAGACACCAGTCCTATTGGATCAGGGCCCCACCCTTATGACTTCACCTCCTCTTAATGACCTCCTAAAGGCCCTGTCTCCAAATGCACTGGAGGTTAGGGCTCCATCCTATGAATTTGGGGGGATGAAATTCAGCCTATTCAGATGATACCCAGTCACTAAACTAGGCCTGGATGTGGCTCCTCTTGTTCTGGAGAGTTATGTAGTAAAAAGACAAGTTACCTACCCCACACACAACTAACTTACAAAGATGAAACAGGGAACAGATGACTCCAACAAACATTCCTGTTTGGAAAAGGAAAAATGGGAGACAGACAGTAGACACTGGCCTTTAGCACCTCTAAAATCCCCTGGACAAATATTGGGAGGTCTACCCTAGGTCTGAGGATATCATCCCATAAATACACTCTGAGCAAGAAGCCTCATTCTCCATAATCCTCCATGGCCCCAGCTTTCTTTCCCATTACACTCTTTTGACACACCTGAAGTAGACATCAGGGACTATATTTTGCTTGAGGTCCATACAGCTTTCCCAGGCCACTTCTCAGCCACTTCTCACCCTAAATATTTGGTGGTCCAAGGGCTCTTTTAAGTCTTTAATCCTTGGAAGGACTCTCTTTTAATTCAATCCAGTGATTCCTTTGGAATTTCTCCTCTTACAACAACTTAATCTACTCTTATCATTGGATTTTAGAAAATTTCAGGTGCCAACACCCACATTCACAGTTCCCTTCAAGACATACTATGATGGTTAATGATTGAATTGAAGTCTGCCTAGATGGCTGGAAGAGTATTGTTTCTGGGTGTGTTGTGAGGGTGTTGCCAGAGAAGACTGACATTGAGTCAGTGGACTGGGAGAGGAAGACTCTCCCTCAGTGTCAGTGGGCACCATCCAATCAGCTGCCAGTGCATCTGGAACAAAGCTGGCAGAAGGGGGATAGGCAGCTCGCTGAGTCTCCTCACTCTCTCCTCTGTTGCTTGAGGCTTTACTTCCTCTCCTCCTGCCCTTGGACATCAGACTCCAAGTTCTTCAACCTTTGGATTCTGGGACTTACACCAGCACCCCCCAGGGTAGGGTGGGGCTCTTGAGCCTTTAGCCTCAGACTGAAGGCTACACTGGCAGCTTGCCTGGTTTTTTTCCGGACTTGGACTGAGTCATGACTAACTTCTCTCCTTCCCCAGCTCATAGACGGCCTATCATGGGACCTCGCCTTGTAATCATGTGAGCCAGTTCTCCCTAATAAACTCCCTTTTATATGTACATATATCCTAATGGCTCTGTCCCTCTGGAAAACCCTGACTAAGAGAGATTTGGGTACTAGGAGTGGTTCTAGAGTGACAGAATTTTAAAGATGGGTTTCCTTAGTTGTTTTTGGGATTTCTGGAGTTGGCCTCCTAATTTGATTAGAACTAAAATGCTAAGGACTCTACTTCTAATAGTATGGAGAGCATTGATTGTCCTTGGCGAGAACTCTTTGGAGAGTTATGGAAGATAATGCATTTGATTCTCCTGATTCCCATCTCCTGAAAGGCAAGATGTTTGCTGACTCCATACATGATACCTTTGAACATTTGCAGATAATCAACAGATATAATGAAGTTGGCTGGTTGCTCCTAAGTTCACTGGATCAAGTGAAGAAAGAAAAAGATGAGCTCAGGGATTCTAACTCCCAGCTCCAGAAGCATATACATAGCCTAAAGTTCCCAAGGGCATCCTGGGTGAGAATCTTCTCTGCTATAGACAAAGGGTTGAAGTTGCTGAGAATCAAACACAAGCTCTTATCATGTGAGTGGCTGACCTGCAAAAAAGGTGATCTCTCAGCCTCACAGCCCTCTACTGTCAAAGTTAGGGCATTGTTTGGGAAAGAATGGGGTCCTGTAAGTTGGGATGGGAATGTGTGGGAGGACTCTGATAAAGCTGGGGACACTGAGCTCCTTAATTCTGATAAGCCTGTTTTTCCAGAAGTGGCCTCCCTATTCCCAGAGATGTAACCTCCTCTCCCCACCCACAGTGGTACCGGCCTTTCCAACTTTTCTGAGGATGTTAACCCTGCATTGCCCAAGGAAACAGCAACGGCCTCCCTAAGGCAGCTGCCAGGCAACACAATATTGATTCTCCTCAGGACCCACCCCTAACACCCCTCTTTGCTTCTAGACCTATAACCAGACTCAAGTCCCAGCAGACCCCTAGAGGTGAGGTTCAGAGTATAACCCACGACGAGGCACACTTCACTCCAAAAGAAATGCTTGAGCTTTCTAATTTATATAAGCAGAAATCTAGGGAACAAGTAGAGGAATAAATATTAAGGGCGTGGGACAATGGCAGAAGGAACACAAAGTTGGATCAGGCTGAATTCATCGATATGGGCCCCCTAAGCAGAGATTGTGCATTTAATGTTGCAGCTTGGGGAGTTTAAAAAGGCTCTAATCATTTATTTGCTTGGCTAGCTGAAGCGCAGACCAAAAGATGGCCCACTGTGAGTGAGCTGGGAAGGCTGATCTCCCTTGGTTTAATGAAGAGGAGGGATCCAAAGGTTCAGGGAGATTGAAATGCTAGAGTAAATTTGTCACTTTAGACCTACCTACCCCAGCTGGGAGGTCTGGAAGACATACCCTTCACCAGTATCTTGCAAAACAGATTTGTGAGGGAAGCACCGGCATCCTTGAAGAGCTCTGTGATTGCTCTTCTCTGAATGCCAGATCTTACAGTGGGAACTGCAGTCACTTAGGCTGAAAACCTAAATGCAATTGGGATCATTGGATCCTGAGGTGGCAGGGGCCAAGTGGCGGCACTCAACCGTCAAAGGCAAGGCCAGCATAGTTACCATCACAGAGAGCAGAGACAAAGCAACAGCCAGAATAGTCTGACTCGTGTAGAGCTCTGGCACTAGCTAATTAATCATGGTGTTCCTAGAAGTGAAATTGATAGGAAGCCTACTACGTTCTTACTTGATCTGTATAAGCAGAAAACTTCCAGATTAAGTGAACAAAAGACTAATTTGAATTATAAAAATAGAGTCATGGCCCTTCAATCAATTTCCAGACTCGAGCCAGTTTACAGACCCAGAACCCTTGAATGAAGGGAAGGCTGGGTCCCCTTGAAGAAGAACCCCCCTACACTATCAAACATTTATACTGTGAAAATTCCTCCCATCCTACCCCAAGGGACCTCTAGCCTTTTACCAAGGTAACTGTGCACTGGGAAAAGAGAAATAACAACTTTTGGGGACTACTAGACACTGACTCTGAGCTGACATTGATTCGAGGGAACCTAAAATATCATTGTGATCCTCCAGTCAGAGTAGAAGCTTATGGAAGTCAGGTAATTAATAGAGTTTTAGCTCACATATGATTTAATGACAGGTTCAGTGGGTCCCAGGCCCATCCTGTGGTCATTTCTGCAGTTCCAAATGCATAACTGGAATAGACATACTTGGCATCTGGCAGAATCTCCACACTGGCTCCCTGATCTGTGGGATGAAATCTATTATGGTGGGAAAGGCCATATGGAAGACAGAGCTGCCCCTCCTAAGAAAATAGCAAATTGAAGATGCTGTATTCCTGGAGAGACTGCAGAAACTAGTGCCACCATCAAGGACTTGGAGGATGCAGGGGTGGTGATTCCTACCACATCCCCACTCAACTCTCCTATGTGGCCTGTGAAGAAGACAGACGGATCTCAGAGAATGATAGTGGATTACCTTAAGCTTAACCAACTGCAATTGCAGCTGCTGTACCAGATGTGGTATCATTATGTCTCCTGGTACCTGGTATGCAGCTATTGCTCTGGAAAATGTCTTTTGTTCCATCCTTGTCCATAAGGCCCACCAGAAGCAGTCTGTCTTCAGCTGGCAAGGCCAGCAGTACGCTTCACTCTCCTATATCAGGAGTATATCCACTTTCCAGCTCTATTACCATCTCGTTTGCAGACATCTTGACCACTTTTCCCTTCCACAGGACACACTGGCCCATTACATTGATGGCATTACGCTGATTAGACCAAGAAGCAAGGAGTAGCAACGACTCTGGACTTATCAGTGAGATATTTGCATGTTAGAGGGTGGGAGATAAATCCAACCAAAATTCAGGGGCTTTCTAGCTCAGTAATATTTCTAGGGGTTCAATGGTGTGGGGCCTCTTGAGATATTTCTTCTAAGGTGAAAGATAAGTTGTTGGCCTTATATGCTTTGGATGATTGTCCCTTTCCAATATCATGTTAAAATGTGAACTTCAGTGGTGGGGCCTGGTGGGAGGTGTCTGGATCACGGGGGTGGACCCCTCATGAATGGCTTGGTGCCCTCCCCATGGTGATAAGTGAATTCTCACTCTGTTGGCTCACATGAGAGCTGATTGTTTAAAAGGCACCTCCTCCTCTCTCTCTTGCTCCCTCTCTCACTATGAAATGCTGGCTCCCTTTCTGCCATGAATGGAAGCTTCCTGAAGCCCTTGCCAGAAGCAGATGCTGGCACTGTGCTTCCTGTAGCCTGCAGAACTGTGAGCCAAATAAACCTCTATTCTTTATAAATTACCCAGTCTTGGGTATTCCTTTATAGCAATGCAAATGAACTAATACATGGTCCCTCCTGCAACCGAGGCAGTGGGGCATGACACCTAGTCAGCCTATGTGGATTCTGAGTACAAAGTATTTCTCATTTGGGTGTGTCACTCTAGTCCATTTATTGAGTGATCTGAAAGGCTCGTACTTTTGGTACCTTTTTTTTCTTCTTTTTTTGAAATGGAGTTTCACTCTTTTGCCAAGGCTGGAGTGAAGTGGCATAATCTCGGCTCACTGCAATCTCTGCACCCCGGGTTCAAGTGATTTTCCTACCTCAGCCTCCCGAATAGCTGGGATTATAGGTGCCCACCACCACGCCCAGCTAATTTTTGCACTTTTAGTAGAAACGAGGTATCACCATGTTGGCCATGCTGGTCTCAAACTCCTGACCTCAGGTGATCCACCCATCTTGGACTCTCAAAGTGCTGGGATTACAGGCGTTAGCCACTGCGCCCAACCAAAGACAGTTCTTTCTGCCTGGGGTCCAGAACAGGAGAAGGTTCTGTGACTGGTCCAAGCTGATGTGCAAGCTGTTGCACCAGT
The DNA here is from genome assembly GCA_028533165.1 of Leontopithecus rosalia. Lineage (NCBI taxonomy): Eukaryota > Metazoa > Chordata > Mammalia > Primates > Cebidae > Leontopithecus > Leontopithecus rosalia. The sequence continues at coordinate 9,578,072 of CM052649.1, forward strand.
TAGGCCATATGGCCTAGCAGATCAACAGTGCTTGAGGTGTCAGGGGCAAATAGAGATGCTATTGGGAGCCTCTGGCAGCACCCATAGGTGAGTCAGAGCAGATAACTTTTGCAGATAGCTACTCTCCTTGTGAGGGACAGCTCTTGGCCTGCTACTGGGCCTTGGTGGAAACCAAACCTTTGAGGCCAGGCACGGTGACTCCAGCACTTTGGGAAGCTGAGGCAGGAGGATTACTTGAGCCTAGGAGTTCAAGACAAGCCTGGGCAAAATAGCAAGACCCCATCTCTAAAAAAAAAAAATTAATTCAGGTGGGCAAACTCGGGAGGCTGAGACAGGACAGCTTGAGCTGAGGAGTTGAGGCTGCAGTGAGCCATGGTCATGCCACTACTCTCCAGCCCCAGTGACAAAGCAAGACCCTGTCCCAAAGAAAAAAAAGGAAGTGTTTGACTGTAGACTACCAAGCTACCCTGTTACGTGAACGGCCTATCATGAACTGAGTGCTTTCTGATGCATCTAGTGAAAAGTTGGGCATACACAGAAGCACTCCATTATTAAATGGAAGTGGTATATACATGATCAGACTCAAACAGGTGCTGAAGGCACAAGTAAGTTACAAGAAGAAATGGCCCAAATGCTCGTGGTCCCCACTCCTGCTACCCTGCCTTCTCTCTTCCAGCCTGCACCTATGGCCTCATGCGGAGTTCCTTACGATCAGTTGACAAAGGAAGATGAGGGCCTGGTTTACCGACAGTTCTGCACAATTTGTAGGCACCACTCAAGGGTGGATAGCTGCAGCACTACAGCCCCTTTCTGGGACATCCCTGATGGACAGTGGGAAAGGAAAATCTTCCCAGTGAGCAAAACTTTGAGCAGTGTACCAGGCTCTGCACTTTGCTGGAAGGAGAAATGGCTAGATGTTTAATTACATACAGATTCCTGGGCTGCAGCCAATGGTTTGGCATGGACTTGGAAGAAACATGACTGCAAAATTGGTAATGAAGAAAATTGGAGAAGAGGTATGTGGATGGACCTCTGAGTGATCAAAAATATGTGAATATATTTCTGTCCTATGTGAGTGTTCACCAAAGGGTGACCTCAGCAGAGAAGAATTTTAATAATCAAATGGATAAGATGACCTGTTCTGTGGACACCACTCAGCCTCTTTCCCTAGCCACCTCTACCATTGCTCAATGGGTTCATGAATGAAGCGACCATGGTGGTAGGAATGGAGGTTCCTGAGCTCAGCAGCATGGACTGCCACTCACCAAGGCTGACCTCGCTATGGCCACTGCTGAGTGCTAAATCTGCTGCAGCAGAGACCAACACTGAGCCTCAGTATGGCACCATTCCTCAGAATGATCAGCCAGCTACCTGGTGGCAGGTTAATTATATGGGGCCACTTCCATCATGAAAGGGGCAGCAGTTTGTCCTTACTGGAATAGATACTTACTCTGGATATGGATTTGCCTTTCCTGCATGCAGTTCTTCTGCCCACACTATCATCTGTAGACTCACAGAATGCCTTATCCACTGCCATTGAATTCAATACAGCATTGCTTCTGACCAAGGAACTCACTTCACAGCCAAAGAACTGTGGCAATGGGCTCATGCTCATGGCATTCACTGATCTTATCATGTTCCTCATCATCCTGAAGCTGTTGGCTTCAGATAATAGTGGGATGGCCTTTTGAAGTCACAATTACTATACAAACTAAGTGACAATACTTTGCAGAGCTGGGGCAAAGTCCTCCAGAAGGCTGTATACATGCTCTGAATCAGTGTCCATATAAAGTACTGTTTTTCCCATAGCCAGGATTCATGGGTCCAAGAATCAAAGGGTGGAAGTAGAAGTGGCACCATTCACCATTACCCCTAGTGGCTCACTAATGAAATTTGTGCTTCCCACTCCTGCAACATTATGTTCTCCTGGCCTAGTGATTCCATTAAACTTTAAATTAAGACTGCCACCTGGCCACTTTGGCCTTCTCCTGCCTCTAAATCAACAGCCAAAGAAGGGAATTACAGTGTTGGCTGGGGTGGTTGAGCTTCACTACCAAGATGAAATCAAAATACTATTCCACAATGGAGATAAGAAAGAGAATGTCTAAAATACAGGAGATTCCTTAGGGCATCTCTTACTATCCTGCCTTGTAATTAAGGTCAATGGGAAACTACAACAGCCTAATCCAGGTAGGACCACAAACAGGTTTGGGTCACTCTACCAGGTAAAAAATCACAACCAGCTAAGGTGCCTGCAGTTATCAATACCAGCTACGACCATGTGACCAGTTACAGAAACAAGGACTCTAATTGTCATGAGTATTTCTGCCTTATTATGTTAAGAATATACTCATGCATATATACACCTGCACTAAGTAAATATATTTTTATTTCCTTTATTATTCCTTTATCAAGTAACATAAGATTTATTGGCTTCATATCAGCATTTAAGTATTGTTAATTTTATGTAACAGTATTTGAGGACTAGTGCATTTTCAGTTGTACAAAAAAATAGTTGTATGTAATAGAATTGACTTCGTTATTGTCTTTATTTGGAGATTAAGTATGATTTGAGGAGATATGTATAGGTGCCAATATACATATTGGCACAATATGTATGACAAGGGGTTTACTTGTGTTGGTGAAAATTAGGTGTCAACTTAACTGGATTGACAGATGCCTACATGGCTGGCGAAACATTGTTTCTGGGTACGTCTGTGAGGGTGTTGCCAGAGGAGACTGACATTTGAGTCAGTGGACTCGGAGAAATAGACCCACCCTCAATGTGAGTGGCACCATCCAATCCAATACCAGCATGACTAGAACGAAGTAGGCAAAGGAAGGTGGGATCACTTTGCTTGCTTAGTCTTCTGAATCTCTTTCTTCTTCCCATGCCAGATACTTGCTTCCTACCTGCTGCCCGTGGGCATCAGACTCCAGGCTCTTCAGCCTTTGGACTCTGGAACTTGCACCAGTGGCCACTCAGGGAGTCTTGAGCCTTTGGCCTCAGACTGAGGGCTGCACTGTTGGCTTCCCTGGTTTTAAGGATTTTGGAACTGGACTGAGACACACAACTGGCTTCCCTCCTCCAGCTTGCAGACAGTCATCGTGGGACTTCACCTTGTAATTGTGTGAGCCAATTCTTAGTAAACTCCCTTATATATACATATATCCTGTTGTTTCTGTCTCTCTGGAAAACCCTAATACACGTGTCTTATATGGATCTTTACTCTGTTATATGTTAGTCTTTTCAGAGTTTTAATGATGGTGTGATGGCCATGGAAACATACTCAGTTGAATGGTTTTTAATAGTAGATATAGAGATCATGCCCTTTTCTGCAAAGCTCAGGTTTAATACTTTTTATTGCCAAATGGTTCTCTCAATTCTATCCCCTACTATTTGAAATATAAAATCAGGTTGGGCACAATGGCGCATGCCTGTAATACCAGCACTTTGGGAGGTTGAGTTGGGCAGATTATCTGAGGTCAGGAGTAGAGACAAGTCTGACCAACATGGTGAAACCCTGTCTCTATTAAAAATACAAAATTAGCTGGGTATTGTGGTGTGCACCTGAAGTTCCAGCTACTCAGAAGGCTGAATCGGGATATTCTCTTGAACCCAAGAGGCAGAGGCTGCAGTGAGTTGAGATTGCACCACTGCACTCAAGCCTGGACAGCAAGGCTCTGCCTCAAAAGAAAAAATTATAAGTAAAAAAGTAAAAATAAAGTCAGTCAACCTTTCCAACATTGCAATTCTGAAATTCCCCATTAGTTCCTGCTTAGAATCCAGTTGATTCTTTCCTAAACATGTCTTTTGCAATACCTTCTCAATTGTAGCCAATAGAAACCAACACATATTACTAATACTGTGTTTTCCTGCATCTTTCCCTAGAGCTATAAATTTATTAGCATATAATCTACCTTCAAAGTCACTGTAGGCAACATTTTAACCAAGGTTTTTGTCTTTCAGACTTTATGACAGTTTCTTCACTGCCTACAACTTGTCCTGCAAGCCAATGACAAACTTTAATTTTTTGCTATGTTGGCACCCCACTCCTGGTAGCAATTTCTGTATTAGAATAAGCTGAATTGTACTAGTAAGAAACAACCCCAAAATTTCCATGGCTAGAAATAATAAATAGTTCTCTCTGTCTCAAGTTACATGTTCATTGTACATCAGCTGGTGGGAATCATGGAGCTGACTCAGCTCTATGTCCTCTTCACTAATGGATGTAGTTAACCAAAGACTCCACAACCTGGAACTATTATGGCAGGAATAAGTGAATTTAGTTGGTGCACTAGATCTCAAAGACTTCTGCACACATTTTACTAACCAAATCAAGTCACATTGCCATACCTGCTTTCAAGGGGAAAGTCCAATTTTACCATGTGCCTGGAAAATACAGTATCAAAACAGTAAACACTCCTTATGTTTATTACTGTTTTTTTTTTAGATTGAGGTTCTTAAGAATAAGCTCCAAATGAACTTTCCAGATACTACACCTAAAAAGGAAACACCAATTTTCATCTGTTTTTACATTTGTAAGGATACCTAGAACCATTTCCCAGACTGATCTTAAAAATGCATGCTCCACTGGTTTTAAGATACTATATAAAATGAGAATTGTGTTTCCCAATATTTTTTTAAAGATAGTAAAAGTTTCAACAGACTTCTTCACTGTAGAACTACTCAGGAACATCTCATGGAGCTAGAATACCTTGAAATACACTTTAGATTTTTTTTTAAATGGCTTTCATTTCTAAAAATATAATTCAATAATTGAATTTATTCTGTGTTATATCTAAGTTTTGTTTCTCTCGTGAATTTACCCTGAGACTGGTTCTTTTGGAAGATATGAGCCATAACGTGCATGTCCAAAGAATTACCTATAACTATAGAATATCTCTTTCTGTGTTGTGGAGCCAGCTTTAGCATGCCAGAGTTACCTATGCTGCATTTCTGTGACTTAGGGAGGCATCTGCTCGTTTGTGTAAAAAGACTTGATGTTTCCATATAGATAATTATCCCATGACAGATCCTCTATGATGTCTACTTCTGACATTAGATCAGGCAACTGTGTGGGATTGGTCCTCTTCTCTTCTACACAATGCTGAGGTTGCCCTTTTCAAAGTTACCTTCCCATAAAGATTATCTTACCATTTGTATTAACATGATTTTATTCACTTAAAAATAGAAGAAAGCTACACCTATACTTCATAACCTCCAGGGGCTGGATCCAAACTCACCTGTGCAGCCTCATTGATTCTAACCTACTCGAGGTTTTCTTGGCTTTTGGCCACAGTGTAACCACCATGCACTGGATTTCTCCATGGAGCACAAGGAGGCTATCTATTCATTTGAAGGTAGTTACCATTGTGTTTACGACTTTAGAAATGCAAGACTGATTTATCTCCTGATACTAAACTGCATTGTGAACAACTTAAGGTTTGACACATTTCCCAGAATGAATTTCCTCTCTTTCTGTTCTCTTGCTTTATTTACTTCAAGAAGAACATCCAGAGCTTACGCAAGAAGGATAATGCTCCATGGTTATGTCTTCTCTGGGAGTTGCAAACAAGACTCAGTCAGCCTGCCAAGCATATGCATATGGGTATTCCAATGTGAAACAGAAGCTTCACTGATCAGTGAGCAGAATGAACCACAGCTGCTAGTTTAGATCTGGCTCGAATCAGAAGTTGTGAGTTTTGCCATCTCCAAGGGCTGGTTAACCCTCTGATTCATGCATGAACCAGTCCATATGGGGTAGGCAACACAGCTTGAGCTGGAACTTTCTATTCAAATGTTATCGAGTCCAGGAAAATAGTGCTTCTCATACCAATCCATCCTCATTTTTGATTACAGGAATAGTATAATTTAAAGCTATATGCTTTTAATTTCTGAAAATACAATTGTATTTGCTTATAGGTAAAATTTGCAGACAGCTGCTAGAAATCGCCCTTCCAACCAAATGGCCCATCTTTATCTCTTTAAAATGAAAGCATTAGTCTCTGGCAGTCTCCTACCTTACATTAATATGCCTTCAGGAATAAGTCCTCAAGCCTGTGCTTCTCAAACTTTCCCACTAAAGCAACCCTGACAGAGAATAAGGTGTATTAGTAAGAAGAGAGTAAGGGTGTATTCGTCCATATCTGAAACTGGGTAATTTACAAAGAAAAGATATTTACTTGCCTCACAGTTCTGCATGGCTGGGGAGGCCTCAGGAAACTTAATCATGGCAGAAGGTGAAGAGGAAGCAAGGCACATCTTACATGGTGGCAGGAGGTGGTGGAGGGAAGTACCACACTTTAAAACCATCTGCTTCAGCGAGAGCTCACTCACTATCACAAGAACAGCAAGGAAGAAATCCACCCCCCGAATCCAGTTATCTCCCACTAGGCCCCTCCTCCAACATATAGGGATTACAACTCGAGATGAGATTTGGGTGAAGACATAGAGTCAAACCAAATCAAAAGATGGTTAAAGGGAACCCAGGAGGTGTTACTGAAGATGGCAGAATTCCTTTGAAGAAGTTCCTGTTTTATCTTTTAAGTATAAATAAATTTGGTGTTCTGCTCTGTAGATATTTATGACTACTTTAATATGATAGTAAATACGGACTTTAGTACATATATCAATCAGAGTTGTGTCAAGAAACAGAAACCATGCCCATCATTTTAACAGAAAACTTAATAGGAAAAGTTGATAACCAAGTATTTGTGACCAAAAAAATATATAGAAAGAGGGCACTGGGGTTCTCAGAGGCAGCAATGCAGAAAAGAAAGGGGAACAAAGGGAAGATCTGAGGATGAATAAACCCTGGAAGCAGAAAGGAGGGGCCGCTGAGGACAGGACCATGTCTCTGAGGAAGGGGCATGAATGACTCATGTAGACATTTCTGTGAGGATCAATGAGGCTGGTTCTGAGCATGTGGGAAAAACTGCAATGTGAAAGCAACCACTGCTACTGAAATATCTGTTCTTTACAGCAAGGTAAAGAACTGTCATTGGGCTCTGGGATCAGTGAGTAACAGGAAACAGGAAGAAAGAGGTCCCTTCGTCCTTCTTTCTCCATCTTGCTAGCACTATCTAGCACCCCCTCTTGGCAGAACCGAAAAGGGAGCAGCTGGTAAAGCAAAAGTGTTATTTTCCAGAGTGTTGGCCCCGGCCTCACAAAGCTGAAACACAATAAAGCAAGGTTGGAGCTGAGAGGCAATAACTTAATCATCAGCCCAGTACTTAATTGTTTTCCAATAATAGTTCAGTTGAGTTGATGCACCATTTTTATTCATTTTATTCAGCCTATGCCTTCATAGGCCTCTGCCAAATGGTTTACAGACCTGACAATGCACTGGCTTTGGCTGTTACCAGCCTAGCATGAATTAGCTTAGAAGGTGTTTTGCAAGGGCCAAGGACACCAGCATTCCCATTCCAGTTCAGCCACCTTTTTGTGGCCTGGGGCACACCACTTTCTCAGTTACCTCTTATTGAACATGAGAGTTGGATCAAATTCTCTTCAAGTCTGTTCCAACTTCATAATTGCTGGAGATTATTATGGGAACGCTCACCTTTTACAAGCATGGCTTTTGTGGAAAGGGGAGTCTAAAACACTGAGATTTCTAAGACTTTGTTGGGCATCCAGACATAGCTAAAGGGTAGGGACTGGGAGGAAGAGAGCCTTAGAAAGAAGATGTGGGAGAAAGACACAAAAGCAGGATTAGAAAGGTGCTGAAGAGAAACCCATAGCGGTGTTAGGAAGAGAGCAGGTATGCTGAGCAGGGGAGCACACCTGGCATTTCTGGGATTTGGATTACCTGCATTTTGCTTCATAGTTCATCTTATGATTTCTGGTGGTTGTGAAATATAAGCTTTGTGTGCTCTGTAATCCCGTGCAGCAACAAGATAGAATGGCACTCAGGTGACAGCCAGCCTTTCTTCTGTAGTAAGGAATTAGAGTCCCAGTGTTGAACATCTAATCCTGTCTTCCCTTCAGGGCTGTAAAAATGGAGGGTGAAAGACCTGCACATCTTGCCATCTGCCACAAAGCATTTCTTAATTCAACTCCCTTCATCTAGATGAAATACTTTGTGCTTCCTGGCAGAATGGTGTTATTTCAATGTAATGTATGTGTAACTTACTCCCTTGCCAAGGAAAGATTGCTTCTAACTAGATCACAGAAAAGACAGGTGTGGACCAAATGATAGGCAATGTTTGGCCGGACTTTGTGTGTTTGGTGTTGATGCCTGAATGCTAACGATTCCCCCTAGAACTCTCCCTTAAACTTGGTTACAAATCACTCTGTAATTAAATATCCCCTTTAAGATATCATGGCTAATTTAATGAGGGCCAACCCCACTATAACAGATTGTTAATCTGAGCTGGTCAAGTTTTTTTCTCTATGTTGCATTTTCAGGGATTTTTATTACTGTAAGATAGTTGGTAATATTCTTTATTAGGCTGATACGTTTTGAATTGCTTTTCATTTTATTATCACATTAGTTCCTTCTTAACGGTTTTACTAGAACTCAGAAGTCTCTGGAGTTTTAATAACCTCTCCTTTTTCTGTACTTATAGTCATGGAATTAATTGTATAAAATCACGATCCTTCACTGAATATGTCATTGGGCCAAAAGAATAAAATTCAATAAGAAGAATTAGACCTTGAAGAGTGATTGACGATTCATCTTGCTACAGATTTTTCACTTTGAAACTTTCATTTGCTTTGCAGTAGCACAATTTCTATTCTTTCCACCGCTAAGAATATACTTTAGACTGAGGAATACTTTGGAATTATTTGAAAAGGGGATTATTGAAATTAAACTTTTTTGATATAAGCTGACTTTTTTAGATAAAGGAAAGTACACATTCTTATTCAACTAACAATACAACTCTTCTGGAGCTGGCTTTGTTTAAAGAACAGACAACAAAAAGGTATATTTTTTAAATCATCAAATTAGCAATCAAACAATTTTCTTAGGATCTTATTTTCATGTTTATCTTCCTTGATCCACAGTGGTAGCAATTTTCTCAAAAATAAATATCTATTAATTAAACTCCTGAGGTCAAATCTCCTTTATTAAATATAATTTCATTGATGTGAATTAATATTAAAAGAACAAAATGTCACCTATAACATAGTCTGAAAGAACAAAAATTTTAAATCACCTTTTATCTTAGACATTGTCAAACAATGAGACTATCAAGTGGAAATCAGTAGTCGAATTTCAAAGAGGAATAAATAATTAAGTGCCTGAAAACAACATTAAGAATTAGGGGAATTAAAATCATAATTATGGGGCTGGCTGGGAAGATGGCTGAATAGGAACAGCCCCAGTCTGCACCTCCCAGCAAGATCAATGCAGAAGGATTTCTGCATTTCCAACTAAGGTATGCAGTCCATAGAGGGTGAGCCAAAGCATAGTGGGGTGTTACCTCACCCAAGAGGCACAAGGGATCAGGGAAATCCCTCCCCTAACCAAGGGAAGCCATGAGGGACTGTGTGCTGTGAGGAACACTGCATTCCAGCCCATCTACTACGCTTTTCCCATGGTCTTCACAACCCCCAGACAAGGAGATTCCCTCAGGTCCCTACACCACCAGGCCCCTGGGTTCCAAGCACAAAACTGGGTAGACACCAAGCTAGCTGCAGGAGTTCTTTTTCATACCCCAGTGGCACCTGGAATGCCAGCAAGACAGAACTCAGAATTAAGAAACTCACTCAAGACCAAGCACAGTGGCTCAGGCCTGGAATCCCAGGACTTTAGGAGGCCAAGGCAGGAGGATCACCTGAGGTTGGGAGTTCGAGACCAGCCTAACCAACATGGAGAAACCCTGTCTCCACTAAAAATACAAAATTAGCCTGGTGTGGTGATGCATGCCTATAATCCTAGCTACTCGGGAGGCTGAGACAGGAGAATCGCTTGAACCCAGGAGGCAGAGGTTGCAGTGAGCCAAGACTGTGCCATTGCACTCCAGCCTGGACAACAAGAGCAAAATTCCATCACAAAAAAAGAAGAAAGAAAGAAAAACTCACTTAAAACTGCATAACTGCATGGAAACTGAACAACCTGCTCTTGAATGACTACTGGGTAAATAACGAAATTAAGGCAGAAACAAATAAGCTCTTTGAAACCAATGAGAACAAAGACACATGTAGCAGAATCTCTGGTGTTTAGAGGGAAATTTATAGCACTAAATGCCCATAGGAGAAAGCAGGAAAGATCTAAAATTGGCACCCTAATATCACAATTAAAAGAGCTAGAGAAGCAAGAACAAACTAATTCAAAAGCTAGCAGAAGCCAAGAAATAACTAAAACCAGAGCAGAACTGAAAGATATAGAAATGCAAAAAAAAAAACTCTTCAAAAAAATCAATGACTCCAGGAGCTGGTTTTTTGAAAAGATGAACAAAATAGATAGAGTGCTAGCCAGACTAATAAAAAGGAAGAGAGAGAAGAATCAAATAGATGCAATAAAAAATGATGACGGGGATATCATCACTAATCCCACAGAAATACAAACTACCATCAGAGAATACTATAAACACCTCTAAAAAAACAAACAAGAAAACCTAGAAGAAATGGATCAATTCCTGGACATATACACCCTCCCAAGACTGAACCAGGAAGAAGTCAAATACCTGAAGAGACCAATAACAAGTTCTGAAATTGAGGCAGTAATTAATAGCCTACCAACCAAAAAAGCCCAAGACCAGACTGATTCACAGACAAATTTTACAAGAGGTACAAAAAAGGAGCTGGTACCATTCCTTCTGAAACTATTCCAAACAATAGAAAAAGACAGACTTCTCCCTAATTCATTTTATGAGGCCAGCATCATCCTGGTACCAAAACCTGGCTAAAACACAACAACAAAAAGAAAATTTCAGGCCAATATTCCTGATGAACATCAATGCAAAATCCTCAATAAAATACTAGCAAACCAAATCCAGCAGCAAATCAAAAAGCTTATCCACCATGATCAAGTTGGTTTCATCCCTGGGATGCAAGGCTAGTTCAACATATAGAAATCAATCAATGTAATCTACCACAAAAACAGAACCAATGACAAAAACCACATGATTATCACAATAGATGCAGAAAAGACGTTCGATAAAATTCAACACCCCTTCATGCTAAAAACTCTCAATAAACTAGGTATTGATGGAACTTATCTCAAAATAATAAAAGCCATTTATGACAAACCCACAGCCAATCTCATACCAAACAGACAAAAGCTGAAAGCATTCCCTTTGAAAACTAGCACAAGACAAGGATGCCCCCTCGCACCACTCCTATTCAACATAGTATTGGAAGTTCTGGCCAGGGCAATCAGGAAAGATAAAGAAATAAAGAGTATTCAAAAAGGAAGAGAAGAAGTCAAGTTGTCTCTGTTTGCAGATGACATGACTGTATATTCAGAAAACCCCAGCATCTCAGCCCAAAATCTCCTTAAGCTGTTAAGCAACTTCAGCAAAGTCTCAAGATGCAAAATCAATGTGCAAAAATCACAAGCACTCCTATACACCAATAACAGACTTAAAGAGAGCCAAATCAAAAGTGAACTCCCATTCACAATTGCCACAAAGAGAATAAAATACCTAGGAATACAACTTTATAAGGGATATGAAAGACCTTTTCAAGGGAACTACAAACTACTGCTTAAGGAAATAAGAGAGTACATAAAACAAATGGAAAATCATTCCATGCTCATGGATAGGAAGAATCAATATCATAAAAATGGCCATACTGCCCAAAGTAATTTATAGATTCAATGCTATTCCCATCAAGCTACCATTGACTTTCTTCATAGAATTAGAAAAAAAATTACTTTAAATTTCATATGGAATCAAAAAAGAGCCTGTATAGCCCAGACAATCCTAAGCAGAAAGAACAAAGCTGGAGGCATCACACTACCTGATTACAAACTATACCGCAAGCCTACCATAACCAAAACAGCATGGCGCTGATAGCAAAACAGATATATAGACAAATGGAACACAACAGAGGCCTTAGAAATAATGCCACACATCTACAATCATCCAATCTTCAACAAACCTGACAAAAGCAAGCAATGGGGAAAGAATTCCCTATTTAATAAATGGTGCTGGGAAAACTGGCTAGCCATGAGCAGAAAACTGAAACTGGACCCTTTCCTTATACCTTATATGAAAATTAACTCAAGATGGACTAAAGACTTAAACATAAGATCTAAAACCATAAAAACCCTATGAGAAAACCTAGGCAGTATCATTCAGGACATAGGCATGGGCAAAGACTTCATGACTAAAACACCAAAAGAAAGGGCAACAAAAGCCAAAATTGACAAATGGGATCTAATTAAACTAAAGAGCTTCTGCACAGCAAAAGAAACTATCATCAGAGTCAACAAGCAACCTACAAGATAGAAGAAAATTTTTGCAATCTGTCCATCCAGCAAAGGGCTAATATCCAGAATCTACAAGAAACTTAAACAAATTTATAAGAAAAAACAAACAATACCACCAAAAAGTGGGTGAAGGATATGAACAGACACTTCTCGAAAGAAGACATTTATGTGGCCAAGAAGCATATGAAAAAAGCTCATCATCACTGGTCATTAGGGAAATGCAAATCAAAACCGCAATGAGATACTATCTCATGCCAGTTAGAATGGTGGTCATTAAAAAGTCAGGAAACAACAGATGCTAGAGAGGATATGGAGAAATAGGAACACTTTTACACTGTTGGTGGGAGTGCAAATTAGTTCAACCATTATGGAGGACAGTGTGGTGATTCCTCAAGGATTGAGAACCAGAAATACCATTTGACCCAGCAATCCCATTACTGGGTATATACTCAAAGGATTACAGATCATTCTACTATAAAGACATATGCACATGTATGTTTACTGTGGCACTGTTCACAATAGCAAAGACTTGAAACCAACCCAAATGCCCATCAATGATAGACTGGATAAAGAAAATGTGGCACATATACACCATGAAATACTATGCAGTCATAAAAAAGGATGAGTTCATGTCAGTTGCAGGGACATGGATGAAGCTGGAAACCATCATTCTCAGCAAACTAACACAGGAACAGAAAACCAAACACCACATGTTCTCACTCATAAGTGGGAGTGAAAGAGTGAGAACACATGGACACAGGGAAGGAAACATCACACACTGGGGTCAGTTGTGGGGTGGGGGGCTAGGAGAGGGATAGCATTAGGAAAAATACCTCATGTAGATGACAGGTTGATGGGTGTGGCAAACCATCATGACACATGCATACCTATGTAACAACCTGTACATTCTGCATATGTATCCCAGAACTTAAAGTATAATTTAAAAAATCATAGTTATAAAAGATCCATTATCAAATGAAGGATTATTTCAAGTGATAAGAAACTTCTACTTTTACAGATATATATAAATGAATACATCCATTGCTGCTACAGTCTCTCCAGCAACAGCAAATTAGAATATTACCCTCATGTCACAATTTCCCTTCTCATCTGACACATAATGGATGTGCAATAAACGTCTACTGAATGAATGTTTTTTTTTTCAGTTGATGTGTTTAATCAGTCAAAAGAGCACTGAGCTCTTCAAACATAACTCCTTGGCTGGACAAAGCTGCAAATTCTGCAACTAGTCAATTATCGATGAATTTGATGTTTTAACAATTTATTTGGGAAGCTGAATTATTTCTAAAGATATTTAAATAAGCAAACTATTAAGGTGATAACCAAACTAAGATACAAACTATTAATATATTGGTTCTTGATGCATGTAAAACTAACCACACACTTTTATTTCTTCAAAAGCACCAGGTACCCAAATAACTTCACTGGCAAAAATGGAAATGTTTAAAGAAGAATTAACATCAATCTTTCACAAACTCTAAAATAAACTTCAAAACATTGGAGAAGAGGGAACACTTCTGAACTCATAAACCCAGTATTACTCTGATTCCAAAAACAGAAAGAAAAAAAAAAGTCACAAGAAAACTACAGACCAATATCCTCTATGAGTCTAGGCACAAAAATCTCCAACAAAATACAAGAAAACTGAGTCCAGCAACAGGTAAAAAAGTTATTTACCAAAACCAACTGGGTTTTATCTTAGGAATGTGAGTTGATTTGACATATAAAAAACAATTAATGTATTAATAATCCATCATACTAATTAATAGAAGGAAAAAACACCATATGTTCTTCTAACAGAAATAGAAGAAACATTCGACAAAATCTAATACCCTTTTGCAATAACAATATCCCATAAGCCAGGAATAGAGGATAACTTCCTCATCCACTCACCACTTATATTCAACATTGTATAGAAAGCTCTAGCCAAGCAATTAGACAAGAAAAAGAAAAAAAAGACTCCAGATTAGATGATATCATCTTATGTATAGGAAATCCTAAAAGATCCGCAAATAAACTATTAGATCTAATAGATGAGTTTAGAAAGGTTACAGAGCAGGGCATGGTGGCCTAGGCCTATAATCCCAGATCTTTGAGAGGCTGAAGTGGGAGGATCACCTGAGCCCAGGAGTTTGAGATCAGCCTGAGCAACAGGATGAGACCCTGTCTCTACCAAAAATAAAATAAAATAATTAGTCACGCATGGTGGCACACACCTATGATCCCAGCTACTCAGAAGGCTTATGCAGAATTGCTTCAGCCAGGAGTTCAAGGCTTTAGTGAGCTATGACCATGCCACTACACTCAAGCTAGGGTGACAGAGCAAGACCCTGTCTTGAAAAGAAAAAAGAAAGAAGGTTTACAGAATGCAAGATCAATATGTAAGTTGTGTTTCTATACACCAGCAATGAACAGTCTAGAAAGTAATAACGAAAATAATTTACAATAGTGTAGATGTAAGAATAAACTTAATGAAAGAAGTAAAGATTTGTATGTGGAAGACTACAAAACATTGTTGAAAGAAATTAAAGACCTAAATAAACGGAACAACATTCCATTTTTATGACGCATAAGACTTAATATTGTGAAAATCTGGTTATGTCCAAAAAAGGGTACAGAAGGTTATAGCACTTAAGCAAAGATGAAAATGAAAATTCTAAAAATCATACTTTGACTAAAGTCACATCTATTTTCCTTAGGGAGATAATTTTTGTCATCATTTTTCTTTTTTTTTTTTTGAGGTGGAGTTTCACTCGTTACCCAGGCTGGAGTGCAATGGCGCGATCTCGGCTCACCGCAACCTCCGCCTCCTGGGTTCAGGCAATTCTCCTGCCTCAGCCTCCTGAGTAGCTGGGATTACAGGCACGCACCACCGTGCCCAGCTAATTTTTGTATTTTGAGTAGAGACGGGGGTTTCACCTTGTTGACCAGGATGGTCTCGATCTCTTAACCTCGTGATCCACCCGCCTCGGCCTCCCAAAGTGCTTGTGAGCCACCGCGCCCGGCCTTGTCATCATTTTTCTATATCATACAGTGTTAACATAAAAATGTATCACATCAGAGCTACATTTCTATGGGGTATTGGCTAATGAAATGACCCCAAATATCACTCCATCTTCCTCTTTTATTAGGATAATTATAATACTCTGCAATTATTTTTTCATTAATAGGTAAATCATAAGTATTCTTTTAGTATTATTATTATTATGTTATTATTTAGAGACAAGGTCTCACTCTGTCACTCAGGCTGGAGTACAGTGCTGTTATCATGGGTCACTGCAACCTCAAACTTCTGAGCTCAAGCAATCCTCCCACCTGAGCCTCTCAAGTAACTGGGACTTCACAGGCACACATCTTCACACCCACTTAGATTTTTTAAGAAATGGAATCTCATTATGCTGCCCAGACTGATCTTGAACTCCTGGCCTCAAGTAATCCTTGTGCCTCAGCCTCCAGAGTAGGCAGCTATTAATAATTATTATTTATTTTTGCCCCACTGACTCCCTTTTCTCATATTTTATCAGTGATGTTTAAATAATGCATCAGCCACAGTTATGACAGTATTTTCAGAGATGGAGGTATTTTATTCAGTTTCTGCACCTTGCATCTATTCATTGACTCATTGAAAATTTTACGAATTTTACCATTTACACACACTGTGTGTGTATGTATGTGCTTAATTTTGGAAAAATAATTACAATCAGGTCAAGGAAATAACTATAATCTAATGTTCATTAAAATGAAGATCGATCTCAAAAGATTATTATAAAAATACAGCTTAATTGCCTCATAACCTCAGATGTACAAATTGATGTACAAATCTGAAGACCAATCTGTTATTCTTCCCCAAATGGCAGTGAAAAAGACTAAAGAGGCTCCTGAAGGTTTAACACACTGGAGGATAAAATTTCCATTATGTTTCACGTCATTCTGGCAGTGATACTCTGGATATGTGACAAATTTAGAGGGCACTGAACATACTAGATTTGAATTATAATATCAAATCTATCATTATCTTAATAGATTACTTAATTAAAATACATTATAACTATAATGGTTATTATACCTTTCTTATAAGAGGCCTGCTTTTCAGAACTCCTTCACTAATCCCTGTAAAAGGAGGGAGGCAACAGATATTATTAATAATATAGCCATTTCATATTCCAAATAGTGAGAAATGAAATGCTTAGCACAATGTCATCTGACATTACAAACATTTTTAACGTTAGGCCAAATGAGAAAGAAAACAAGCAAAACAAACTAAGCATTTGGCACCTGTCAATTAGGGACTAAACATTTCTACTCTAGGTCAAAGATTTTACAGGTTAAATGTGAATATAACAGTATTAAAAGTCATACAAGCAGCTCTGAATTGGAATGACATTTAGATGTTACTAGCACAAACGGGATAAAAACACTGAAAATGTCCTCTTTGAAACTATAGCAATGAAAAATAGAGCAGTTCCTACAAAGTTTAAGAAAGCTGTTCATAAAGATTTTCAGTTGTTAACAGGAGGATATTTTTAAAAACAAAGTAGAAAAAAAAATACTTAGAGCTAGTACCTACTGACCTGTCTTCTCCCAACCCACTACCTAGCATAAAGTCAGAGAGCTTTTTTCTGCAAATGGAAAAGTTCACATGAATATAGGCAAATAGGCAAATTAGAAACCTAATTCGAAGATGACACTATTTTTGCACTTTTTAAATTTCTTATGCTATTGATAAAAGATACATATTTGTTCTAGTAGTTGCCTTTACATCTTTATAGTGTCTTTAATCACCTTTCTTCTTAACATTTTACTATCTTGCTTTTCAGTCTTCACTGGAATCCTTTGACAGCCACATATTAGCTAAATGACAAGCAATGGTCTTTCACAACTTTCTCTCTTTTCTCTTTTTTCCTATATCTTAGTAACACTTTTTCAACTTTGTCAGAACGTATGACTTTTGCATATTTTTTCTACTCACATTTCCACTACTGTTTTAGTCTTAGTTCTACAATAAAATATATTAAATTGCCATCATTAGTCCTTTTGCCGAAATTTCCCTAGTTGTTTGTTAGTTTGATGAAGCTCCTCTCTAAGAAAAGGTCCTGAGTACAGTATTCCCTGAATTCCTGTACACTTAGAACTGTTTTTATACAGCTTTGATTCTTAATAAACAGCTCAACTGAATGTAAAATTCTTGGCTTGCAATTTCTTTCCTTTTCTTAAAAATCCTGCTTTACTGTTACTTTGCTTTGTACATTGCTCTTGAAAAAGCTAATGTCAGCCTCATTTCCGACCATTCTAAGTAATATTGTCTTTTTACAAGCAGGCCCTGGGGAACTTTTTCTTTCTGTTTAAAACCTAAAAATTTTACTGTACTATTAGAGCCTAGAGTTGATTATTCCATTCCATTGTTCCCGGCATGCCATGGGCCATTTCAATATTTAGATTAAGGCTTTCTCATTTCTAGAAAGTTTTCTTGAAATATAGTTTTAAGTATTAGATGTTTCATTGTTCTATTTTTCTTCTTCTTCAAATATATTTTCATTTTCTTCTTCTTTCTTGAAACGTAGTTTTAACATTAGTTCTCATCCATGGATGGTAGTTAATCTTCTTCTCTTTCTCCTCCTTTGCTTCCACCTCCTCTTCTTTTCTCATTATCATCTTCATCTTCTTTGTCTTCTTCTCCTTCCCTCCCTCTTTGTCCTCTTCAATTTTACATGTGTTAGATCTCCTTTGCCTCTCTTCCAATTCGCTTTATATCTGACCCTTTTACTCCTGTCTTTATCTCATTATTATATTCTTGGTTGTTTCCCTGCCTTTATTTAATAGTCTTATTAAAATTTCCAGGTACAAATGACTTTACTAATAAATTTTTGCCACTGCTTAAAGAAGGAATAATAGCATTTGTGTGTCTAATTCTACATAAACTCTATCGGAAAAGAAAAAATAATGAAACATTCCTGAACTCAAATGACTAGCATTGCCCTCATACCAAAACCAGAGAAAAACCTTTGCAAGAAAAGAAATCTAAAGATCACTATTCTTTGTGAATATAGGATACAAAATTTTCACCAAAATCTTTGCAAATGAAATCAAGTAATCATAAGAAAGATTATTAATTGTAAGCAAGTGCAGTTTATCTTTGCAATACAAGGCTAGTTAAACATTCAAAAGTCAATTAATGTAATTCAACATGTCAGCAGACTAAAAAAGAAAACATGCAATCATCTTGACAAAAACAAAAAAAGCATTTTTATGAATGCTTTTAATCAACTGAATAATTATTACAAATTCATTATTTGTAAAATCTCAGAAAACTAGGCATATAATAGAACTTCCTCAAAATGATAAACATTATCCTCAAAAAAGCAACAGCTAAAGCTAACATAAAGCTTCATGGTGAAACACTGAATACTTTCTTCCTAATACAGGATAAAAAGCAAGGATGTCTTTTATCCCCACTGTTACACAACATCAAAGTGAAGATCTTCACCACTAAAATAATGCACACAAAAAAAGAATACAGATTATAGAGGAAGAAATAAAACTATCCCAATTTGTAAACAAGATTGTGTATATTAAAAATCACAAACACAGCTTGGCCAACATGGCGAAACCCTGTGTCTACCAAAAAATACAAAAATTAGCTGGTTGTGGTGGCACATGCTTGTAGTCCCAGCTACTTGGGAGGCTGAGGTGGAAGAATCACTTGAACTCAGGGACAGAGGTTCCAGTGAGCTGAGATCACACCACTGTACTCCAGTCTGGGCGACAGAGTGAGACCCCATCTTAAAAAAACAAAAATCATAAACAATCCACAAAGGAACCACTAGTAAGCTTAGCAAAGTCACGGTCAATATATAAAACTATATAAATATATAAAAATAAGTTGTAATTCTATGTACAAGGAATAAAACAACTGTAATTATAAACTGAAGTTTTTAAAATACCATTTATAATAGAACCAAAAACATAAATACTTAATACCAAAACAAATATGCAAGATTTATATACTGAAAACTACAAAACACTAATGAGAAAAGTTTAAAGACCTTAAAAAAATATTTATTTAGGTATTTAAACTATGAACATGAGATAGGCCATGTTCATAGATTAGAAGACTCAATATTGGTCCAATATTAATTCTCTCAATTTAATAGATTTCATGTAAACCCTTTCAAAGTCCCAGAGACTTTTTATAGAAATTGACAAGAAATGCCAATGAAAAGACAAAGCAATTTCAACATCCAAAACAATTTTTAAAAGGAACAAAGTTGGAGACTCACCATCCAATTTCAAGATGTACTATAAAGCTGCAATACTGAGAGAGATCCAAGATGGCTGATCGCTGACAGCACGGGATTGTAGCTCCCGGTGAAAGCCCAGAGAACGAGAGGACGCCACACTTTCAGACGAATTTTCGTCACTCACGGACCAGAAGATTCCCAGTGGAGGGGCCCCACGGGTCGC
>CM052649.1:9598436-9694163 GCA_028533165.1 Leontopithecus rosalia
CTCCACTTTCAATACACAAAATATTGATCAGCCATTATTAATAACCATTCTTAGAATTAAGCAATATTCCTGTTCTCTCTCCCTCTTTTTCTCCTCTTTCTTCCTCTCCTTCTCTCCTTTTTCTTTTTTAAAAAAAAAAAAAAAAAAAAAAAAAACCTGAGTTTCATTACCCAAGGTAAATCATCTCTTACTCTTTGATCTTTTAGAAGATAGTTAAGACTCCCCAAATGTAGATGGTACATTCAAACTACTCCTAAGCACATGTATATCTGTGCCAGTGATTTCAAGGTAGGACAAGGGGCTCAGTAAGCTATCAACAGAAAGCACAGATTTGAAGGCAGTTTTTGATACATTAAGTTACTGCCCACGAGCAATCTGAAAGCAGACTTTAGCTCTAGCACATTCCTAGCAATGACAAACCAAGATCACAACCACTTTGCTAAAAAGGGTAGTTTTTAAACGTTCTATTAACATCCAGAAAAAAAAAACTGCAATACTTAAGACTATATAGTATTGAATAAAGGATGGACACGTAAATCAATGGTACAAAATACACAGCTCAGAAATAGACTCACATTTACTTTGGTCAATTAATTTTCAACACAGATGCAATGGCAATTCAATGGAGAAAGAACAGTCTTTTGAACAAAAAGTACTGCATCAACTGGGTAGCCATATGCAAAGAAATAAACCTTAATCCATGCCTTACCCCATAAACAAAAATTAACCCAAAATGGATCATAGACCTAATCCGTAAAACCTAAAACTATGAAACTTCTAAAATTACACAAAGAAGAAAATCTTTGTGACTGTAGCAAAGATTTCTTAGATATGACACCAAAACACAATTCATAAAAGAAAAGATTGATGAAATTAGACTTCATCAAAATTAAAGACTTCTGCTTTGCAAAAGACACTATTAAGCGAATGGGAAAAAAAAAAAGTCTAGGCACGGTGGCTCAAGCCTATAATCCCAACACTTTGGGAGGCCAAAGCTTGAAGCTAGGAGTTCAGGAAGACCAACCTGGGCAACGAAGCATGACTCCAGTCTCCATTTTAAAAAGAGAAAGAAAAGAAAGAGAAGGGGGAAAGGAAGATGAAGGGGAAAGGAAGGGAGAAGAAAGGAAGGAAGGAAGGAAGGAAGGAAGGAAGGAAGGAAGGAAGGAAGGAAAGAAGGGAGGGGAAGAAGGAAGGAAGAGAGGGAGGGAGGGAGGGAAGGAGGGAAGAGAGGGAGGGAGGGAAAGAAGGAAGGAAGGGAGAGAGGGAAAGAAGGAAGGAAGGAAGGAACCAAAAACTCGGAAAAATACTGGCAAAACACATGTCTGGGCCAGGCATGGTGATTCACACCTGTAATCCCAGCACTTGGGAAGCTGAGGTGAGCAGATCACCTGAAGTCAGGCGTTTGAGACCAGCCTGGCCAACATGGTGAAACCCCGTCTCTACTAAAAAAAATACAAAAATTATCTGAGCATGGTGGCACATACATGTAGTCCCAGTTACTCAGGAGGCTGAGGCAAGAGAATAGCTTGAACCTGGTGGGGTGGGGCGGAGGTTGCAATGAGCCAAGATTGGGCCACTGTACTCCAGCCTGGGTGACATAGCAAGACACCACCTCCAAAAAATAAAATGTCTGATAAAGGATTCATATCCTAAATATATAAAGAAGTATCAAAACTCAATAGTAAGTAAACTAACAACCCAATTTTTAAAATAGGCAAAAGATTTGAATAGACACTTCACCAAGGAAGATACAGAGGTAGCAAGCAAGCAAATGAAAAGAGGCTCCATGGAGTATGTCATTAGGAAATGCAAAATGAGATCCTAATAAGAAACCAGTACATCAGGACAGAAGGGAGAAGACGAAGAAAAGCAAGTGTTGATGAGGAAGCAGAGCAACTGGAGCTCTGTCGTACACTGCGGGTGAGAATGCTGAATGAGGCGGCACACTCGGGCAGCGTGGTGTGTCAGGCCCAGGGCCCCCTGCTCTGTGCAGCCTGGGGTGGAATGATATGGTTTGGCTGTGTCTTCAACCAAAATCTCATCTTCAGTTGTAATCCCCATGATCCCCACATGTCAAGGGTGGGACCAGGTGGAGGTAGTTGGATCACGGAGGCAGTTTCCCCTATGCTGTTCTTGTGATCATAAGTGAGTCTTACCAGATCTGATGGTCTTATCAGCATCTGGGATTTCCCCTGCTTGTACTCTCTCTCTCTCCAGCCCTGTGAAGAAGGTACCAGCTTCTCCTTTGCCTTCTTGCATGACTGTACGTTTCCTGAGGCTGCCCCAGCAATGCAAAACTGTGAGTCAATTAAACCGCTTTCCTTTATAAATTATCCAGTCTTAGGTATTTCTTCATAGCAGTGAGAGCGCAGACTGATTCAGGTAGCAAGCAAGCATATGAAAAGATGTTCCACATAGCGTGTCATCCGGAAAATGCAAAATGAAACCCTAATAAGAAACCAGTTCATTAGGACAGAAGGCAGAAAACTAAGAAAACCAAGTGCTGATGAGAATGCAGAGCAACTGGACTGTCACACGCTGCGGGAGAGAATGCCGAAGGCTACAGCACACTCAAGCAGCTTCTCAGATGTTAACATACACCCCAGCAATCCTACCCCCACTTACTTACCCAACTCAACAAAAACTCATGTTCCCGACAGAAAACCTGTATTCAAATGTTTACATATCCATAATCATCAAAACTGGGGAAAATCCAAATGTTTCCCTGCTGGTGAATGGATCAACACACAGGTACATCCATACCATGGACTGCTACTCATTGACGAAGAGTAATAAACATGCAACAACATGGATGAAACTCAAATGCATTATACTAAGGGAAAGAAGCTGGATCCAAAGGCAATTACCTTCTGTGCAATTCCACTTACATGGTATTACAGAAAAGGCTAAACTCATTGCCCTCCAGCCTGGGCAACAGAGTGAGACTCCATCTCAAAAAGAGAGAAAGAAACAGAAAAGTCCAAACTATAGGGACAGAAAACAGATCGGTGGTTACCAGGATGGAGGAGTTAGGGAGGAGGTGATTTCAGGGACACAATGAAATTTTGTGGATAATGGAGTTTGTCTACCTCTTGATTGTGGTGATAGTTACATGACTGTATGAACTGCTGGAACTCACAGCACTGTAAACCAAAAAGGGTGAATCTGTCTCTGCGTAGATTATACCTCAAGTGTAGGACTTTCATATTCTCCCATTAACACCCGAAAACACTGGACTAAAACATTTCTGCATAGCACTTACATAGGTCATCATTACCAACCTACACTCAGAAGATATTTCTATTTTCTCAGGACAGAATATTGGTTTTCCTGAACACAGGATTGAAAAGCGAAAGAAAATACTATCAAGCCCACTTTGAAACTTTCTCCTGCTGTGAAAAAAATTGCCTATAAATTGCAAATCACTGTCCTTCATCATTTCCCTTCACACACAAATTGAGCAGTAAAATCTTTTTTCTTGTTTTAATTCCAGCAATAGTTCATTTGCTTCTGGGAAAGAATTCGTCATAATCAATCTGAATTATATTCATGTTTGCTAGCAGATCTGACCAATAGTTGCGTGGATAATTTGAAATATTTGTTTGTTCATATCAGTCTAAACATAATCTATCGTGTTCTGTAGCAAAGTAATTCTTTATGCCTGAAAAAAAAAATCAGAACCATCTGTTTTAATGAAAACTCTCCTTATACAGGATAAAATTTCTGTCTTAAATGGCATTGAGTAAAACCAACCTGAAGAAATAATCACCAAACTACTGAAGACACAAAACAGCTACATGTGAGCCAAACTGTGAAGCAGAATAAAATGTAAATCTATCACATACTTATCTCATCTCAGAGAACTGCTGAGCACTCAAGCTTTTCTTCTTCTTTTTGCCTAAGTGGGTGGAAATGTTTTCCTTTCATTTACTAGAAACAAAAGTGATGCCACATCAGCAGATAGACTATGAAACGAAACATTAAAAAAAAAATGACTCCTAGTTAAATGTGAACAAGACACACGACAGGAGGTTCCGTTAGGGCATGCATTTTGCAATAAAAAAAATTGTACTGGGGCCCGGCTCCGTGGCTCACACCTATAATCCCAGCACTTTGGGAGGCCGGGGCGGCAGAACACCTGAAATCATGAGTTCGAGACCAACCTAACATGGTGAAACCCCATCTCTACTAAAAATACAAAAATTCAGGTATACTGGTGTGCACCTGTAGTCCCAGCTACTAGGGGGCTGAGGCAGGAGGATCGCTTGATCCCAGGAAGCAGAGGTTGCAGTGAGCCAAGATCACACCACTGCATTCCAGCTTGGGGAACACAGCAAGACCTTGTCTCAAAAAAAAAATGTATTGCAGAAAACATAAATGTGAAAAGAAAAGGCCTACGATCCTACACCAGGACCCACAGGGCCCAAGATGCAAGACAGACAGGACAGCCAGAACTGCACCAACTTAGCGGGTCCCACAGGGCCCAAGATGCAAGACAGACAGGACAGCCAGAACTGCACCAACTTAGCAGTGGAAGGAGGACAAAAGAAGTCAGCTCAGCCAACCAGTGATCAGGAAAAAACAATCAGTAGAAAATAATTCATAAATTGTCAATAAAATCAGAAACATGATCAATGTGAAATAAATAATTCTATTTGTGGAACACACCCTCCCCAAAAGACATGTTTTAACGTAGCATAAATGAAAAATGTTAGTGGAGTGAAATGTTCTCTCAATTAGTCATTATGCTAAGAGAAAATTTCTTATTATTTTATTATTCTTTTTTTTTTGAGACAGAGTCTGGCTCTGTCGCCAGGCGCCAGGCTGGAGTGCAGTGGCACATCTCAGCTCACTGCAACCTCTGCCTCTCAGGTTCAAGCAATTCTCCTGCCTCAGTCTCCCAAGTGCTAGGACTACAAGCATATGCCACCACGCCCAGCTAATTTTTGTATTTTTCAGTAGAGATGGGATTTCACCATGTTGGCCAGGAGGGTGCTGATCTCTTGACCTTGTGATCCACCCACCTCAGCCTCCCAAAGTGCTAGGATTACAGGTGTGAGCCACAGCGCCCGGCCGAGAAGATTTTTAATTAAAAATTCCAATGTGGACTAATTAGCCCTTAAGAAGATCCTTATAGTCAAAACAGAGAAACAGAAGCTGGAAGATAGCATTATTGAGTAGATTATTAACTAAATAAATAATCAGCCAGGTACGGTGGCTCATGCCTATAATCCCAGAATTTTAGGTACCCGAGGCAGGTAGATGACTTGAGCCCAGGAGTTTGAGACCACCCTTGGGCAACATGGAAAAACCCTGTCTCTACAAAAATATATATATAACATATATACACAAAACTTAGCTGGGTGTGGTGGCATGTGCCTATAGTCCCACCTACTCAGGAGGCTGAGGTGAGAGGATCAATTGAGCCCAGGAGGTAGAGGCTGCAGTGAGCCATGATCATGCCACCACACTCCAGCCTGGGCAACAGAGGGGGAGCTGCCTCAAAAAAAATAAAAAAATAAAAAAATAAATGAACAATCTCCTAAGAGTGCTTACCAACAGCACAAATTAGATGCAATCTGTCTGCTAGGGAAGTCTCAGGGGTCTGATCACACGCCTGTCTCAAAGTTTGTGTCTGTTCCTCTCACACAACAAAGACAAGAACGCAGATCGCACTGTTATTAAAGTTGCATGTGGCATAAAATACACAGGGATAACCAAATGGTTAAATTTGCGTCCAAAAAGCCTAAATAACCCATAGCAATGGGGCAAATCAAACATGATGAAATTTAAAAAGGAATCAATTTCAGGTTCCTCACTTGATTAAAAAACATAAAACCCACTTGGGTCAAAAATAACTCCACTTACGTGATTTATATAAGATCTATTATGTGGCATATGTGGCTTATCAGAAGCATAGGCAAAAATTCCACAGAAGCTGAGAGTGTGATGTCTTAGTCTCATTCAAGAGCAAGGAAAGGGGTGGTCTGTTCTCCTCTGCCCTGGGTGGGCCACACCAGGGGCTGTGTCTGGCTCCAGGAGTCACACTCCAGAAAGATGATTTACAACCTAGCTTTTGTTAAGAAGAGTCACCAGTCTTGGGAACCACTGGGTTATATAAAGATCTGTAAGAACGAAGATTCACTGGGGACACAAGAGACCTTCCAGTTTTCCAAGTTCTAGCCCATAGCGAAAGCGTTAGAATTGATCAGCATGATCCCCAGAAGGTGAAAGTAGGGCCAGTGGGTGGCAAAGGCTAGAGAGCCAGGTTTTAGCCAGGTGTAGGAAGACATTTCCAAGCTAGGTGTGGTCCCTGTAATCCCAGCACTTTGGGAGGCAGAGGTGGAAGGATCACATGAGCCCAGGAGTTCAAGGCCAGCTTAGGAAGCAGAGTGAGACCCTGTCTCTACCAAAACAATTTTTTTTGTAATTAGCCAGGTGTGATGGTGAATTCCTGTAGTCCCAGCTACTGAGGAAGCTGAGGCAGGAGGATCTCTTGAGCCCAGGATGTCGAGGCTGCAGAGATTGCATCACTGCACTCCAGCCTGGATGGCAGAGCAAGACCCTGTCTCCAAAAAAATAAAAATAAAAAATAAGAAAAGAGAAAAGAGGAAGACACTTCTGACAGGGGTGCCTCAAGGTAAAACAGCCTGCCTTAAGAATTGGGAGCGAATTGCCAGTTTCTGGACACATTTCTGCAGGGGCTCCAAAACCACAAAAGAAATATTTCACACGAGGGCTAATGGTCATTTAGGGTTAGCTGTTTGTGTTTTAACTTGGTGCTGTTTGTGCATGTCATTTGCTCTTCACCCAAAATGTCCTCTTTTAGACAATACAAAAAGCAAAACAGAACATGTCTTGGCTTTTATCCTGCTGTCAAAATCTGGTGTGGGGCATACTCAGTTCTAAAAGGTAGCATTAGACTTTCAGAGAAGGCAAGAAAGGACAATGGGGGCCAAGGGCAGAGGGAGGGCCATTGGAGACTAGACATCACCCACCACAGCCAGGGAGGAGAAGGACCAACTGAGAAGGGGATTCCGTGCAAGGCTGCTCCCTTGCTGCTCCACGCTGAGGCCAATGGCCTTTCCTGGCTAACTTTTTTGGTTCTTTAAGCTGCTGGCCTAAATCTCGTTTCTGTGTTTTTCTTAATTATTATTAAAACATTGTCTTGTTTTTAATTATTATAAAAACATAACAGAAAAAAAAAAAACAGGAAAGGCTTCAAGGTTAAAAAAAAATATCAAATCGGCTGGGCACGGTGGCTCATGCTTGTAATCCCATCTACTCAGGAGGTTGAGGCAGGAGAATTGCCCGAACCCAGGAGGCGGAGGTTGCGGTGAGCTGAGATCACGCCATTGCACTCCACCCTGGGTAACGAGAGCGAAACTCCGTCTCAAAAAAAAAAAAAAAATCAAATCATGAACTAACAATATTTACCCAATGCAAGTCACCTGAAATTCACCTCTCCGTCTTCAGGATAGAATTGTTCTGAATACTGATGGATCTGCCCTGAAGTACCCCAGCTCTGATTTCCAGAGCATTATTTACTACTGTACACGGTCACAACAGTTCAGTCCATTTCAGTCCCACATTGTCACTGAGTATTTCTCTCTTCCATACATGCTTTAAAATGTTGCATCTCATATGTGAATCAAAGCTAATCTTCCACGTACATGTGCAAGCCTTCGAAAATTAACTTTTTATTGAAAAGTCATAAACACAGTAAAAAATGCAAAAATTATTTTAAAATATATAATGAAGTCTTCCTCTCAGGTCCCAACCCCCCCCCACTTCCCCGCAGGCACGAGTGATGACCAATTTCTTGTATTTATCTATGCATAGATTTCTTGATTTTATTTATTTTTGTTTTTGTTTTTTTTTGGTTTTTTTAGATGGAGTTTTTCCCTTTCACCCAGGCTGGAGTGAAGTAGAGTGATCTCAGCTCAGCTCACTGCACTGCAACCTCCACCACCGCCCCCCACCCCACCCAGATTCAAGTAATTCTCCTGCCTCAGCCTCCTGAATAGCTGGGATTATAGGTGCCCGCCACCACATCTGGCTAATTTTTGTATTTTTAGTAGAGATGGGGTTTCGCCATGTTGGCCAGGCTGGTCTCGAACTCCTGACCTCAGGTGATCCTCCTGCCTTGGCCTCCCAACGTGCTAGAATTACAGGGATGAGCCACCATGTCCAGCCTGCATAGATTATTTCTAACATGATATGCAAGTGCATGCGTATGCTCGCACACGTACACACATACGTGTGCATGCATCAACACGTGAACACTCTTTCTCACATAAACGGAAGCAACTCTTGCACTGTTCTGCCCTTGTTTTTGACTCAACACGGTCTGCTATGCTACACCTGTCACTCTAACACCAATTAACTCTCGCACCACTGGCACACACAGGAATCATGTCAGAGTAACCTGAAAGTTGTGCTGGTTCACAGGCAATTTGTCCTAGACAAGGAGAACTTAGCTTTGAATTATGAGAGTAGAATTAGAACCTTCAGCAGGAAAGGAAATGGCTCTCCACATTTAGATCTTTCAGTGGTGTCTTAAGCAAATGAGTGCCCGAATGGCCCCAGAGAGGGGGCACCCCACCTGGCCAGTCCCCACCTTGTCAGTGCTGGGCTTGCAACAAGGTGTCAATCCTTCGACGCGCATGTGCCTGGCATCCCCAAAGCAGCATCTCCACTCCATTTGTTAGTAATAGTGTTATTACCCCTCAGACAGTTTCGGCTCCACTGAGCTCCCTGCGTGGACTGCCCAGATTACCTCCCTATACACCAGGACTGCTCCTGTCAATGCTCAGGTTTGGAAGTTGCACATGTCATGAGAGGGGTCCCAATAACGTGGCCTTTTCTGTAAAGCTGGTTATGTTTAACCTGTGCCGGGCAGAGTGCATGTGATAGCAGAACAGGCTGCATCTTGGGAATCCCACGTGAACTGGTACAGGTCACTGGGCAGTCCAGCCTTCCTCACAGCTGCTCCATATAGCAAGCTAGTCTCAACCAGTACCCATCTAGGCTGCATGCACTGACTTCGTAACTAAATGATGCTGTAATTAACCTGGGAAGGCGTGGTTATGAACTGAATTGTGTTCCCCTCCAGAATTCATATGCTCAAGTCTTAATTCCCAGTATCTCAGAACGTGACTGTATTTGAAAACAAGGCCTTTAAACAGGTAACTACAGGGCCGGGCAGAGTAGGTCACGCCTATAATCCCAGAACTTTGGGAGGTCAAAGTAGGTGGGTCAACTGAGGTCAGCAGTTCAAGACCAGCCTGCCCAACATGGTGAAACCCCATCTCTTCTAAAAATACAAAAAAAAAATTAGCCAGGCATGGTGGCAGGTGCCTGTAATCCCAGTTACTCGGGAGGCTGAGGCACGAGAATTGCTTGAACCTGGGAGGTGGAGGTTATAGTGAGCCGAGATCATGCCACTGCACTCCAGCCTGGGCAACAGTGAGACTCTGTCCCACAAAAAATAAAAATTAAAAAATAAAGAAACTAGCGATATGTAATCTAACACTTAAATCAAAGATCAGTGGGGCATGTTTAAAAAAAAGTCATGTGATCACAAAGGGTAAGTGCCTGGGATGAGGCGTAGGGAGGTAGAAAGGGAAGATCACTTGCAAGGTGGAAGCTTTATCAGCCTCAAAATCCTGCTAACTCCTAGCTGCGCTTTACTTGGATTTAGTCTAATGCGTCATGTCACCCTGTGTCTCCCTTAACTCTCACAGCCATTTGAGAAACACTACAAAGCCATTTGACAGCAAACCCTATGGGACCGTGCCACTTTCATGCACCACCCAGTGTGAGATACACATGCATTCTGTGAAATTATTCTGACATTTGGATTCTTTTAAAAAATAATTGTGCAGCCCAGTTTTTCATCCCACAATATTCAGAGAATAAACTAACTTGATTCCTCCCTTCCAACTTCAAATTAAACCTAGTGATCAATGAACTACTGTTTTATCAATCCTTCCTGGGTAATGTTCACACCATAATATTAAATTAGAAAAAGAAGACATCTAATTTCCCTCACCTATAAAAGTTATATGATCTTTCTGCTCATGTTCAATTTGCATCAGTCCATTGAGTCACAAGTGCTCCGACTTCAATGTAATGTGTCATTATTACAGGAGCTCCTCGTTCTGAAGGAACAAGTTGTTCTGCCTAACAGGAGTCCCAGATAACTCAAGTTCGCTATTTGAGCACATGAGCGCAGGAACTGTAGTGTTATTTAGATGCAGATATCCTTACATTTATATAAATGTACATTTTTCTATCTAAATATGCAGCCCGCGTTGTCTTTGGGGGAAAATCAGCTCTTTGTCTCATAACTGCCATGACAAGTGATGGTATTTCCATTCATCATAAAATCACTTATTCCATAAGTGGAGTTCTTCCAGGAACAGGACATTCAGTGTGATCAGATAAGGAGACAGGCTGAAATGTCCTGAGGTTCACAGACTGAGACGTTCTGAGGTTCAGGGGCTACTCTGCTCCTGCTGAACTCAGGGCCCCGGGCCCCACTGGCCAGTGGATGGAGCCGCGGGCAGTCGTACCCCTCAGGATGCTGACCTGCTCCCTGGACTCAGAGAAGGGCCTGACGGTTATCCTCCCATCTCTCTCACAGCCTTTGCTGTTCCTCTGGCCTCAATCTCGTGACCCTAACTTGTAAGTGCCCAATCTTCCTGTTCCCTAAATTCTCAACGTGGATACTGACATCTCATCTCTTCTTGACGGTCACTTTGTTGGCCAGCCGACAGCCTGGGCTGCCTTGGCTCAGGGGCCCAACACTGATCCCATCAGCTAGGGAAGGGCTGGGAAGGGGCAACAGCTGGTCCTCATAAAGCTGCTCCCTTGGCAATGAAGCAGTGTCACTTAAAAGAGGATGAGACACCACTAGTGACATATTCCCACCAGGGGCTGCAAGAACAGTCCCGCAGTTCTAACTGGCCCAGAGGAAGCATCAATGTGTTAGCTCCAGTTAAACCTCTGGGACCTGACAGACGCCAGCCTTCTCCTCTGAGCATCCACGCTTCCTGGCTGGATTCTGATACAGTTTATGTTCTTCATCCATCACCTTTGCCAATATTTTGGCTACTTTGTTAGGCAACGCTTTGTTAGAGTGATAAATTGCCACACTCCCTCATGTTTGGAGGGACGCTAGGTTTAGCTGGAGTTATGTGACACATTTGTATTGCCAAAGGTCGCTTTAGTGCTGCACAGACCTGCGGTGGAGCTCTCCCGGAAGGATTCAGGTGGCCCTGCTCAGCCTGGAAAACACCTCATGGCTCAGGATCACTTTACGACTCCATGCTGCCCACTGATGGATCCTTTACAACATCCCCACCAAGTGGCTGTCCAGCCTCTGCTCCACGTGTCCAGGAAAAAGGAACTACGCCCAAAGGCAGCACATCCTAACCTTTAACACTGTACTTTGCATTGAGCTTAAACTTCACATCCCTTCAACATCCACCCAACAACCCTAGTTTGCTCCCCAAAGCCAATCAAACAGGTTTACTTCTACGGGAGCAACTGAGTGTAACAGAGACCTGGTGTTCCTGTGTCTGGCTGGGATTCTGAGCAAGTTTACAACTACTCCTGGGTTTTTTTTTTTTTTTTAAAAAAAAAAAAAGGAAGACAGGGCTGTGTCCTTGAGGTGGAGAAGGGTACTCAGTGCATGCACACCCCTGGCACAGTCACGTCCACTAACCTCCTTTCTTCTGCATGGCAACCTGCAAATATGTGAAAAAATCTGTCATGCTGCCTCCAAACAGCCTCTCGTCCACAGTAAACATCCACAGGCTCTTTAATCCCGCCACCTAGGATATGTTTTCAAGGCACCGGCTATATAGAATATATTTCTGTTGGTCAGTGCGGCTTCTGTTCCTTTTTCTATTTCTAGTTTTTTATATCATCCATTCTGAACCACTGTTAGTTTAGGGACAGACCATACCAAAGGCATCCCCATGTGCAGCAGGAAGGGGAGGCTCAGAGGAGACCCTGCCCAAGAAGACCTCCCCATGGTGGGAGGGATGGTGCCAACTGTACCCACAGGTGCCACCCACAGGGACAGTGAAACTTCTGGAGCCTGTTTTGCCGACCAGCCGGACTGTCCCGCTAGGGGTATGGTCGGCCTGGAGAGTCCTCCAGAAGTATGGTTCCCTCCACTTCCTTCCTAATGAGGGCTAAGGAGATGTTCGATAGAGCTGGTAGAAGAGTGGATGGTGTCAGGGCTCGGGACTGGGGGTGACTCTTCTAAGTTACCAGCTCCTACACTTGGTAACCCTATCTGCCAAGAAGGGCAGTCTGAAGGTCACCTTGGTTTCCCTAATTCCTTTCTAATCCTGAGAAATAGTCTCTTCCCATATAAAACTCCCTGTGGTGTGAGGATATGGCTGAGGCTATGCTGTGACTTGCCCATAGCCCTAAGAACAGGACGCCCCCTGGGGTGACTGATGTTCCTCAGGGGCCATCTGATCACCTGGGAAGTCTGGTCCAAATGCACAGCCCTCTTGACTTGGTATATTTCCCCCAAACACCACTCCTAGGAGCTACTCTGTGAGGGGGTCTCCCTGCCCCTGGGAAGTCTCCATCCCTCACATGCTCCAGATGCATTTCTGTCCTCCCCAGATGGGGAGAGGGCCCTCATCATGCTGCACAGCAGACTGTGGGATCCCCTTGCCCAGGTCAGCCTTACAATCCCCTTCCTCCTTCAGGATGATGTAGGGTGCACATATCACAGCATCCATGTGCAAGCAGTTTAGAACAACATGCGCTGATTACTTCACTTAACGAGATGCCTTGCAGTAAGAGGCACAGGGTCAGTGCAACATCTCAGCGACGTCCCCAAGACCCAGGATCGTTCCATCTGTCTGCTCCACCAGCCACAGCACCTTGGCTTCCATCTTCGCTTTTCCCCTCATGGTTACAGTGTGGCTGCTAAAGCTCCAGGCATTACCGTCTTAAATAGCATGTTCAAAAATAAGGATGCTTGTTCCTCATGTAACTCTATTAGCAACAAAAGCCTTTCCCAAAGCTCCTAGCAGTCTTCCCCTCAAAATCCATTCGTGGGAACAAGATCACATGCCCACAGCCCACCCTAACACTCATGGCAAAGGGGAATGGAATTGTGTAATTGATACCCTGAGCACAATGATCCTGACACCTGAAAAACGGAGGGCTCTGCTAGCAAGACAGAGCTGGGGGTAGGAGGCAGGCAGTATCTGCACACCTTCTTCCAGCCCCTAGCATCCCTGCTCCAGGAGAGGCGAGCTGGGCCAGAGGCCTGCAGACACCACTGCACAGGCAGGTGAGAACAGCTCCATCGTGGTCCAGATGACCTCAGCATGTTAATGAAGGGCTGGTCACACTAAGGCACATAGGGCCCCAAGGGTACTTCTTGTTCTTCTATTTGTTGACTTAAATAGTCTCCTGAAGTATGCTCTGCAATAACTATGTTTTTCCCAGAATGTGCTCAGCCAGGGATAAGCTAAGAAATAAATGCAACAGCACAAGCTCGGAAGACTCCTGGACTTCAGAACACTTACTCTTCACAGCCAGGTCTTTCATACCTTTGGCCACTGGGCAAAGTACTTTGGCAGAGGAATGGAATCCAACTGCATGGTTTAAATGCCAAAAATTTCGCATTTCTTCTATTCTGTTGAGCTGTAACCTGCCACGGTGTATAGTACCTCCCAGCAATGGTGAACGTAGTTTATCTGGAAGAAAGTCTCATTTCTTAACTCTTTTAAACTTGATCTCATGTGCATTTAATGGAGCTAAGCATCTGAGGGAGTCTGAACACCAGAACTGACCAAGGGTCTGAGGAGTCCACATAAGACACCTGGGGAGCACAGGGTTACAATCCTGGGGGCCAAGCTTTTGGAGGAAGATGCATTCAGATGGGAGTTTGCTAAGCCATCAGCCCAAGTGTTATGGAAATCCTCCTTTCTGTTTATCATGGTTCCTGTTAGGCTACATCCCCACTAAACTATAGTTCTTTTATTTTCCATTTCATTGAGTTAGCATTGGCCCCTGGTTCCCATCTGTGCCTGCATTTATAAATCCTACTGTTGACGGTAAACTTAGCAGCTCTCATTTCCTGATTTGTGTCATGTACAAATTTGATCAATGTCCTTAACCTAATAACTGATAAAAATTCAAATCAGCCAGTTAGAGAAGCCACACTAACCTCTGCAGGAAAATCCCTATTGTACAGTTTACTTAACAAGCCACAATTTCAAAGAGCAATTAAATATCCTGCAGACTCCATGAATCACAACACTTCGATGAAACAGTCCACTTGAGACTGCGAGACAAGCATCATCTAATTCTTGTGAAAATAAGGGAGATACTCCAAAAATGCTAAGTTATTAGTAACTCTGCACATACCTTGATGCCTGTGTTAGTCCATTTTCATGCTGCTGATAAAAATATACCTGAGACTGGGCAATTTACCAAAGAAAGAGGTTTAATTGGACTTATAGTTCCACATGGCTGGGGAAGCCTCACAATCATGGCGGAAGGCAAGGAGAAGCAAGTCACATCTCACATGGATGGCGGCAGGAAAAGAGAGAGCTTGTGCAGGAAGCTCCCCCTTGTAATAACCATCAGATTTCATGAGACTTACTCACTATCATAGGAACAGCATGGGAAAGACCTGCCCCCCATGACTCAATTACTTCCAACTGGGTCCCTCCCTCATCGTATGGGAATTCAAGATGAGATCTGGGTGGGGACAGAGCCAAAGCACCCCAGCCCCTCCCAAATCTCATGTCCTCACATTTAAAAACCAATCATGCCTTCCCAAGAGTCCCCCAAAGTCTTAACTCATTTCAGAATTAACTCAAAAGTCCACAGTCCAAAGTCTCATCCAAGACAATGCAAGTCCCTTCCACCTATGAGCCCATAAAATCAAAAGCAAGTTAGTTACTTCCTAGATACAATGGGGGTACAGGAATTGGATAAATACAGCCATTCCAAAAGGGAGACATTGGCCAAAATAAAGGGGCCACAGGCCCCATGCAAGTCCAAAATCCAGCAGGGCAGTCAACTCTTAAAAACTTCAAAATGATCTCCTTTGACTCCATGTCTCACATCCTGGTCATGCTGATGTGAAAGTGGGTACCCACGGTCTTGGGCAGCTCCACCCCTGTCATTTTGCAGGGTACAGCCTGCCTCCTGGCTGCTTTCACCGGCTGGTGTTGAGTGTCTGTGGCTTTTCCAGGTGCACAGTGCAAGCTGTCAGTGGATCTACCATTCTGGGGTTGGCCCTCTTCTCACAGCTCCACTAGGTGGTGCCCCAGTTAGGGACTCTGTGTGGGGGCTCCAATCCCACAGTTCCCTTCCACACTGCCCTACCAGAGGTTCTCCATGAGGACCCACCCCTGAAACAAGACTTTGCCTGGGCCTCCAGCCATCTCCACACACCTTCTGAAATCTAGGCAAAGGTTCCTAAACCACAACTCTTGACTTCTGTGCACCCACAGGGTCACCACCACGTGGAAGTTGCCAAGGCTTGGGGTTTCTACCCTCTGAAGCAACAGCCTGAGCTGTACCTTGTTCCCTGTTAGTCACGGCTGGAGCGGCTGGGATGCAGGATACCGAATCCCTAGACTACACACAGCACCGGCACCCTGGGCCTAGACCATGAAACCATCTTCTCCTAGGCCTCCAGGCCTGTGATGGGAGGGGCTGCCATGAAGACCTCTGACATGCCCTGGAGACATTTTCCCCAATGTCTTGGGGATGAACATTCAGCTCCTCCTTACTTATGCTAATTTATGCAGCCAGCTTCAATTTCCCCTCAGAAAATGTGTTTTTCTTTTCTATCACATTGTCAGGCTGCAAACTTTCTAAATTTTTATGCTCCGCTTCCCTCATAACACTGAGTGCCTTCAACAGCACCCGAGTCACCTCGGGAATGCTTTGCTGCTTAATTTCTTCTGCCAGATACCCTAAATCGTCTTTCTCAGTTCAAAGTTCCACAAATCTCTAGCGCAGGGGCAAAGTGTCACCAGTCTCTTTGCTAAAACACAACAAGAGTCACCTTTGCTCCAGTTCCCAACAAGTTTCGCATCTCCATCTGAGACCACCTCAGCCTGGACCTTATTGTCCATATCACTATCAGGCTTTTGGTCAAAACCATTCAACAAGCTTCAAGGAAGTTCCAAACTTTCCCACACTTTCCCGTCTTCTTCTGAGCCCTCAAACTGTTCCAACCTCTGCCTGTTATCCAGTTCCAAAGTTGCTTCCACATGTTTGGGTATCTTTTCAGCAACATGACACTCCTGGTACCATTTACTATATTAGTCCGTTTTCAAGCTACTGGTGAAAAGACTGAGCAATTTACAAAAGAAAAAGCTTTAACTGGACTTACAGTTCCACGTGGCTGGAACATCTTACGTGGATGGCAGCAGGCAAAAAGAGTTTGTGCAGGAAAACTCCCCCTTATAATAACCATCAGATCTCATGAGACTTACTAACACAAGAACAGCACAAGAAAGACCTGCCCCCAA
This sequence comes from Leontopithecus rosalia, assembly GCA_028533165.1. Classification (NCBI taxonomy): domain Eukaryota; kingdom Metazoa; phylum Chordata; class Mammalia; order Primates; family Cebidae; genus Leontopithecus; species Leontopithecus rosalia. The sequence continues at coordinate 9,614,975 of CM052649.1, forward strand.
GATTCAATTACCTCCCTCCAGGTCCTTCCCACAACACATGAGAATTCAAGATGAGATTTGGGTGGGAACACAGCCAAACCACATTAACGCCTCTATAAATCCACCAGGAACACTTCTAGAAATTGTTGAACACCTCCAAGGCTCCACGGAACCCTCCTCTACTCATATCTTCATGGCAAGGAGCTACCATGGATCCCCCTCTGAGTGTGCCCAAACCAATTACAGGACTAGCAACAATGGAAGGCGACTGAGAGGCGCAGAGCAAGAGCTGCCCTCCCACCAAAGGCACCACCACAGAAAGAACTCATTCTTCGAAAGGAGACTGGAGCTAGTGTTAAAGGGATAGACTGTAGCTGCCAAAAACCTGGCTGAAGTCCACAACATCCCAGCCCCTCATCTCAGACTCACACAGGTGCACTCTACATCATCACTGTTTATTTCTTTAAGAGAACTCCGTGCACACTAAGATTCACTTGCTTATCCGTTTGTCTCTCCTTTCCAGAATAGGAATTCAATGGGGTCAGGAGCTTTGTGTGTCTATTCACTGCAGAATCGCAGAGCTTCTTCCACAGTAGATACCGAACACCTGTTTGTTGAATGAATGAATGAATGTATCCCCAGATGGTTCTCTTTAAATGAAAATTATCAAACCGACCATATTTTTTAAGTTTAAAGATGCAATCATCTTACTTCATTACATCTCCATTAAGGCAGTTTGATACTTGGGTTACAGGTGTATGACTGGGAGTTCAATTCTTTTCTGTGATAAGCACAAATTATTCAAACTAGCACTCAATATTCACTTTACAGATATATGAAGCTTGTCTACTCATGTTCAAAGGTTTTCATTAATTCCTGTTTTATCTAAATCAGTCAAGTCTCTTCTCCTAAATGAGAAATATTAAATAAGTGGCAGCTCTCAAGAAAGAAAAAAGTGACTATCAGAAAAAGCTTCTGTGAATAAGCTTTTTCTCAGTGTCTAATATAACAAACACCACTTATGAACCAAAGACTAGGTGCCATGAGTTTCACAAACTGGTCCCCCATCCACTGTTACGTGTACCATTAGCCCAGTGGCAGGGACACACTGGAAGCCAAGGCTCACAGGCAGTAAGTCACGGGTCGAGGGCCTCTTGCCGATGACAAAACAGGAACCTGAACTCAGGTCGGGCTTACATTTACACATACATGTACACAAATGTACACATATACATCTTAGATGCACTAAAATACTGGTGGTGGAGCAAATTATTTCTAATAAATGTTACAAAATGTAAACACCTCTCTGAATCCTTTAGACAATTAATTTTGAAGTACAAAAAGGAAAGAGATAAAACTTAAGTATCTGCAAACATTTGGTAATATACACTGTCTTTACAAATCATTTCTCCTTATGGTGGCACGAAGCCATATCATTTATAATGTGAAGAGCTGTTGACATCTTTTCTACCCATAAGCATGACCATCACTTACTCAAATTTTCATGCATCCAGGTGCATGAAAAGGCAGTAAATTCCTTTTTTTTTTAAGAAAAAAGAAGGCATCAAAAGCGGATTTTAAATCTACCTGTTTTCCTTCTGTTTGTTTTCTCCAAAAGTGATGGAAAGTAATAGTAATTTCTCATTCCAAACCAAAGACAATTGCGCGCCTTTGCTAAAGACACAGCTGAAGTCTCTACCAAATCAGGAAGACGACTGACATTTCAGAAAAGCACTCTCAGTAAAGTTTATGCCTGAATGGCCGGCTGGAAGGGCATGGATGTTCAGGGCCTCTTTTTACGGCCTCTAAAAGTGCTCACGTCATACGCCCACACCATGTCTATCCCCTCCCCCGTGACGTGGTCCGGGGTCCAGTGTGGGAAAGGGAACCGGCAAGCAATGACTCTTGCATCATCCTGAAGTTCAAGTTCAAGTTTCTTCTCCAACTGCAGCATCTGTGGAGAGTAACAGCTGTTATTGTAGGGAGCAGTGAGTCTGAGTAAATGATCCCAAAAGGTTCTTCTGTATTTAAGAAACCCTGAAAATACCTGAGCAAAAATTACTACCTGTGAAAAAAGAGTACTCTGGGACACATACACATGAACAAACAATCCGCTAAAATACAGAAGATACACTGGCAGTAGTTGTAAGAACACCTTCTAGTATTAACTATAAAATGTGCCATTTTTGGCAGATGTCTATCATAGATTTATAGTTTTCTGAATAAAATCAGAATGTGTCAGTAATTACAATAAGAAGCAGTTTTAAATAACTTACTTCAACGCTTCAGTATACCTAGTCTTACATATTTAAGACATTATTTTTCCACTTTTTTTAAAGAGATGGGGGTCTTGCTATGTTGGCCAGGCTGGTCTCAAACTCCTGGGCTCAAGCAATCTGCCCATATCAGCCTCCCAGAGTGCTGGGATTACAGGCGTGAGCCACGGCACCCAGCTACATTTTCCACATTTTTAGCATCTCCGAAATCAGGACACATTACACAACTGACATTGTCTTAGAATTATAATTGGCAATTTTTTTCTGTTTCTCAATGGCAACAGTGCATTCTAAAATCAACATTTACAGTCAATGAAGTGTGGTATAGTTCAACCACAAAAAAATATATACAATTCTACCAACTGGGAATATGAAATATTTCATAATTTTTTAAATGTATCTATAACATACTGATAATGAATTTCTTGATCGTATAACTTACATCACTGTTCTATCATTTTATTATCAATCTACCAATAGTTTTTATTATTTGCTAAAAGTATTGATATTTTAATTACATCAACAAATTAACAACTACTTAAAAATTGATCTGCAGATCCTAAAAATATATTACTACCTTCACCACCTTCACTTCCTAAGAATACCTTTTTTTTCTACTTTCTTCTTTCAACTTGTTATTTTGGGATAATTTCAAACTTTCAGAAAAGTTGCAATAATAGAACAAAGAACTCCTTTGAGACAAGGTCCATAGCCCAGGCTGGAATGCACTGGTGCAATCCTGGCTCAATGCAACCTCCGCCTCCTGGATTCAAACCATCCTCCCACCTCAACCTCCTAATTTTGTAGAGATGGGGTTTTGCCATGTTGCCGGGGCTGTTCCCGAACTCATGAGTTCAAGCCATCTGCCCTCCTCAGCCTCTCAAAGTGTTGGGGTTACAGGCGTGAGCCGCTGCACCTGGCCTATCAGTTTACCAATTTTCAACATTTTGTCACATTTGATCTCTTCCTGTCTCTTTAAACATTTTTTCCCTAAACCATTGGAGAAAAGGTTGCATACGATACGTAGCTTTACCCCCTTAATACTTCAATGTGTATTTTCTAATAAAAATATTTTCATACATAATCCCAGCACAGCTATATTCAGAAAATTTAACATTGTATTCCAATATAATAATTCCAATCATGCTGCAATTCTGTCATTGTTTCAGTAATGGTCTGTATAACATTTCCTGAGGGCAGGGTCCAGTCCAGAATCACTTTTGCATTTAGCCATTACATTTCTTTGGTCTCCTTAGATGGAACACAGTTCCTCAATCTTTCTTTGGTTTTCGTGACAATAACATTCTTCAGTTACCGTACGGAGTGGCCCTGGCGTGGGTCCTCTGGTGCATGCTCATGCATGGTGCAGCATGTGGTATTTGGCAACACTCCACCTGTGAGGCTGTAACTTACCAGGGCTCTGCAGACACGCAGGAAGCCCTTCTGCTCTTGATTATGGGATTAACCATGCAGTGAAGGTGGGATTCGGTGACTCCACCGTGCATTTGCTGTTTTTCCTTTTATAATGAGTAGTTTATACGCATTCATGGAGAGATGCTTTGAGACGACGTAAACATCCTGTTACTCGACAGACAGTCCCCATACTTGAAGTAGCACTCATGGACAATTCTGGCCTGCATCGATCCGCTAATTCTGTCCTTTCTTCTACACATACAGTCAGCACTCTACCACAAGGAAGGGCTTTCCCTTCACCCACTCTCCCTCTCTCTCTCTCCTTATCTACGGATCTGTTGTAAGGACAAACACCTATATTCTTATTTCATTTGATGGGTTATAATCCATCACTGTCCTTGTGTATTCAAATGCTCAAAGTGTCCTAATTTGGCCCTGGGAGGCTCCTGCCTCTGGCTTCTCTGTCCTTTGGACATGCTGCCATCAAACACTGTGAGCACTTCCTTACATTCTGGCTCAACAAAATGTTCCTGGCTTTTTATCTTCCCTTCCCCAGCCCTGATTCAGCCATTTCCTCAAAGATTCCTGGTTCCCCTTAGTGAGAGGTGATATTTAGAAACCAAGATCTAAGCAAAAATTACTCCTTTAAAAAGCAACAGGTTAAAGCAAGATGAAATTGATAAGCTTCTATGATGGTTTTATTCCTGACCTGTATCTTATAAAAGTGCTTAGAAAATCTCTGCTACGTGACCTATGGCTGGAATTAACCAAATTCTTCATTAGAATCAATGCCAAGATAACACAGAATAAATTCTATTAAGGATGGAGGGATTTCTATTCTTTTAACAGCCAGAATAGAATTTTTAAAAAAAGTTTTGTTCCTTGAGGGAAAAATTAAATAAGCAAAGAATGAAACAATATGCGTTTTTCCAAAATATCAGAGATTTCTTATGGTAATTTTGTTCATAAAAAGGATAATTGTAAACTTACTCATGATGCTATTATTCTGTTCTCTTTTATAGTTTCTTTTATTTCCAAATGATTGTCATATGCTAAGTCAAGATAAACCTAAAAATGAAAGGCACTATTTCCATCGTAAGAAATTAACTGACTAAATTACACATAAATATGCAACAAATCTGGTGCGTGATATCATACACAAAGAGAAGCCGTGATGTGTCATGTCTGCCTAATGGAATTCAAAACTATTCATGCAATTATAGGTTCAAAGTGACATGAATTCATCCTATTCTAATTATGTCTTTAAAACTTTAAACACAGGTAGAAAACAGCTCAAAGGAATAAGAAAACCCAGCCCTGCCACACATACCCCCCGCCTCCCAGGAACCAGCCACACTGGGCTGCCAGGGCATCTCACTCCTGGCACTTCCTCCTCCCCAGGTTACCCTTCTCTGAGTCCCACTGGTTGCCCCTCATTTCCCAGATGTCTAATGCCAGGGTCCAGAGCTCAGGCCTTCGACGGCTCACCCTCATGCTCCCCAGGGAATCTCAGCTACTCCCAGGCTCCAACACACTCTATGCCCTGATGCCCGACAGACCTACATCTCCAGCCCACCCTCTGGCCTGAACCCCAGACTCCTTTTCACCCACCACTGCCAGCCTGACTTCATGCACACCCACACTTCACATGCCCATGCTCACTTTCCCAGCCAGCTCTGCCTGCACCTTCCCCAGCATAGTTCAAGGCAATCCTGAGTGTGTGGCAGGACGGCACGGTGGTTGAAGGTGCTAGACACAAGCTTCCACTTCCCAAGGAAACTCCAAACTTCCGGTAGCTCAGACCTACACCCTGGGGCTGCCTGTGACCCCGCCTTCGTCTCTCTCCCCCACATTAGAGCTGCCAGCTAATCCTGTGGATTCTGTCTTCAAATGCACACAGAAATTGACGCTTCTCACCAGCTACTCCATGGCCTGGACACCTACAAGAGCTTATAACCTGCCTCCCAGCTTGTACCCATGCCCACCTCCAAATGGCAGTCTGTGAACCTTCTCAAGCCCAGTCAGCCCTGCATTCCTCTCTGCTCACTCAAGGCTCCTGCCCTTCCAAGGGCTGGTGTCCTTCCCATCCTGCTTCCTCTCTGACCACCCAACACACACTCATGTCACACCTGCCTGCTTGCCGCACTGCCCTCCACCCTGCCCAGGGCGCTCTTCTCTGCATGCCCCCTCCCTACCGTCAAAGGTCACCTTTGCAGGGATCCTGTCCCTGCCCCACCCCGCCTTGCTTTGCTTTGCTTTGCTCCACAGCACTTTTGATTCTGCTGTATGATACATTGTCTACAGGTGTCTCACACAATATCTTCTCTCCCCACTAGCATATCAGCACCTGGGGCAGGGGTGTTTTCTCTGGTACTCACTGAAGTATTCCAAGTGATTAGAACAGGGCTTGCTATAGTGCCCACACTTGTCAAATGAATGAAGGAAGAAAGGAAGAAAAAGTGATTCAGCCATGAATTATTTTTCCTTACTACAACATAATGATAATATTTTTATTCATCAATTCATAACAGCCAAGCATGGTGCTTCCCGCCTGTAATCCCAACACTTTGGGAGTCTGCAGCAGGAGGACTGCTTGAGCCCAGGAGTTTGAGACCAGCCTGGGCAACAGAGTGAGATTCTTCCTCTAGAAAAAATTAAACGATTAGCCAGATATGGTGGCACACACATGCCTATATTCCCAGCTACCTGCGAGGCTGAGACAGGCGATCACTTGAGCCCAAGAGGCTGTCGCTGCAGTGAGCCAAGATCACGCACCACTGCACAGTAGCCTGGGCAATAGTGTGAGACTCTGTCTCAAAAAAAAAATAATAATAATAAATCATCACAGAATTTGTAACTAAAATTAAATTAGCCATTCTTCGAAGTTATGAAAGTAGATAGCATTCTGGGAAAAGTATAAGTAACGGGTTTACTTAGACTACATTCATTCATTCTACAACCGTTTACCGAGTGATGCCTGTGCTAGTCCTGCAGTGCTGGAGGCCTGGTCCCTGCCCCTGAGCTGATGGTGTAGTGCACACAGCAAGCACTGTCGAAGACTTCAGGCCAAGAAATGCACAATAACCCATCTAAGAATAGGGCAACAAAGTACTATATGAGTGCAAAGCGGGCCGCTGGAGCTGTCCTCATCAGGCATCAAGGACTGCCGCACAGAGGAAAAGACAGCTGGCCCATGAGTGGTCAGTGCTATTCACCAGTGGAGTCAAGAGCCAAGGGGACCACAGTCAGAGGGAAGGACAGTCCCAGGCCTGGGAAGAGCAGCCATGGCGAGGTCCAGGGGGACGACAGGGCAGAGGGCTGGTGCAGACAGCTGAAGGCAGCATGGCCCATGGGAGGCTGGAGGGGCACGGCAGGGGGGTCACTGCACACCAGCCTGAGGGCCACACTGAGTGTTTGGGCCTTATCCTTAAAAACAGCAAGTCAGAGAAGGGTTTTACACAAGAACAAGGTTGATCTGCTCTGCACTTTGAAAAGATGCTCTCAGTGCATAAGCTCGTGTTAAACGTGGATGTTTACCACCCCAGGGCTGGCTTGACCAGTTCCAAATGGGATTCCTGCTCCTTTTCCATTAGATACACACTTGTGTGGAACTGCTAGGGCACCTCTGATGTTAAGCTACAACTGCACAGAGTTGTTAGGGATCATCAGTCTGGCATGGGAAGCAGGGGTAAGGGTTTACAGCCCCAGGGATTCCTGCTCTAGACCTCCCCAAAGCTCCCTGGCTCTCTATCTCCCTGGGCATCAGCTGCCACAGGAATGTCTCATGGCATGCTGGCTTTGTGGAGTCACCCAGCCACGGCTGGCATGGTCGACTGGCACAGCACACTCTCCCTCCCCTCATGGCCTCCACTGAGACACAGCTTGATGAAGGCTGAAAGTGGAGCCCTCCACGCACAAAACTCAGCCTTCCAAACCAACAGAAGCCACTCTGGCCTCCACACCCCTGACCGACCCACCAGGGTGGAAACTGCAAGCTGGCCACATCTCTGTTATTACAGGGAACATGGACACTTTGTGTCTTTCAGCTGCTCCCTTTATCCTTGGGAATGGTGAAATGCTACACGTTCCTTATTTCAGATTTCTCTCATACAGAAGAATGGACATTAATTGCAAAAGCATTCATAAATAAGAAGACTCTGATTTCCCCTGAAGGAACAGTTCCAAAAAGTGAGTCAGCCTACTCCAAACAAGGTAAGAAGCACCCAGAGCTGGCTCCACAGATCCTGGAGTGATAATGACTACCGAAGGCCACTGCTGCCCCCCGCTGGGACAAGCAATCCTGGTTTCATCAACCTGCCTCTCATACAGCATGGAATTTCCACTACCTGCTAACTTTCTATTTTTATAAAGCACGGATTCAAATTAAAGTTACTTGTGTCCAAAAAGCAAACTATTCCATTTTAGAAAGAAAGCCCAAACATCACAGGTAGTAAATCACCATCTAAATTACATATCAATCTATGATCCCAATTAGTTTTCTAAAAATTACCAGGGAAGAAGCATCACATACTGGGGGCAGTTGTCAGGGGGGAGTAGGGGAGAGACAGAGGAGGGTGGGGAGGGAGGGGAGGGAAAACGTGGGGAGAAATGCTAGATACAGTATTCACCTAAAGTTAAATAAATAAATTTTCAAAATAAAAAAACAAAATAACCAGGGAGTGTGCCCGTCCACCTCATTTCACTTCTATAAGAAAAGAGTGGATACCAAAGTTTGGTCTTAGTTTTAGGCCTAATGAGAATTATAAATGTACAGGATACTGTCACTTTCAAGAGTATTTTACAAGGCCAGGCACAGCAGCTCACACCTGTAATCCTCGCACTTTGGGAGGCCAAAGCCAGCAAATTGCTCGAGGTCAGGAGTTCAAGATCAGCCTGGCCAACATGATGAAACCCCATCTCTACTAAAAATATAAAAATGAGCTGGGTATGGTAGCACATACCTATACTCCCAGCTACTCAGGAGGCTGAGGCAGGAGAACTGCTTGAACCCAGGACATAGAGGTTGCGGTGAGCTGAGATCATGCCACTGCACTCTAGCCTCCGCAACAGAGCAAGACCCTGTTTCAAAAAAAAAATTTTTTTTTACAAAAGCATTTCTAAATAATCTTTTAAAATTAAAGAATATGCCATGGCAGTGAAGGTCTTAGTGGTAGAAATAAATTTCTCAAGCACTGAAATGTCTTATACAAAAATTCGGGTATTAATAAAAAAACAAAATAACAAAAAAGTAAATTGCCTTTTAAAAAAATTAAAACCATATCAGCTATATTGCAGCATTTTAGCAAATATCCAATTCTGCCTATTTTATTAAAGCTAAAATAATAGACTTTGAAAAGTGAAAGGGATTTCTTTCCATGGTCTGTGCAGCAGCAATTACAGTAAAAGTTTCCCACCATGACCATCCTTTCAAAGGCTAAGGAGGGCCATTTCCAGTACAATACTGCAGCAGTTTCGCTTTTGAAAGTTCATAACCAAAGTTCAATATGCTATTCTTTGGCAAATCAGTAAACTGAGGTAAACTGAAACTACTCAATGCTCGTCCACCCAGAAAATTATCTTCCTGCCAAGTGGGAGGAATGATCAATTCAGAGGGAACATCCCATTAACTTTCCCGAGCAATTTCAGCCAAGCGGAGGTGAGCGGCTGTGAAAACTGCACACTGCATTAGACGCTGGGACCTAATAAAGCAGTTTCCAAATTGGAATTTTTAAGGCACTGAGAATTTCATCTGAAGCCAAAGTTTAAAAATGTGACTGAATTTTGTATGATTAAGCTTCTAAGACTCTGATATTTTATTAACTCAATGAACTGAAATCCAGTGTTCCCTAAGACCTCCGGGAGGCCATGACCGCACACGGTGAGTGACGGCAGTGAGGCTGGAAGGGCCTCCAACATCCCCTAACTAGCCCAAACAGAGAGCAGGAAAGTGCATACTCACCATCTGAGGCACACCGAAAACGACAACGTTCGAGTACTGCGAAAGAGTAACCTAAAAAAAAACGTTAAGCTTAACTTATTTCACAGAAATGGGCAGCAGTTTTCCACTGTACCAAACGGTGGGTTTTGGCAAATTCCTAAAAAGGGTGGTCGTCCTTAAGATTTCACAAGGAAAGAACACGTTCATGCCTTCATTCATTGTAATTCAATCCATTGGTTTCCAAATGCTTCCCTTTAAGTCATCCCATCTCATCCTCATGGTGACTCCATGCAGGGCACGCCCCAGTGGTCATGTGTCAGACAGCTAATGACCCCACTGTGACCAGCTAGTGGCCAAGCCAGTGGCACCAGAGCCACACACACCAGTCCACACTACACCAAACCAGCTTCACCAGAACACAAGAGACTTCACAACCATCTATCTGTTTTTTGTTGAACCATCCTGAAAATTCAAGTCCCCCTCCTCATCCCTAAAAAACTATGTAAAAAAAGAGCAAGAAAATGCTCTTTAGTTGAAAAACTGGGGGAAAATGTGCTTTGCCAGTTAAAATTCTTATTGCCCAATAAAAGTCTTCTTTACTCTATAGAGAGATTGTTTATGCACATATGGTATAAGAAAACAATGCAAGCAAAACTCAAGTGAATCTTTGTAAGCTACTGATGACAATATTACAATGGAAAATTCTTATTTAAGAAAAAGCATTTCATGGAACAATCCTAAAGCAAAATTACAGGGCATTTTTAGAGTATAGATAAATTTGAACGTATCTCATACTTTATGAGGATAAGAAATAATCATGACAGCAGAATTCTCTAACACCCATCTCTGTATCTCTCTAAATATACAAACACGCGCGCACACACACACACACACACACACACACACACGGGCGCACAAACAGAAAGACTAACATTTATCAATAATAATTTATAGGATTTCCAAATAAGATGAAAAAATCTCATGATTTTGTAAGAAACAGAAATGAGAACATTTTAATTTTATAAATAAATTCTTGGCACTCACAACACCTATCATATAAAAACTACGCATCTCTCTAAAGTAGACTATTACTAAAATTTATCAATTTTACACATTTCATTATGCCAGGATATTCATTTGGATTTTAATTCTTTTTCTTTTAACGTTTTTCAGTTTTCAGTCATACTAATTTTGAATAACACAATTTTCCACTGGATTTCTCTAGGGCTGTTCTCTGCCTTACATACCTTCCACAAATCCGAAATATAAAATTTGGCAGAACCATGCACACCTTCTCGCCAAGAGCGGTATCTGGAGTACCAAACCAGCCATGGATTTAATTCATAACCAACTGCTGTGAACCCTTCCTTTGCAGCCGCTATGACCTGTGGAGAAAGGCAACATTTATTCAAAATAAGAAGAAAAAATGAACATACAAGGTCAAACAACATGTTTCCTAACGACAGTTTAAACATTCCATCAAAAAGTGCCTCCTGTGACTAAGACATCATTGAAAAATGTATCTCTAAAGTGATAAAGCTTTGTGGACAAGGTAATAGTCAACCCATGTAACTCAGTTTTCTTGATTGGCTAAAGATTTCACCTCAAGTATCAAAATAGACATTCAGGTTCACTTAGAACACCTCCATAATTGATCTAGGTAAGCCAATCCCAGGGGAGGTCGAACAAAACATTGCTGAAAATCCACTGCACCTCTCCATCAGTGGGCTAGCACAGCAGCAGGGAAATGAATGTGCCTGGGAAGATGGTTTTGTGAACAAGTAACTATATGCAATAAAAATAACCTGTCAATGAAAAATCTGCAATGAGTTACTTATTTCCTTTGTAGCTAATGACTGTTCACTCAAAACTGGAAACAGGTAAAGGTAAAATGAAATGAATCCACCTCCAGAGAGTGGGAGGGATGTGCGGCCATCCTGGGTTTGCTCTGTCCATTCTGTCCTGCCCCTATCTTTAAGGGAGTACCACTTGACTCAGCAATTCCATCTAAGGTAGTTCCCAAGTAACTACAGTGCTGCAAGAAAACATTTTCTCAAAACCACGAAGATATTCTTCAAACACGTAAAGCATTCTAATATGGACTGTAAAAGTTTCTCCTCGGTTTCTTGATATGGTTTGGCTCTGTGTCCCCACCCAAATCTCATCTTGAATTCCCACATTGTGGGAGGTACCTGGTGGGAGGTAACTGAATAATGGGGGCAGGTCCTTCCCATGCTATTCTCACGATAGTCAATAAGTATCATGAGATCTGACGGTTTTATGAGGGGGAGTTTCCCTGCACACACTCTCTCCTTGCCTGCTGCCATCCATGTAAGACATGACTTGTTCCTCCTTGCCTTTCACCTTCCACCAAGATTGTGAGGCCACCCCAGCTAAGTGGAACTATAACTCCAATCAACCTCCTTCTTTTGTAAACTGCTCAGTCTCAGTATCAGCAGCTTGAAAACAGACTAATACATTTCCTTTTTTTTTTTTTGAGACAGAGTCTCACTCTGTCACCCAACCTGGAGTGCAGTGGCGCAATCTCAGCTCATTGCAACCTCTCAGCTCACTGCAACCGGGTTCAAGCAATTCTCCTGCCTCAGCCTCCTGAGTAGCTGGGATTACAGGCACCCACCACAATGTCCAGCTAATTTTTATATTTTTAGTATAGTCACATATTTGTATTTTTAGTACAGCTTGACCAACATGCATTTTTCACCATGTTGGTTAAGCTCGAACTCCTGACCACATGATCCACCCACCTCGGCCTCCCAAAGTGCTGGGATTACAGGCATGAGCCACCATACCCGGACACTAATACATTTCTTAAAAACAAATAGTGGCTCCCAGAGGGTAAGGGGTGGAGGGGAATAGAAAGTTATTATTTAATTGGGACAGAATTTCAGTTTTGCAAGATGAAAATATTCTAGAGATGGGTGGTGGTGATGGTGGCACAGCAACGTGAATGTGCTTCATACACTGAACTGTACACCTGCACATGGTTACAATGGTAAACACTATGATATGTGTATCTTAACACCATTTTAAAACAAAAAAAAAATCAAAATTTAAAAATCTTACTTTTTAACCTCATCCTCATTATTCCAGCTCAGAATCACAAAAATCACAGTCTCTATGTGTGTAGGAGCTGGTGAGAGGTGACAGAGCCGCGCGGGCCTTCACACTAAATGCTTCCATAGGACCAGCCTTTTCCACTGCTGCTGGGACCTTCTGGCTCATCACTGGGATGAGGTTAAGGATGGTGCCACCCTGCCCACAGAGGAACCTGCTCTGAGACACCCACTTGCCTGTCAGTGGCCTTTTCTCTTTATTTATAGGGGCCTAACTGGGGTCAAGTGAGAGAAGGTCACTAAAAAAGTCTGATCTTTGGCTTAGCAAAGGTTACTCACTGGCTCTTCCTTATTTTAACTCTACATTACCCCACAGGAATTATTACTTATACATGGATGAATACAAACAAATGTAGACGCAAACAACTATGGGGAAAAGCGTAAAAGACTGAAATGCTTTTTAACATGTTTCTTCTCATTAGGCCACCTCTGTCGGCCCAAGCATTTCAACAGACAATTTGATCATTTTCAGTTATGTGTTCTTTTTCACCTGGCATGTCTACAGTGTACGTCCTCCTTTAAGAACAAATTGAATCCGGGAAAAATGAATTCCAAACACACCGGTAGTTGAATAGTTTGGTCAAACAAACATAAAATGAAATGAGCACTCTTTCAAGCTGTCGGATTTAGTTAGTCTTTGTGTAAGCCTTAATACATGTAAAGCAGAAATTTTAAGTTCTGGTTCCAAACCTTAAAATGTTTTAGCAGAACTCACAATGCGTCCATCGCCGCTACCGATGTCTACAAGGGATCCTCTTCTGCGTTGCAACATTTTCACGACATTTTCAATCTGCTTTGTAGTTGCAGGTACAAACGGCAAACAGACTTTTCGAAGGGCTGGTGTTATAAACGGTGTGGCTACAGCATACACAGCCACCAGGGTCCCGCCCACAAGCCCAGTCAGTAAGAACCCCCAGTTGCTTTTCTGCAAACTGTTGGCTTCAAAACTTGCAGGTAGACTATGTCTTGACTGGCTTTCTTCTTTAAGTGTTTCTAGGGGTACACCTAGATTGAAAGCAAGCAGAAAAGACACACATAGCACCAAATCTGAAATCCAAGATAGTATTTTTTTCTACAATGCTCACTGACAAATAAACTCATGCTTTTTAAAGGATAATTTAGCTGAATACAAGCTAAATGCCAAGCGTAGGATCCCACAATAAGTTCTAAATACTATTAACGTATTTTGGAGAACATTATTCAATACTATAGGAAGACTAAAATCTTTTCTTTCCAACATATTGATTTTTTATGTGTCTAGGAGTCATCCTTAGAAAACAATGCATTCAAACTTATCGGGTAATTTATTAATTTAATATCCATTAGTACAAATTGTAATCATGCACTATGTATTTTTATGTTCTGAACTAACAAAGCCTGAAAAACAAATAAGCATAAAGATGTCTAATTATTACCTGATTTCATGTAAAATTAAAGGATTCCACATCAAATTTGGTCTGGCATCTATAATCTAGTTGCACTAATACAATTTTAAAGTAATAGAAGGCACAAAAGTCAGGTTTTACCAAGCATCTTAAATAAGTATGGTAATAAAGAGACTTTTAAAGCAGATCCAAAAAGAACAAAAAATAAGATAATCATTTCAGTACTATCGTAAGTATAAAATAATGCAGACCCCAATCACTGATTACAAAGAAATGAATGGTACCTTAAACATCCTCTTGAGATTTGCCCTTTAAAATGCATTTAAATGGGATCTCAAGGTTTTGAAATTAATACTGACTTGAAATTGATTTTGAAATTGATTAATGAGGAGCACAGTACAGGACGTAAAAGCAGGAGTCCTCGAGAGCCAGCCGAAGTTAGGATCCCAGCTCTGCCACCTCACTAATGATGTGACCCTGAATCCCTCATCCCTGCTGAACCTCAGTTTTCTCATCTGTAAAGTGGAGGGGTCACAGGGTTATTGTGAGGATGAAATGAGTGGATAGAGGTAAAGCACTTAGAACAGAGTCGAGCAGTTATAAATTTCCTATAACTGCTGTAAAAATATGCCACAAAATTAGTGGCTTAAAGTAACACCATTTATTATCACACAGTTGTGGAGGCCAGGATGAAATGAGCTGGCAGGGCTGCCTTCCTTCTGAGGGCCCTCAGGCAGGTTTCCTTGTCTCTTTCCACTTCCAGAAGCTGCCCACAGTCCTAGGCTCTTGACCCCACATCACTCAATCTCTGTTTCCATCCTGACATCACCTTCTCTCACATGCCTGCCTCCCTCTTAATTTATAGGGACCCTCGTGGCAACGTTGGGCCCACCTAAATAATCCAAAATAACTTCCCATCTCCAGATCATTGATTACATCTGTACAGGTACAGGAATTAGAAAGTGGGCATTCCTGGAGAGGATGTTATTCTTCCCACCACATCCATTAACTGTGGCAATCTATTCTGGTGGAGTACAAATTTAAACCCAAGAAACTCCGAAAGCTGGCACACAGCAGTGGGTCACCCAGGGCAGCTGGCCAATCGCCAGCATACCCACTCAGTGCGGCTTTGTTCTTGATTCCTGAAGCCCCTTAAATGAGTTGTAAAACTGATTTCGTGGTGGAAAACCAACCGGGTCAGGGTGCGGCGGGAAGAATGCTACCAGTGCTAGTGGTAAACAAAATTCACTTTACGAAGGTGATGGCATTTGATAGAAAGCAAAAGCTTTCATAATCTCAGTTATAATTTTAGCATTTTACAGAGGAACTTACAGGCATAACTTGGAGATACTCAGTTCCAGACCACTGCAATAAAGTGAGTACTGCAGTAAAGCAAGTTACACAAATACTTTTGGTTTCCCACTGTTAATAAAAGTTATGTTTACGCTATGCTGGAGTCTAGTGTGTAATGGCACTGTTTAAAAAACAATGTACATACCTTAATTTTAAAATGCTTTCTTGCTTGACATTTTGGTCTGATTTATCTTCAAAAATATTTTAATTTTTATAAAACAGTTTATTGCTAACAAATGCTAATAATCATGTGAGACTTCAGTGAGTCATAATATGTTCATTGGCATAGGATCTGGCCTTGATGTTAATGGCTGCTCACTGATCAGGATGGTGGTTGCCGAAGGTTGGAGTTGTTGTGGCAATTTTTAAAAATAGGACAACGATGAAGTTTGCCACGATAGTCTTCCCTTCATTAAAGGCTGCTCTGCAGCATGTGATGCTGTTTGACAGCATTTTACCCACAGTAGAACTTCTTTCAAATTTGGAGTCAGTTTTCTCAAACTCTGCCACTACTTTATCAACTGGGTTTATAAAATATTCAAAATTCTTGGCCAGGCACAGTGGTTCATACCTGTAATCTCAGCACCTTGGGAGGCGAAGTGGGAAATCATGAAGTCAGGAGTTTGAGACCAGCCTGACCAATATAGTGAAACCCTGTCTCTACTAAAACTACAAAAAATTAGCCAGGTACGGTGGTGCACACCTGTAATCTCAGCTACTCAGGAGGCTGAGGCAGGAGAATTGCTTGAACCTGGGAGGCAGAGGTTGCAGTGAGCCAAGATCACACCACTGCACTCCAGCCTGGGCAACAAAGTAAGACTTCATCTCAAAAAAAAAAAAATTCTAAGTTCCTTGTCATCATTTCAACAATGTCTACAGCATCCTCACCAGGAAACAACTTCCCTTGCTCATCCATAAAAAGCAACTCCTCATCCACTGACATTTTGCCATGGGTTGCAGCAATTCAGTCTCATCTCCAGGCTCCACTTCTCATTCTCTTGCTATTTTGACCACATCTGCAGTTACTTCCTCCACTTAAGTCTCAAAGTCATCCCTGAGGGATGAAATCAACTTCTTCCAAACTCCTATTAACATTGCTTCTTTGACCTCTTCTCAAAAATCATTAATGTTATAAATGGCATCTAGAATGGTGAATACTTTCCTTAAGGTTTTTAATTGACTTTGCCCAGATCCATCAGTGTAATCACTATGGCACCTCTAGCCTCATGAAATGTATTTCTTAAATAACAAGACTAAAAGTCAAAGTTACCCCTTGATCCTTGGGCTACAAAATGAATGCTATGTTGATGGGCACGAAAACAGCACTCATGTCCTTGTACACCTCCACCAGAGCTCGAGTAGTAACTAGGTGCATTATCAATGAGGAGTCATATTTTGAAAGGAATTGTTTTTCTGATCAGTAGGTCTCAACAGTAGGCTTAAAATATTCAATAAATCATGCTGTAAAGGGAGGTGCTGTCATCCAGGCTTTGTTCCATTTACAGAGCAAGGCAGAGTAGATTTAGCATCATTCTTAAGGGCTCTATGATTTTCAGAATGGCCAATGAGCATTGGCTTCAATTTAAAGTCACCAGCTACACTGGCCCCTAACAAAAGAGCTTATTCTTTGAAGTTCTGAAGCCAGGAATTACTTTCTCTCTAGCTTCCAAAAGAAGGCTGTTTCATCTATATTGGAAATCTGTTTAGTGTAGTAACCTTCATCAACAATCTTAGCTAGATCTTCTGGATAACTCGCTGCAGCTTCTCCATCAGCACTTGCTGCTTCACTTTGCATTCATGTTCTGGAGATGGCTTCTTTCCTTAAACTTAACAAACCTACCTCTGCTAGCTTCAAACTTTTCTTCTGCACCTTCCTCACTTCTCAGTCTTCAAAGAACTAAAGAGAGTTAGGGCCTTGCTCTGGATTAGGCTTTGGCTTAAGGATATGTTGTGGACAGTTTTATTTTCTATCCAGACCAATCAAACTTTCTCCATATCAGCAATAAGGCTTTTTCACTTTCTTATCATTTATGTGTTCACTGGAGTAGCACTTTTAACCTCCGTCGAGAACATTTTCTTTGCATTCACAACTTAGCTAAGTGGTGCAAAAAGCTTAATTCTCAGCCTATTTCAGTTTTCCACATGCCTTCCTCAATAAGCTTAATAATTTCTAGGTTTCTTCTTTAAAGTGGGAGAAGTGTGACTCATTCACTTGAACACTTACAGGCCATTGTAGGGTTATTAATCAGCCTAATTTCAATACTGTCCTGTCTCAGGAACTAGGAAGGCCCAAGGAGACAGAGAGCGATGGAGGAATGGCCAGTTCAGCAGTAAGAACACACACCACACTTACCGTTTAAGTTCACTCTTATTTGGGCATGGCTTGTGAAGCCCAAAAACACTTACAATAGAAACATCAAAAATCCCTGATCATAGATCACCATTACAGATATAAAAATTGTGGAAAAGTCTGAAATACTGCAAGAATGCCAGGCACAGTGGCTAACACCTGTAATCCCAGCACTTCGGGAGGCCAAGGCGGGTGGATCACGTGAGTTTGAGAGTTCGAGACCAGCCTTACCAACATGGAGACACACCATCTCTACTACATACACAAAAATTTGCCAGGCATGCTGGTACATGCCTGTAATCCCAGCTACTCGGGAGGCTGAGGCAAGAGAATTGCTTGGACCCAGGAGGCAGAGGTTGTGGTGAGCTGAGATCGCGCCATTGTACTGCAGCCTGGGCAACAAGAGCGAAACTCCATCTCAAAAAAAAAAAAAAGAAAGAAATATTTTGAGAATCACCAAAATGTGACACACAGACAAAAAGTGAACAGGATGCTGTTGAAAAAATGGTGCCAATAGACTTGCTCTGTGTAGGGCTACCATAAACCTTCAATTTGTAAAATGCACACGACTGAGTGAGGAATGTTGGTTCACACCTGTAATATTAGCTACTCAGGAGGCTGAGGCCAGAAGATCGCTTGAGCCCAGAAATTTGAGACCAGCCTGAGCAATAATAGCAAAATCCTATCTCTAATAACAAGAACAAAAAAGTGCACTCTCTGCAAAGTGCAATAAAACAAGGTATGCCTCTGCTTGCTATGACGGTAGTCATGCATTTGGTTATTTAAGAAAAGTTGGCCAGGCACAGTGGCTCATGCCTGTAATACCAGCACTTTGGAAGGCCAAGGCAGGAGGATTGCTTGAGGCCAGGAGTTCAAACCTGGGCAACACAGCAAAACCCCATCTCTACAAAAAAATAAATTAGCCACGTGTGGTAGCATGCACATGTAGTTCCAGCTCTTTGGGAGGCTGAAGCAAAAGGATCACTTGGCCCCAGGAGGCTGAGGCTGCAGTGAGCCATGATCATACCAGTACGTTCCAGCATGTACAACTCAGCAATACCCTGGTATCAAAAAAAAAGTAAAGTCAAGGCTCATTTGTCATGCCCTCTCTAAAAAATTATCCTGTGGACGTTCCAGTTGTACAGTACAGCAGTTAAGAGGATTTGGGTCACACAGTTCAGGAGTCTCAGAACTTAATTAGTTGCTTAATACAAGGTAAGTTGTTACTAAGGCATGGTTTTCTCCTCAGTAAGATTGAGAAATAATTTGTTTAAACACAATTCAAAACTGGCCAGGCATGGTGGCTGAAGCATGTAATAGAAGCACTTTGGGAGGCTGAGGCAGGTGGATCGCCTGAGCTCAGGAGTTCAAGACCAACCTGGGAAACATAGCAAAACCTCATCTTTACCAGAAATACAAAAAGTTAGCCAGGCCTGGTAATGTGCATCTGTGATCCCTGCTACTTGGGAGGCTGAGGTGGGAGGACTGCTTGAGCCTGGGAGGTGGAGGTTGCAGTGAGCCAAGATCACACCACGGCACTCCAACCTGGGTGACAGAGTGAGATTTTCTTTTTCTCTCAAAAAAAAAAAAAAGATTTTGCAATAAGATTATTGGAACATAAGATTCTTGGAACAGGTAAATAATGTATACAAAGCATTTAGCACAAGCCTGAGAGACTAAGTAATGACTTCATTGCTATTATTATTCTTAATGCTATCATTTGCAGGGAAGAGCTCAATTTTTAACAGCTTTGAGATACAATTCATATACATATAATTTGCCCAGATAAAGTATACAATTTAATGTTTTTTATATTCAGAGATATGCAACCATCACTACAGTCAATTTTTGAAAATTTTCATTACCTCAATAGGAAACCCCTCATCCTTTAGCTATCACTGCCCCCATCCACCCTCTAGGCCCCAGCCCTAAGCAACCACTAAACTATATTTTGTCTCAAGAATCCCCTATTCTGGGGCCAGGCACAGTGGCTCATGCCTGTAATCCCAGTACTTTGGGAGGCCAAGGTGGGCAAATCACTTGAGGTCAGGAGTTTGAGACCAGCCTGGCCAATATTCTGAAACCGTCTCACCTAAAAATACCAAAAAAAAATTAGCCAGGCGTGGTGGTGCACACGTGTAGTCCCAACTACTTGGGAGGCTGAGGCAAGAGAATCGCTTGGACTGAGGAGGCAGAGGTTGCAGTGAACCAAGGAGCCAAGACCACACCACTGCACTCTAGCCTGGGTGTCAGAGCAAGACTCTGTCTCAAAAAAAAAAGAATCCCCTACTGTAGACTTAGAGGAACAGAATTGTATAGTGTGTGGTCTTCTGTAACTGACTTTTTTTTACTTAGCATGTCTTCAAGATTCATCCATGTTGCAACTTGTATCAATTCTTTATTTTTTTATGGCTTAATAATACTCCATTGTATGGATATGCCATATTCAGCTTATGCATTTGTTCACCAAGTTTATTAAACAAACACAAGTCAGATGACCCAAATTTAATTTCACCTGTGTAGATATGTACCTTTCAATTCAACCAGCAACAGATATGATAAAGAGTTCCTGGTCTTCACAGCCTCCCATCTAGGCCAATAAGGGGTGGGGTACAGGAGAGGCAGGCACAAGGCAGGTTGTGAAAAATGCTATAACACAAACAAAAGACCACAGGCTTATGGGAGAGGTGGAGGAAACACTGATTCCAACAATGGGACCAGACCAGTCGGCAGAGAGAATATTTGAGTTGGAGCCAAAAGCTGCAAGCCTTGGAACCAAGGTGTGGAATGCAGGGAAAGCCTTTCTTGAGCACAAAGTAGGAGATAAACAGGAAGGCAGGCCTCTGAATGCCAGGCTGAATGTGTATTTTATTCTAGGTGCACTGTGATGAAACTTTTTGAGCAAAGTCACTATAATACTTGTGTTTTTAAGAAAGGCAACATCATGAGCAATGAGTCCCTTAATTAAATCATTCTATTTTCTGTCTCAAGTTTTTACCCCTGCAAGTCTTTCAACATCATGTCACAAACATTTGCATGGGGACATCAAGATCCATAACCACTGCCAGAGCTTGGGAAGAAATTAAAATGTACATCCAATATATGACTACATTGCTAGTTCCATTCAGCAGAAACACTTGATTCTTTTTTGAGAGGGGGTCTCACTCTGTCATCCAGGCTGAAGTGCTGTAGCACAACCACAGCTTACTACACCCTTGACCTGAGGCTCAAGCAATCCTCCCACAGCCTCCCAAGTAGCTGGTACCATAGGCACAGGCCACCACATCCAGCTTATTTATTTATTTATTTATTTATTTATTATTTATTTATTTTTGTAGAGACAGGGTCTTCCTATGTTGCCCAGGCTGGTCTCAAACACCTGGGCTCAAGCAATCCTCTCACCTCAGGCTCCCAAAGTTCCTCCAGGCCAGAATCCTGTACTGATTTTCATCAGTGAAAATCAGGCCCTGAATATTCAAAACTAAAATCAAGACTGTTTCTACAAATCTTTCTAACAGAACATGTTCAGACTGCCAGACTATTCAATATAAATAAATGGCAAGAACTTTCCATCAGGTGTTCTTTGGAACAAGGAGTCATTCTATTAAATAACAGCTGCAGTGGCCACTGGCTATTTTTATTGAGCACTTAGGAGGAGTCTACCCTTGCAGTCAAACACGGGATGAGGTGAACTTCTACAGTATCCAGACCTGCTTGGTTATTGACTTCCAATATTGGCTGAAAACTTCAATTTTCAGTAGCAGTTTTGGATCAGCTGAAGGAAGAGGCAGTGACAGATGTATAATAAGGTACCCAGGTTTCTTATCCAAATTCAAGGCAAAAGAAAAAGGCCAGGAAGAGGGAAGGAGCCTGTCTGGAACAGTAACCAGCCACATGTTTAAAGCGGGGCTTATGCAGGAATATCACAACTCTGAAGGGCTGTTCACTGTGCACTTGTATATGCACACCAGTTTAATAACTACAGCATAAATAAACCACATAGAGCATGCCAGGAGACACTTCCTATTTTTCACAACAATTGAATGAGCCAAATGAATTGCAGAAGTCACCGTTTTTAATGAGGAAACACTGAATTGGCAAAGCTAAAGTGACTTCAAAATTTAAAATGTCCTTGAAGTGTTACTCTACATCCAGAGTGTAAGTATGCCAAGCATTAAGAGATTAACTGATCACCAACCATCCCATGACAAAGTCAGTCCCTCCTGTTTTGTTTCAGAGACAGAATCTCCTGCCACCCAGCATGGAGTGCAGTGGTGCGCTTACAGTTCACTGTAACCTGAACTCCTGGCCTCCAGCAATCCTCCTGCCTCAGTCCCCAGGGAAAGCGGGACCACAGGCGCCAAGTCAGATCTTGACTTTCAGGCCAGGGTCAAATGCTATAGTGCATGTATCCATTTCAACATTTATTGAGTACCTAATAAAGTCTGAGAAAAAAACAACTTTATTAGTTAAGTTCCTGTCCTACTGCAGTAGGGGAGAAGCAAGGCTGGAACCCCTCAACAAATGAATCCAAACCTATAAAATATTAGGTCATGATCTTGGCTCAAGCCTGAATCCCAGCACTTTGGGAGACCTAGATGGGCACATCACTTGAGGTCAGGAGTTCGAGATCAGCCTAGCCATTATGGTGAAACCCGGTTTCTATTAAAAATACTAAAGTTAGAAGGCGTGGTGGCCTGCGCTTGTAATCCCAGATGCTTGGGAGACTGAGGTACAAGAATCGCTTGAACCCGGGAGGCAGAGGCTGCAGTGAGCCGAAATCACGGCACTGCACTCCAGTCTGGGCTACAGTCTTGTCTCAAAAAAAAAAAAAAAAAAGGTGTGGGACCCACTGCATCAAGCTGTGCAACTCTGTCTCTTACTAGCTGTATAACCGTGGCAACTTACTGGACCATTTGTGCAAAATGTGAATTTAATAAACACTTAAACACAGCTTGCTAAGGGCCAGACACCGTTCTCCCTGAAACTGACAGCAGCCCTGGAAGGCAGGCACTACCTTTACCACCGTCACTTTGCAGACAGGGAACCCGAGGGACAAAGAGCTTAAGAAATTTCCCCAAAGTCACAGCTATGAAGAGCGGCAGAGCTGTGATTCAATGCATCAGTCTGCCTCCGCTATCCCTAGTCCTTAAGATCGTGCAAACGGCTGCGTCGCTTGCCCCAAGGAGCCTACAACAGTCCCTGGTAGAGATAAACTAGCACCGGATAACGCGCCCGCAGCCACGATCGCCGGAAGCGGCGCGGGCACGGCGCGACGGCCAGGGGCTCTGGGCACCGAACGCCAGGCTGGAGAGCAGGACAGCCGTTCGCACCTGGCCACCGGCTCGACTGTAGAGACCCCAAACCGCAGCCCACCAGCAACCCTTCCCACAGCCGCAGGAGCACGCCATGCCGTTCCGGCCTCACCTCCTCCTCCCTCCATCGCGAGATTTCCAACAAGGTTTTTTTTTTTTTTTAAAAAAAAAAAAAAAAGAAATACGGAAGTGGGTCCTACCATCTTCTCGCAGCCGGAATGGGAAGAAATGAGGAAATAATGCTTTAAGTCAATTAAGTCAATGAATTCCTCGTTGGAACCCACTATCGAGAAACTCTCATTGGTAAAGTTTTAAGAAATGGCAAATTGAATCTGCTTTTGATTTGTGTGTCCTAAGATTTCCAGTAAGTGTCTTTAAACCTCACCCCATGGCTTCCTGGCTAATGGAAGTTCCCGAAGGCCGCCGATTCCAGAAGATACTGTTCGGCGTGAAATTAGTCTGAGTTGAAACATAAGTCCCGGGCGTCTTGTGGTGCGCGTGCGCAAATTTTGAGCCCTCCCGCGAGAGAAAAGTGCGTTCTCAGTTCTGTAGCAGTTTCCGCGGGTTGAGGGGAAAGTAACTCCGGCCGCTGCACTATGGCGTCCATGGGGACCCTCGCCTTCGATGAATATGGGCGGCCTTTCCTTATCATCAAGGATCAAGACCGCAAGTCCCGTCTTATGGGCCTTGAGGCCCTCAAGGTAACTGCACAGTGACCCGCTCGCGGTGGGCTGAGGGGAGGCGGCCGAGGCCGTGGCTCTGCGCCTGCGCGAGCTTAGGAGGGGCTCTGCCATGTGCTCCCTGAGAAGGTCGAGAATCTGCGTCTGCCGGTGGTCTCCGGCCGAGCACCCCTGCTCCCTGTGGTCGGGAGAGGCAGGCGCCTAAGCCTAGGATCGGAATGTGGGGCCATGCTGGGCCGCCAGCGCCCTTCGGAGCTGGGTGGGGCTGCTCATCCGATCGCCCGCGGGAGCGATGCGGGACCACCTCCCCGCCTGCCCTCTCCAGCCTGGCGGCAGCAAGAAACTACACTCCCATAAGAAGACTCCAGCGAGGTGCTCCGTCGCCTGTCGGTTAAGGCGCTGCTGCTTAACCTTCCGCTGGTCCACCCTCCACGGCCCTTTCGTTTCCTTTGTCACTCGTAAAGGTGTGATCACTTACAGGGTATTTCATTTCTGAGTGGTTTTTTGCCCACCCTTGAGGAAAAATAGCGAAAAATGGACGCACATCACCGTAATACAAGGCAGTGTGCAGTGAGGACAGCTAGAGAGTGGGTGCAGATGAGCGTGCTGCTGGACGACAGCGTTAGATCAGGGGGTAAAGTGAGAAGTAGCATTCTAGGGAGAGGAAAAGGTAGAAGGAAAGGCTTGGGCAGGAAAGCGCATGGCACGTTGTAGAGTACTAGAGTCATCCGGTTTTAATGGAGCACTGACTACTTTAGCTTATAATAGTTCCCAAAGTGAAAGTTATTGAATGCCCAGCATGGAAAATACGACGTTTTCTGTTGGGAAGAAGGGGAGCCATTGAGGGGGTTTTGAGCAGCATTTAAGTAGAGCTGCACTTCAGTCAGCAACGCTTGAGGTGAACCGAAGGGAATAAGGAAGATCACAGGTGTTGAAGAAGCCGGGGGTGCAGGTAAGGAAGGGTGGGTCATCTGAGCACCAGATGTTGACAAAAAAATGACGAAGGGACAGTCCGAGATGGCATTTAGGGTTTGATATAAAGTGAATTCATAAGAGACCGTTCCACCAGCTTTCAGGTGTCCCTGTTCACTTAGTGTCTTAGGGTTTTACTTACACAAAGTTAGAAATATAGTTCTCCCATGGACTGGTTTACTGCAAATTACACAACCTCTCGGAACCTCGTTTTCCAGTAGAGGTGATAGCCTCCGTCAAGCTGAAGACTTGACACTGATATTAAATAGAGTGACTTAAGTGGCTGCACCGTGGTTGATCCTTGGTAGGTACTCAGTATTTGTTTCCTTTCTAGAAAGAAAATTAAGTTCCAAGCTACTTGTATTATATATTCAATTTTATTTATCACTTAGCGGGACCTGCAGAGAAAGTAACATCCAAAACACACACCCAGTAGAACAACGTAACTAAAGCTATAGGTCGTTTTGCATCGGCCACTTTGTTCTAATTGCATGCTTTTGTGCCTAGAACTCTCTGACATAGGTATTATTTTACCAAATTGGAGTCTTGGGCACAGAGCAGTTGAGAAATTGTTCTGAAGAGCAATTGCTGCTAAAGAGCAGCGCCATGGTTCAAGGCCATCTCTGTCAGAGTCAAAGTGAGCAGTCTAGAGCAGCATTCTCGAGCTTGACGTTATTGACATTCAGGGTCAGATCATTCTTTGCTGTGGGGGCTCATTTTGGACAGTGACCTGGGTATTTAAAGCTAAGAGTTGGATGCTGTGGATAGGCCTGAGTGTTGAGACTTAGTAGTTGAGGGGTATACACTTGCTCCCTGAGCTTCCAGAATGTCCAGCTAACTTAAAGAACCAAAATATATGGAAATTGAAGGCAACAGTAAAAGAAATATACAGGCCAGGACTTGAATGTCTTGATGGGTAATGGTCACAGTTCTTTCTCTCTGGTCATTTAGAGCCTTAAAAGTAATATGTATGCTGTTGAGATTCTTCGGTTGTGTAACACTTAACGTATAATATTTCACCTTAAAAATGCAGGCATTGGCCAGGCGCAGTGGCTCATGCCTGTAATCGCAGCACTTTGGGAGGTCAAGGCAGGTGGATCACAAGGTCAGGAGTTCAAGACCAGCCTGACCAACATGGTGAAGCCCTGTCTCTACTGAAAATACAAACATGAGCCAGGCATGTTGGCGCACGCCTGTAATCCCAGCTACTTAGGAGGCTGAGGCAAGAGATGGTTGAACCTGGGAGGCCAGCCTGGGCGACAACAGCGAAATTCCCTCTCAAAAAAAAAAAAAATGCAGACATTAGTTGGCTTAGGAAGGAATTATGTCCTAAAAACATATAGCCTAAAATGAAGCAAGCTAAGTTTCCAGACCAGCCAGCATAATTCTGTTTTGTCCATAATATGTATTATACCTTGATGTTTAGGCTCTTCCCTCTGGAAATATATAGAACTAACAGAAGGAAGAAAAAGGTTTTTTTCACTTTCCTGAGCAATAGAGTAAAATGTATGTTGGGATTTTGGGATCTCTCCTATTTGCCAAAATCCTTCCATCCTTTTCTTTCTGCCTCTTGCTTTCTCCTTAAAAAAAATACTAATAATAATGATGATAATTCGCCGGGCACTCTGACTCACGTCTGTAATCCCAGCACTTTTGGACACCACGGCGGACGGATCACAAGGTCAGGAGTTCAAGACCAGCCTGACCAACATCTTAAAACCCTGGCTCTACTAAAAATAAAAAAAATTAACTGGGCATGGTGGCGCTTGCCTGTAATCCTAGCTACTGGGGAGGTGGAGGTTGCAGTGATCCAGTATTGCACCACTGCACTCCAGCTTGGGCGACAGAGTGAGACTCTGTCTCAAAACAATGAACAAATAAATAAATAATAATTCTATCACTCAATTTGGTAGCTAAATGTGGTTTTAAAAAAAAAAGAAGTAACAGGTAACTTTTTTTTTTATTATCACTTTGACAGCTACTTACCTTCCTTAAGAGGGCCAGTTGCTAACTTAGAGCTACAAACATTATTATTGGAATTTCAGGTGAGTGGAGGAAGATTTTTAAAGCAAGAACATTTTTTCTTTTTATTTTGTACCGGGGTCTTGCCATGTTGCCCAGGCTGATCTCAAACTCCCGGCCTCAAGGGATCCTCCTGCCTCAGCCTCCCAAGTAGGTGGGATTACAGGCTCTATCCACCGCACCCAACTTAAAAGATTAAAATTCCACAGTAAATCATAGTGTGACAGTAAGATGTTGTGTTTACAGTTGAACTCTTCCTCATGGGTACAGTCCCCTCCTTATCTGCAGATGTGGAACCCACATATATGGAAGCCTAGATTCAAGGGACCTGAGCATCTGTGAATTTTGGTATCCTCAGGGGCTCCTGCAACCAATTCCTCATGGATACTCAGGGAGGACTGTGTTGAAAATGGTCTTGTAAGGTCATGGTCATACTGTTCCTGTTCTCAGCTGTAAATAGGCTGGTAAAAGAATCTGTCTCATTAATGTCTTGAAAATTAAGTGAGATAGCACAAAGCACTTAGTTCTGTTTCTTTTACATAAGAATGGCTTATTAAAACTGGAGTCGTAAATGTTATGATACTTAAACCTGTCGCCTCTTAAATCTGGAAGCTTCTAGAAAATAGAAACTTCAAGTCATAAGTGATTTTTGTAATCATCAGATGTGTGCTTTTAAGTATTGAAATTATATGAACAATCTTTGCTTTTTCTGTTTCATTAGTCTCATATAATGGCGGCAAAGGCTGTGGCAAATACAATGAGAACGTCACTTGGACCAAATGGTAAGAGTCCACCATTCCGTGTGTTTTAGCAAAAGATTTAAACCGTAAAACTGTCCTACAAACCTCTGTACGGAAAGGTGGGATCTCGCGGGGAGGCATCTTACTTCCTTAACACAGCCAAAATTTTCTAGTGTGTTTCAGATTTCTTAAACATGCTTAGAGTCATGTGTGTAATTTTAGGTCAGACTTTTTTTTTTTAACATGTAGCATTTCATTAGCATTTTCCAAATCATCGTTGTCTCTGAGATCAATACTGTATTTAATGATGTTCCATAATTTTTTGCCATTTATGTTACCCAATCTAAAAATGCCTTTATGCTGCTATTATTTTATGTATGTTGAATTATTTGTTTATAATAAATTGCATAGGTGAGAGCTGGGTCAGGAGGTCTTTTTTTATACCTTGTGAATTGGTTGCCAGTTTTTTGCCCAAAACCTGCTATGCGTTGTCTTTATAGGGCTTGATAAGATGATGGTGGATAAGGATGGCGATGTGACTGTAACTAATGATGGCGCCACCATCTTAAGCATGATGGATGTTGATCATCAGATTGCCAAGCTGATGGTGGAACTATCGAAGTCTCAGGATGATGAAATTGGAGATGGAACCACAGGAGTGGTTGGTAAGAAAAGACAAACATCCTTTCCTTTCTCATTTAAGACCACAGGGCTAACACAGCTGCCAAGATTGTCGGCTCTGAATCAGGGCATGAGGAGAGACAAATCCAAGTTGAAGAACATACTACAAAACAAATGGCCGGGACGTGAAACTGACAGTGTTACAAAGGAAGAAAGCGGGCTGGAATAGTTAGGCAAGAAGAAATGTGTGATAATTGACTGGATGCTGACTTTGCTTGCTAAGCTGAAAAGGATGTTTGGGAAAAGTGGAGGAATTGGATTATGGACATGTACTGCGTAATGGTTTTGTGTTGATGCTGAGTGTCCTGAGTGTGACAGTTACGTTGCCGTTGTGTAGGAGAATGCCCTTGTTCTCAGCTGTATGCCTGAACATTTTTAGGCATTTGTAGGAGTGACATGTCATGGTTTCTGCAACTCATTCTCAAATAGTTGAACAGAAACGGTATGTTCATGTAGAGAAAATGTGGCAAAATGTTAAGTAAACTGATATTCATTTTTCTATTGTACCTTTTTTTCTGAAGATTTGAAATCTTTAAAAAGTTGAGACTGAAGACAAAATATCACTAAGGTTAACTTTTCTGCAGATAAAATTTGAATTCATTTATTCAACAAATGTTTATTGGATACTGTTGTATGCCAAGCACTGTTCTCATTGCATTTGGAGAGCTTCAGATTTAAAACAATTCATCTTTATGACCCTAAAATGAGGAGAAAGAAAGGTGTGGGGGGGCGGTAAATAGTCTTTTCACCAGGATGGATTTCACTGAATAGACCCTGGCCCAGCAAACATAATAGTTTTTACCTCTTAGAAAAATGTTCTTTTACCATTATGTTCTTTACACCACTGAGAGTTGAATATTCATCTGTAAGGGGAGACCTATCAGACCTTTGCTAGAGTCAAAACAAGAGGCCTTCTTTTAAAAATAGATGGCTTCTGCCTCTAAGATTACTTCCAGCTTAATTCTGGAACCTTCTTATTTCCATGATAGCATCTAACTTGTGCTGATTATACTTAAAGTGAAGTTTTGTTGTTTTCCTGAACTGATTGTCTGCTTGCTTATTTGCAGTCCTGGCTGGTGCCTTGTTAGAAGAAGCTGAGCAGTTGCTAGACCGAGGCATTCACCCAATCAGAATAGCTGATGGCTATGAGCAGGCTGCCCGCGTTGCTATTGAACACCTGGACAAGATCAGCGATAGCGTCCTTGTTGACATAAAGGACACCGAACCCCTGATTCAGACTGCAAAAACCACGCTGGGCTCCAAAGTGTATGTTTCAGTAGAAGATGCAATTATACATTTGTAGAGGAGACAGTTTGTTTGCCATTTCTTAAAGGCAACAAAAAATGACTGCTGGTGGATTCGTATTGATTTGATGAGTTTCTTTAGATCACTGGGTTTTTGTTTTTAATGTAGATGTAGACATGTGCATTTTGTATTTTAGTTGAGAACGGAATTTCTAAGTTCAGGTGTAAATGCCCTTGACAATTATTTGCAAAATAGTTATTTTAATTTAGTAGAATAGGTTGTGTTTAAAATCAGCTAGGGTACGGTGGCTCATACTTGTAATCTCAGCAGTTTAGGAGGCCAAAGCAGTAGAGTCGCTTGAGCCCAGGAGTTCAAGACTAGCCAGGGCAACATAATGGGACCCCCTCACTACAAAAAATAAATTAGCCAGGCAAGGAAGCACATGCCCCAGCAACTCCAGAGGCTGAGGTGAGAGGTCCAGGCTACAAGCCATGATCATGCCATTGCATTCCAGCTTGAGCAACAGAGCCCTGTCTTCAGAAAAAAAAAAAGAAATCACCTAGAAAGGGTCCTACTTGGAAGATACGTGAATCTTCTTAACACTTCTTTCTATAATTTCTTTCTTAGGGAGTTACTGGGGGTGGGTTCCACGTTTTATTCAGCAAATTGCTGATCCAAAATTATAACTTAGTAAGGAGAGACAGTCTTGAAACTGACTTGTCTCTGGTGTTTTCAACATTTGCATAATACCTGTTCTCCAGGCTTGCTGCCTGGTCTTAATGGGCATAAAAACACAGTCTTTCCCCCAGGAAACTAAGCAACCTCAGCCAAGGGGTGCGCTGATTATGAACAATGATAAAGACTTAAGGTCTGTTGCCATAATAACATAAAAATCCAGTGTAAGGTACTTAATTACATTATTTTACATCAGTGAGAGATGTTTTCAAGTGTGTGCTTGTGGTTTTAGCAAAAAGGAAAGAGGGGTCTTCTCAACTCAGTAGTTGGGGAAAATGCAGGAAATGTGTCAGCCTCCATTGCCTTTTCCCCTGAGGAAAGACTGTGTTAGGGCAGAAGCCTTCAACGGTGCCGACTGTGCTCTAACCACAGGTTTTAGCAGAGACTAGCTGCCTAGGCAAGAGTGACTACCCTAGGGGTAGCCTCTGTCACAAGTGTAACATTATTTTCTCGTGAGAGAAGGACGTCATCATTACTCGACGTGTACATCTGTTTTATTGTTGCTTTATAAGTTGGCCCTGTTCTGTTTGCAAGTATTAACTCAATCTACTTAAGATACAACATTTTTACTCTCATGGTTCTCTTTTATAGATAATCTAAGACTTCAGACATTATTTCAAGTGCTAGGTTTCCCTAGTTGTTTTTCTTGGCTCAAAAATGAATTTACGGAGCAGTCTATTCAAATGTTTCAAAGCTTTCAAAAAGGCGACATCCTCTCGGTAAACGATGTTGTGGTGAATTCTGGGAAAGGCAGCATGAGCTCTCCAGTCCTTTCACTTCCCATTAAGTGCTGCACTTCATTTAGATGAGATTGACTTTTCCTGAGTGATTACTTATCTTTCCCATTCTGTTCTGAACTTGTAAAATTGTAACGTATTCTGTAAAAGTGGTACATTCTAAGAAGACCTTAGTTCTTGCCAGACTACAGTGGTTTCTTGAGTACATTTATAATGGAAGGAAATAGTAAATTCCAGAGTTAGCAAAAATAAAGGATATAATTATTTTCCTATCTAAGTGTACAGTCCCCTTTGAGATCCATGGGTCAGTCACAGGTTAGGAATCTCTGCCCCAGCCTGTTGAAAATGCAGGTGGAGATGACCTTCCCTTCTAGAAGATTCAGAACATCATTTGATTTATGTTTTTGAGTAACACTGTATCATGTGGCCTGCTTTGGTTGCAGTAATTGTGAAACCAGTGAAATTTGTTTTGTGGTGATTTCATCAGGGTCAACAGTTGTCACCGACAGATGGCCGAGATCGCTGTGAATGCCGTCCTCACGGTAGCAGACATGGAGCGGAGAGATGTGGACTTTGAGCTTATCAAAGTAGAAGGCAAAGTGGGTGGCAGGCTGGAGGACACTAAACTGATTAAGGGCGTGATCGTGGACAAGGATTTCAGTCACCCGCAGATGCCGAAAGTAAGCCATTGCGTTTCAGAGTTTCACACTGTTAGTTAACTCTTAATTTCGCCAATCAAAATGTCCTTATGTTTCCCCATAGAAAGTGGAAGATGCTAAGATTGCAATTCTCACATGTCCATTCGAACCACCCAAACCAAAAACGAAGCATAAGCTGGATGTGACCTCTGTAGAAGATTATAAAGCCCTTCAGAAATACGAAAAGGAGAAATTTGAAGAGATGATTCAACAGGTAAGTCTTACTGTAGTCCTCAGTGGAATTTAAACTCCCAAAGGATACATACAGTTAGTTAGGTGTGGTTAGTAAATACGTATAGTCTTCAGTTCTAAAACATACACAAGAAAAAACCAGATGGCATAGAAAGGTACAAACGGAAGAATTCTAATTTTGTCTTAAAATGGTAGCGTGTTCGAGGTCCTGAAAGAAGTGATCCTGTTACCTAAAGCCATGCTTTCGATTGTACGTATTACACTTGCTCTCCAGGACAAGTTAGACGTAGCTTACCTTACCTTTAAGATTTCCGACTATACCTTTTAGGCAAGAGTTAATGAGTAACTGGAATTAAACCAGAATGCACTTATAGGAATCCCGTTCTTCACTCAGATAAATCTAGTTTGGGTTCACGAATACCTTAGCATAGGTGTGTTGCTCTCTGTTGTAGCAGCTCTTCTTTGGGGACTCTGTCGTTGGGAGTTGAAAACACGGTACTCAGGAGCGTGGGTTGGTTAGAGCATTATTTACCATAGCACACCAGCTCGAGGCTATTTTCATGTCTGTTCTTGGGAGAGTCATTGTATTTATCTGCTCATTCATGATGTGGTTCTTTGTGCCTTCAACGTATCAGGCTCTGTTGTAGGCACTAAAGGTTCAGCGGTAAATGAAGCCAAGCTTATGCTCTTGAGGTGCAGATAAGGGAAAGGTGGGTGCAGCTCTGTTACGGACACTGCCCAGAGACATGACCCGTAAGGAGAAGCTGACATTGAGTGAAGCAGCACCCCCGGGGGAGAACATTTCAGGCTAAGCACAGATGGGGATGCTCTTGACGCAGGAACGTGGTTGGCTGGTAGAAGGAACAGCCAGCCTCAGGGACTAGAGCATGCTGGCAGGAGCTTGTACATACAAGTCCATTATCTGGGCAGGTGGGCCCGTGTGCATGAAAATTGTGGCTCATCTGCACTGGGGGGTCATAGGTACACTGAGAGGCTGGGAATATTACTGGATCACACTGGTGGGGCGCAGGTTGCTGAGAATGAGAAAGGAATGGTGCTAAAATGTTAATGAGAGGCAGGGACTTGAGAACATTGAAGGTGCCTGAGGAGTAAGAAGGACCCCTCTCCTGTTTTGAGCACGTGAGAGAGCAGCTGCCATCTGAGGACGGTTGCAGGGCAGGTTGGTTTTCAGGGCTTGTGACAGAAGCATTGTATAAGGAGGCTGCTCTCCTGGACTGAGCTCCAGAGGATCAAGGAAGGAAGATAGGGAGAGCTAGGCCATAGCTGATGGTCTGGGAGGCCTGATGGAGACAGGTAAGCAGGAGTTGTGGGGCACGGTGCGGCCATCTTAGGTAAGCACCAGTGGTGGGGTGGGCAACCTGGTCGTTGCCTTCCTGATTGGGAAAAGTCACTTTGCCATTTGCAGGTTGGGTTGACGGTGCTTCTTACTGGAAGCAGAGTTGCCTCTGTGGGCCCCTGAATTAGTTGGTATCTGTGAATCCAACTGATGATTGTCCACTCAGACTAAGTTGCAAGTGGTTCATAACATTGTTTAAAACATACTCAGATGAAAGTTCTCCACAGGTGTTTGTGACAGGGCAGAGCCTTTTCCCCACGGTTGGGAGAGGGTATTAGCTTGTTTGTTGACAAGTCTGTTGGTTTTGTGTCGCTGTAACGATAGGGTTCAGTATGAATTACTGATTGTGGTTTTTAAAGCATAGTTTTAAAAATGAAGTGATCGCCATTGATAATACATTTGGAATTTGGAACTGACAGAAAGTGGACACTTGTCTGTTCTCTTCCTTCTTTGCTTTTGTGTTTGAGTGCACCCCTTACACCCAGCTGTGCCTCTCCTTTTTTCAAATGTTATAACGAAGAATAAATACCCACTTTCTTCTCTTAACATGATTGCGGTGTTTCTTTTCCCAGATTAAGGAGACTGGTGCTAACCTAGCAATTTGTCAGTGGGGCTTTGATGATGAAGCAAATCACTTACTTCTTCAGAACAACTTGCCTGCGGTGCGCTGGGTAGGAGGACCTGAAATTGAGGTAGGATACTCCATATGAAGGGGCTTTGAGATGTAGGGGTTCAGCTTATGTGTTGAGGGGTGTTTTGATAGCCCTCCCTTAAACAGCTGCATCATACCAAGGCTGGGAGATGAGGGGAGCGTGAGCCGAGAGAGGGAGAAAGTGCTGGGATCTTTGTTACCGTTTGGATACAGTGCTGTGTGGTTCTGGTGTTTCCTGGCATTTTGCAATTCTCTCCCTGTGTTGTCTCACTTGGCCCTATCACTGACTAAGGCAGGAAGACCTGGACTATCTGAATACTAACGGCAGTCCCAGGCAATGCTGCCTCAGTAGTTCTCTCTGCAGTGCAGTGCAAGGAACATGCAAGCTGGGTTCCCTGAGGGAGGGACAGCTGCGCAGAGGGGAGATGAGGGCGTGAGTTTAGGGGATGGGTGCAGGGTGATAGATCCAGCCAGCACCAAAGCCCCAGGTCAAGATGCCCAGCTCCTCAGAGCCTTGTTACTTAACAAGGTGCTTTGGGTTGAACTGGAAATGTTTTAGTCACAATGGGGCAGCAAGTCCAGTCAACAAGGTGGTGGTAGATCAAGTTGTGCTCATTTGTGGCCCACTTTTGAAAGTTAACTTCACCGGTACTGTCTTCTCCCTTCTCCCTGACCACCCCAATTAGCTGATTGCCATTGCAACAGGAGGGCGGATCGTCCCCAGGTTCTCAGAGCTCACAGCCGAGAAGCTGGGCTTTGCTGGTCTTGTACAGGAGATCTCATTTGGAACAACTAAGGATAAAATGCTGGTCATCGAGCAGTGTAAGAACTCCAGAGCTGTAACCATTTTCATTAGAGGAGGAAATAAGATGGTGAGAATTCAACTATTTGTCTTACACTATTTCTTATTTTGGCTCATGCTCTGTCTTTTCTGCCTGTAATATATTTAATAGAGACAAAGTTACCATAAGAAAAATATCATTTTTCTCAAACAATGATGTTTCATGGTGTAAAATTACAGAAGACCGTGTTAAATTGTTAATTTCACAAGGCACATTTGCCTTTCTGTGTCCCTTATAGTGTATAATACATGCTATGAGATTTAAGCACAGTTTAAATGTTCAAGGCCTGGATTTTAGAATGTTTGGTACAATTACCTTAGGGGCTGGTTAAATGCTAGTCCTAGCAATATGGTGTCATTACCAAAGATGACTTACATCTGTCCCTTAGGTAGAAAAAGGGGAACCCAAGTGAATAACCGTTGACGATCTCTCTGTTCTTTGAGACTGATTTTAGCACATTGTCAGAAGTCTTTTCGAGGTGGGTTTTTTGTGGTTTTTTTTTTGTCCATTTTTGACTCTTTTGCTTGACCATGTATCTTAGAATGAGTCACTGGCTGCCTCTGCCTCTTGAATTTTGTTAACTCCATTACAGGAAGAAAAGAAAGAATACGGGTCATCCAATAATGGAGGCCATCTAAGTATTAGAGCAGAGCCTCTGTTTTTAAAGAGGTGCCAGATACTTGGCTCTAAATTGATAGATCTTGATCACACTGATTTACGCAAAGCTGTTTTCCTTAGATCATTGAGGAGGCGAAACGATCCCTTCACGATGCTCTGTGTGTCATCCGGAACCTCATCCGTGATAACCGTGTGGTGTATGGAGGAGGGGCTGCTGAGATATCCTGTGCCCTGGCAGTTAGCCAAGAAGCAGATAAGGTAAGGGGTCTGTACAGACTTACGTACACCCCACCGGGCCTCGCCAGCGGTGGCGGGTGTGAGGCTGCGGAACAGCGAGGCGCTGTGCTTGTGTGAGACGCACAAGCATCGTGAGCTGTAGGCAACAGGTATTTTAATCTAAATTAATTCCCATGTTCCTGTATTCAGATTCTGGATACCATAAACTAGCGTTTCTCAGCTTGAAGTAATAAATCTCTAATCTTTTAATGTTATTTGAGATTCAAAATATAACGTAAAGCAGTAAGAGCTGCTGTATTTTGAGACATCTCTCATGTATGCATACGTTCTGCAGTGACAATGTAATATTCTGATAGAAAAAGAAAAACAGCCTCTTAAAATGCTTTGTGAGCTGACTTTGCAAAGTACGCGATATAGCTGTGTTTTCAAGGTGCTGCTGGGTTTTATTTTGCCAAGTGCACTTACTGTACCCCTGTACCCTTCCAGTGCCCCACCTTAGAACAGTACGCCATGAGAGCGTTTGCTGATGCACTGGAGGTCATCCCCATGGCCCTTTCTGAAAACAGTGGCATGAATCCCATCCAGACTATGACCGAAGTCCGAGCCAGACAAGTGAAGGAGATGAACCCTGCTCTTGGCATCGACTGTTTGCACAGGGGGACAAATGGTGAGGAGCTGCCACACGTGTGCATGAGGTGTCTGATTTAACAATGATAGTCTGCTGTGTGTACTGTGAGATGATGATGTCCTTTTAAATACATAAACCCACCTTAGGTGTTCAAGTCCTGAATTTTAGAATGTTTGATTTGATCGCCATAGGAATTGGTTAGATACTAGACCTAGCAACATAACTAGGTCTAGTAAAATAACATTTAACATAATGTTAAAACAGTAACTCATTTTAATAACAGTAAACTACAATATGGTGTTAGCATCAAAGATGACTTAGATTTTAATCTCTAGTTTGGAAAGTAATGCCATATTGCTTTCTTTACACAATGTCTGTCCGTGGACAACATATAAAACAGCTCTGAAGTGGGCTTTAGTGCACGTCGTGGAGTGTTTTATAAATGTGATGTAATACTGTAACCTCTGTAGCCACTTGTGCAGCTCAGTTCCCAAAAAGATAGGGTGACTGTAGCTTGTTGAAACAGTGGTCCCAGGCATTTCTGTACTAAATTGGGCCATGGCTCTAATCAGTCCACAGAACCTGACAGTCTGTTTTTGCTTAAAAGTGTAGGTACAGTCTGCTTTCCGTGCTCATCTCCCAAGGCTTTTAATAACAGCAACTCTTTGTCGGGCAAAGATTTACTGCTTCTAATTTGAACGCCTGGTTGTGCTAAAATTTAGCATTTCTAGGGCCAGGCGCGGTGACTCATGCCTGTAATCCCAGCACTTCAGGAGGCCTAGGCAGGTGGATCACCTGAGGTCAGGAGTTTGAGACCAGCCTGACCAACATGGTGAAATTCCATCTCTACTAAAAATATAAAAATCAGCCGGGCATGATGGTGGGCACCTGTAATACCAGCTTCTCAGGAGGCTGAGGCAGAGAATTGCTTGAACTGGGGAAGCCAAGGTTGCAGTAAGCTAAGATTACACCATTGAGCTCCAGCTCGGGCAACAGAGCGAGACCCTGTCTCCAAAAACAAAAAAATTAAAATCAGCATTTCTAGATCTTTCTTGAAAATACCTTATATTTGGCCGGCCGCAGTGGCTCAAGCCTGTAATCCCAGCACTTTGGGAGGCCGAGGCGGGTCGATCACGAGGTCAAAAGATCGAGACCATCCAGGTCAACATGGTGAAACCCCGTCTCTACTAAAGATACAAAAAATTAGCTGGGCATGGTGACACGTGCCTGTAATCCCAGCTACCCAGGAGGCTGAGGCAGGAGAATTGCCTGAACCCAGGAGGCGGAGGTTGCGGTGAGCCGAGATGGCGCCATTGCACTCCAGCCTGGGTAACAATAGCGAAAATCTGTCTCAAAAAAAAAAAATACCTTATATTTCAGCTATGGTCAGATTTCACTTACTTTAGATTTCCTAAGTTAGGGTATGGATACTTAGTGAGCTGTTACTGAGAAATTTCACCCTGTAGCTTCTCATTGAAGACAGCCCTCTCCCAATAGCTCTTTACCAGGTTCAAATTCCTGAGTATCCTTGGAAGTAGTGAAGTTATATTTATCTGAAAATGAAATTAACTGAAATGAGTGGCCTCCTGCTTGGCTTCTAGGAGTTTGTATTTCTTAAGTTTTGCTGTGATTCCATAAATCAGAAAATCAGAGCTGGTTCTTGGTAATAAATATGTATACTATTTTAGGGTAATCGATGTCCTTGTACTTTTCAGATATGAAGCAACAGCATGTCATAGAAACCTTGATTGGCAAAAAGCAACAAATATCTCTTGCGACACAAATGGTCAGAATGATTCTGAAGATTGATGACATTCGTAAGCCTGGAGAATCTGAAGAATGAAGACATGGAGATACTATGTAGTAAGATCTACTGTGATTAAATAAATGCGTGTCTTGCGATGGGTCTACAGTTATTTATTACATCCTTTTTCAGGCATTGTCGATGCTATAATAAAAAGAGCTGTTTGGTAACCATAGCTTCAGTTGTTCAAAAATGTGTAATTGTGGGGGTACTATCTCCACATGTTTTTGTATTCGTTGTATTAAAGGAATCTCTTTAACAACCTATCTTCAGGTTTAAGAAACACTTATTGTAACAGTGATTAAATGCCGCCCTAATTGAAGGGGTTTGGGTGGATTTTTTTTTTTTTTCCAAAATGGGCTGTAGGGACTTTTAACAGTTAAAACATGAGTTCTCAAGATGTACTTTAGTATTGAGGAATATGGGCTTGATCATCTTCCTATCTAAATGGGTAGGCCCTTTGATTGTAGAGACTCATCATAGATGAGTATTTCCACCGCAGAACTGTGGGATGTCTTAAGTGCTATTAGTAGGTGGCTCACGGCCTAACCTAGGATGTTGTTCAGAGCTGACAGAGACCCGTGTGAGCCTTTGCCTTCCTCTGGCCCCACCCTGCACGCAGCTCATGTGCAGAATCAGAGGCAGCATGTTGCAGTCAGCCACCAGCACAGGCATAGAAGGGCAGTTCAGAACCTGCTTGTTTTCCTACCAGAGGTTTACAGTAAGTAGAGGTTAAAGTAAATTACAGGAAATAAGGGAGAAATCCTGCAGTTCCCATGTTCAGAATGACTGAAATTGATTGTACTTACTAAAGTAGGACCAGCTAACAGTCCTGACTAGCCAGGACTTCTCCCGAGAACTCCGACTGGATTGTCTCTGTTCTCAACCCAGCGAGGCAGATAAACTTCCTGCTGCTCACATCTTACAGGTGAGTACTAATAATTTGCCAGCACCTCACCTCCAGCAAGTAGTAGAGCCAGGTCAGTCCCCAGCAGTCTAACCCCAGAGTTGCCCAGCTCATCCCCTTCCTCTTCTGCTTGTGTCTGTTAATGATTCTCTAGATTTTCTAAAACAGTGTTTCTTGAACATCATGATGATAAAGCTCATCTTGATGAGCTTTATCACTAGTTATGCCACGTTAAGTAGTCACACCTAATTCCCTAGAATTAGGAAATGGTGACTTACCTCAGTTAGCTTAAGTGATGAATTTGGGTTACCTCTCCATGTGAACCTGGATATTTACCAGTCTTAACTATTGGGTCATTGTGTTTTCTCTATACATTAATGCATCGGATGTTTTGCTAAGTAACACCTGTGAATTTAGGAATGTGTGTAATAGCATTCTTCCTTATTTTCATGTTTATATGGAACTGCCAATTGAGTAGTGAAAGCTTTAAACTGAGTTTATGATGACTGATTCTAGACTTAGAGAACATACAGCAGCCTTCTTTGGACTACAGTCTTATCTGAGGGGTCCATGGTTGTATCAGAAGAGCCACTAAACCAATCCCCCTCATACAGTCGAACCTCACAGACATTCCTGATGTTTCACAAGCCTTTGGTTTTTGTTTCATTACAAATAAACCTCTTCCAGGAGATGTCCTTCATCTTTCACGTTTCAGATCACTCGTTTCATTTCCCTGCTACTTTGGCCACACTCTCCCCTTCCCCACGTGGAGCAAAAGCAACTTAAGGGTGCTTGACCCAAAGGCTAGATTCCCATGTAAGACCCCATGGGAATCTTTTCCTGCTCTTTCCCAGTTAACACCTGGATTCATTTGAGGTTTGTTAAGCGTCCTTTTTTTAACTTCAGTCTACTCTGTTTCCATGGGGGAGTGGTTCCAGGACGTCCTGCAGATGCCAGAGTTCATGAATCCTCAAGTCCATGATAAAAATCCATGGTATTTGCATATAACATACACCCTCCTGTATACTTCAAATCATCTCTATATTATTCTTAATACCTAATGTAAATGATATGTAAATGTCATACTGTACTGTTTAGGGAGTAATGACAAGAAAAAATATACATGTTGAGTACAGATGCATTTTTTTTCCCTGAATATTTTCCACCAGAGGTTGATTGAATACAGGCGAGGGTCAGCCTTGCAAGCAGCCATTGTGAAGCACGAATGCCCTTGGGAGGGCGGAGAGGTCAGTCTCCGTTATGTGTGACTGAATTTCTTGAATCTCTTTCTTTCTCTAGGTGAAACAGCTCCAACAGATTGGGGGCTGGGGGAGCAGAGGAAGGTGGGGTATTGTAGTAATTAATAAATCAGTAATGGGTAAGCATGGAGAAGTTTCTCCAACCTAGGTGTGTGTTGCAGGCAGCCTTAGCAGAACGGTGTCATCTAAAAGCACAGAAAACGGGTCTGAAGGCAAGTGGCTGAGAAAGTGTTGAAGGTCAGGAAAAGTGGGAAACCACGTAGAAAAGTAGTAAAGATGTAAATGCATGTGCTGTATCACTGCTCTGAATGCTTAATATATATTAAAGCTGGTTTTCAAAGTGTGCTCCAAGATCCCTGGGGGTCCTGGGCCTTTTCAAAGGGCCCATGAAGTCATGTATTTTCCTACACTAAAGTTACTGCCTTTTTCACTGTGTTGACATTTACGCTGATGCTGCAAAAGCCATGACAATTTAAACCACGCCTTAGAATGAGTCAGGTAGTGGCACCACACACTTTCAAAAAGAAAAATCATTTTTTTGGCCAGACACAGTGGCTCGTGCCTATAATCCCAACACTTTAGGAGGCCAAGGCAGGTGGATCACCTGAGGTCAGGAGTTCAAGACCAGCCTAGCCAACGTGGCAAAACCCCATCTCTACCAAAAAATATAAAAATTAGCCGGGCATGGAAGTGGGTGCCTGTAATCCCAGCTACATGGGAGGCTGAGGCAGGAGAACTACTTGAACCCGGGGGGCAGAGGTTGCAGTGAGCCAAGATCGTGCCAGTGCACTCCAGCCTGGGTGACAGGGCAAGACTCCATCTAAAAAAAAGACATTTTCACTTAAAGATGGCTTTGATGAGGGAACACAAATTATTAGGTTGTTGGCTGTTGGCCTTTGAGTACCCATATTTTAGCATTCTGAGTAAGAGTTAAGTGTTGGTAAAAAAGAAAAAAAAAAGTGCTTCTGTGTGACAGACGTGATGGTCGTGCTGAACTCGCCCCCTCATCACCGCATTCCCCTTGGCATTAAAGAATGACTAGCTCGGCTGGACACAGTGGTTCATGCCTTAATCCCAGCAAATTGGGACTCCAAGGCAGGAGGATTGCTTGAAGCCAGGAGTTCAAGACTAGCCTGGCCAACATAAACTCAGTCTCTACAAATTAATAGTAGAAATTAGCCAATGTGGTGGCACATGCCTGTTAGTCCTAGTTACTTGGATAACTGAGGTGGAAGGATCACTTAAGTCCTGGAGTTCAAGGCTGCAGTGGGCTGAGGGCACCACTGTTCCTCCAGCCCAGCAGCAGAGCAAGACCCTGTCTCAAAAAAAATGACTGGGTATATGACATCCTTTTCTCAAAAACAACTAGAATGAGCCTGTCACTCCAATAGAACTGGCAGAATATGTCCTCAATGGTAAACTTGGGTTTTTAAGCTAAAATAAGAGTGTTGGAAAACTAATATCCACCATCATGACCTCAAGAACTTCCCTTTTCTGATGAGGTTGGTGTTTTGTTTTTGTTTTCAGTTTGTTTTTTTAATGTCAGCAAGGTATCTTCAGTGAGATTGGTAGTGTTTTCAAGGATGAATTTTTGGCTGGGCACAGTGGCTCACACCTGTAATCCAGCACTTTGGGAGGCCAAGGCAAGAGGATCGCTGTAGCCCAGGAGTTAGAGACCAGCCTGGGCAACATAGACCCTGTCTCTACCAAAAATAAGTTAGCTGGGGCCTGGTGGCATGCTTGTGTGCTCCCAGCTACCTGGGAGGCTGAAGTAGGAGGATCCTTTTGAGCCCAGGAGGTTGAGGGTGCAGTGAGCCAAGGTTACGCCACTGCACCCCAGCTTGGGTGACAGACCAAGACCCTCTGGGTAATAAAGGATGAATCTTGGACACTGCATAATGAAATGCATCAACAACTGGAAGATCTGCCCACTAGACCAATATTTGTCAAATATGCATATGATATTATAGTAGCATGCACATGTACAAGACCTTTGCAAAATGCAAGACGGACCAGTGTAACAGAAGAAAGCGTATTCAACCGTCATTTGTTGGGTTTTGGTGTAATACTGAAGAACCTCCAATTTTGTGAATGGCAATTAAAATACTTCTCCCTTTTCCAATTACAAATTTGTGTGGCCAGATGTTCATATTCTAGAACATGTGACCAGGCACAGTGGTTCATGCCTGTAACCCTAGCACTTTGGTAGGCTGAAGCAGAATTGCTTGAGCATAGGAGTTCGAGACCAGCCTGGACAACAGTTGTCTCTACAAAAAAAAAAATTTTTTTCTTTTTTTGAGACGGAGTTTCGCTCCTGTTACCCAGGCTGGAATGCAATGGCGCGATCTCAGCTCACCGCAACCGCCGCCTCCTGGGTTCAGGCAATTCTGCCTCAGCCTCCTGAGTAGCTGGGATTACAGGCATGCACCACCATGCCCAGCTAATTTTTTGTATTTTTAGTAGAGGTGGGGTTTCACCATGTTGGCCAGGATGGTCTCGATCTCTCGACCTCGTGATCCACCCGCCTCGGCTTCCCAAAGTGCTGGGATTACAGGCTTGAGCCACCGCGCCCAGCCTACAAAAAAAATTTTTAAGGCATATTGGTGTGTGCCTGTAGTCTCACCTACTTGGAAGGCTGAGACAGG
This sequence comes from Leontopithecus rosalia, assembly GCA_028533165.1. Lineage (NCBI taxonomy): Eukaryota > Metazoa > Chordata > Mammalia > Primates > Cebidae > Leontopithecus > Leontopithecus rosalia. The sequence continues at coordinate 9,657,769 of CM052649.1, forward strand.
AGGATCCCTTGAGCCCAGGGGGTTAAGGCTGCAATGACCGGGCTGTTGAATCTGTATGGGTCTGCAGCATCCTCAATTCTTGCCTCCTTTGAAGAAAGAATTCAACTGAGGGGCTAAGGCAGAAGGAGAGGCCAAGGCAAGTTGTAGAGCAGGAGTGAAAGTTTATCAAAAAGCTTTAAACTGGGTGTGGTGGCTCACGCCTATAATCCTTGCACTTGGAGGCCACAGTGGATGGCTCACTTGACGTCAGGAGTTCAAAACTAGCCTGACCAACATGATAAAAACCCTATCTCTACTAAAAATACAAAAAAAAAAATTAGCCAGGCATGGTGGCGGAAGCCTGTAATCCCAGCTACTCAGGAGACTGAGGCAAGAGAACCGCTTGAACTGGGGAGGCAGAGGTTTCAGTGAGCTGAGATAGTGTCACTACACACCAGTCTGGCAACACAGCAAGACTCCATCTCAAAGAATAAAACAAAAAGCTTTAGAGCAGGAAGGAAAGTAAAGTACACCCAGAAGACGAGATCCAATGCAGGGTTGGGCCTTTCAACTTGAGGTTTTATATGTTGGCATACTTCCAGGGTCTGTGTCATTTCTCCCGATTGCGCCCCTGGCGTGGGCTGTCACATGCGCAGTGGCCGGCCAGCACGTGGGAGGGGAGCAGGGCAGTGTGCTTACCGCAGCTCTGCACATGCCCACTGGATGCCTTTGCTGACCAGTCTAGCATTCCGGTTAGATGCTGCCATTTTGCCTCTTAATGCACATGCTTGAGCCCACCTGCCCAGCTTCTGAGGCCTTGTCAGGAAGCTGCTCATCAACAGTTTCAGGTGTTTTCTCTCTATTGGGAGCCTGCCCTTCCCTAACACCGGCTGTGACCAATTATTTTAGGGAGACAGTTAACAACAGCCTGACCATCAGCTGAGGATCGCTTGACATCACCTGAAGTGGCAAAGGGTTGGGGGCGGCTCTCCTGCCCTGCTCATGCCTGACTAGCTACCTACCATTACCAGCGCAGCACCACTGCATTCAGCCTGGAGACAGAGTGAGCCCCTGACTCGAAAACAAAAAGTGTAAAAGAATCCTGAGACCAAAACAGTTGATCCTCATCATAATCCTGGTCATTGTCAAGTCCAAGAGACACTGCGTAATTTGAATGGACCACTCACTCACTGAAGTAAACTTTCTAAACTTAGGAGTTTTCAAAATAAGCAGCTGAAAATGTGCACTTAGGCTGGGTGCGGTGGCTCACGCCTATAATCCCAGCACTTTGGGAGGCTGAGGCAGGTGGATCACGAGGTCAAGAGATCAAGACCATCCCTGGTCAACATGGTGAAACCCCATCTCTACTAAAAATACAAAAAAAAATTAGCTGGGCATGGTGGTGCATGCCTGTAGTCCCAGCTACTCGGGAGGCTGAGGCAGGAGAATTGCTTGAACCCAGGAGGCGGAGGTTGTTGCGGTGAGCCGAGATCGCTCCATTGCACTCCAGCCTGGGTAACAACAGCGAAACTCCGTCTCAAAAAAAAAAAAAGAAAAGAAAAGAAAATGTGCGCTTAGCAGGACGTCGTGTTTATCACATGATCTTGACGCCTACTGCAAAGACAACTGAAGCCAGCAGTGTGGACTTTCAGCTTCTAGGCTCCCTCTGCGTTTCCCGCAGCTCATCCACCCTTACCTCCTGTGAGAGGCAGAATTCTAAAGCTGTGCTCCCAAGAGTCCATCTGGTTATTCCCTCAGGCACTAATCTAGATACTATGAGAAGGGTCTTTGCAGATTTAATTAAGGTTACCAATCAGCTAACTTTAAAAGAAAACATGGCAGTTATCTGGGTGGGCCCAGTGTAGTTACACAAGGCCACAGGAGCTCACAAATAAAGATGAGAGATTCAGCAGAGATGGCAGCCTTAGCCAGGTGCAAGGGCTCGTGCCTGTAATCCCAGCACTTTGGGAGGCCAAGGCAGGGTGATCACTTGAGGCCAGGGGTTCAAAACTAGCCTGGCCAACATGGCAAAACCCCATCTCTACTAAAAAAATACAAGAAAAATTAGCCAGACAAGGTGGTACATGCCTGTAATCCCAGTTATTCAGAGGCTGAGGCAGGAGCATCACTTGAACTCGGGGGCAGAGGTTGCAGTGAGCTGAGATCGCACCACTGCACTCCAGCCTGGGTGACAGAGGAAGACATTGTGGGGGGGGCGGGGAGAGGCTGAGGATTCCAGTGCCATTGGTGGCTCTGAGATATAGGGACCATGTGCAAGGCAGCCAGAGAGGCAACAGGAACCCTGACACTACAGTCACAAGAAAAAGATTCTGCCAAAAAATCAAATACACTTGGAAATAGCTTTTCCCCAGAGCTCCTGATAGGAACCCAGCCAGCCAACACCTTGACTTTGGCCTTGAGAATCCCAGAGCAGGGCAACCAGCCACGCCTTCTGATCTACAGAACTGTAAGATAATACGTGTATGTTGTTTAAGTTGCTATGTTTATGAAAATTTGTCATAGCAGCGATCCGAAACTCATAGGCCTCTGTCTTGCCTCTGTGTGGGAGGGAGGGGAAAGGGTGCTCGCCGTCTGCCCAAGACAATCCCAATGTCCCATGGATTCCATCTCCTCTCAGAGCTTCTTTCCTCATTTCTGCATCTGAGACTGTCTTTAGTGCTCCTCAGGACGTATTCTGGACATATAGTTGGATTGCATTGCTCAGATTCCTTGTGGTTGGATGGGGTTCTGTGACTACTGAGCATCTCAGAATACAACACCCCAAAACGAAGGCTTCAGAAGCAACTCTCTCTGACCTCCTTCCCTCCTGTTTCTAGCCTTCATTCCGCCCTGAAGCTAAAAACTACAATCCCTCTTCCTCTAGGTGGTATAGAAACCAGAACCTCTTCCCCCAAAGCCAGCCACAAAGCCTAAAAGTATTACTCTAAACACATCCGCTGTTGCCACTTCTCTGTAAAAACTGGCCATAAAGAAATTATCTGACCTATCTTGTTTGCCTGTCATTCACAAGCCCCCGCTATTCCACAGTGGGTACTGTCCGATAACCGGGAGGAAGAAATGCTGCCCAGAGAGGCCAAGAAGATGCATCTCAGCAGGCCTTGCTGTGGGTCCCACTCAGTCCAGTGGCACTAGGTCAGACCCTTTTTGTCCAATCGTATTTCCACAGGCTGCCCATACTTTGTTGAACATCAGCATAAAAATGGACAGTTTCAGCCAGGTGTGGTGGCTCACACCTATAGTTCCAGCACTTTGGGAGGCCCAGGTGGGCAGATCACAAGTTCAAGAGATTGAGACCAGCCTGGCCAATATGGTGAAACCCTATCTCTACTAAAAATATAAAAATTAGCTGGGTGTGGTGGTGTGAGCCTGTAGTCCCAGCTACTCAGGAGGCTGAGGCAGGAGAATCAGTTGGATCCTGGAGACTGAGGTTGCAGTGAGCCGAGACCTTACCACTGTACTCCAGCCTGGCAACAGAACGAGACTCTGTCTCACACACACAAAAAAAAAGTTTCATGACTCATGACTGTAATTCCAGCACTTTGGGAGGCTGAGGTGAGAGGATCACTTGAGCCCAGGAATTCCAGACCAATCTGGGTAACATAGTGAGACCTCATCTCTACAAAAATATTAAAAGCTTAACCAGGTATGGTGGCATGCACTCGTAGTCCCAGCAACTTGAAAGGCTGAGGCTGGAGGATCCCTTGAGCCCAGGAGTTGGAGGCTGCAGTGAGCCATGATCACACCACTGCACTACAGCCTGGGAGACAGAGCAACACCCTGTCTCTAAAACAATAGACCAATGAAAGACAGTTTCTCCTGTATCTTTGGGTCTTCATTCTGATGGCTCCCATGTCACATAAAACTACACTCAAATAAATTTGTATGTCTTTTTTCCTATTAATCTGCCTCTTGTCAGTGACTTTCGGAGGGTGATACGGAAGTTTTACCTTAACCCCTTACACTAGTGCAGGCCAGTGCCGGTAGGCAAAGCATGATTTCTGGGTTAGAGCAGGTACACGCCAAGGCCAGACCCTCCAGGGTCCTTTCCTCTGGACACACAGCATAGTACACTATTCAAGGTGGTGGCTGCCCCATCCACTGGGGTGTGATGTAAGTCCTTTGCCAACATGCAAGGGACATGGAGCATGACTGAGAATCCAGCTCTTTGCTCGTTTAGACCCAGAGAATAGGCTCCTCCTGTCTGTAAATCTCTTACCTGCACACACAGCCTCCCCTGCTCTGTTAGCACTTTCCAGCATGAATCTCACCTTAAAAGCAAAAACCAGCCTGGTGCAGTGGCTCACACCTATAATCCTAGCACTTTGAGAGGCTGAGGCAGGAGGATCACTTGAGTTCAGGAGTTTGAGACCAGCCTGGGCAACACAGTGAGACTCTCTTAAAAAAAATTGAGCCAGGTGTGGTGGTGTGTACCTGTAGTCCCCCGCTACTCAGGAGGCTAAGGTGGGAGGTTTGCTTGAGTCTGGAAGACAGAGGTTGCAGTGAGCAGTGATCACACTACTGCACTCCAGCCTGGGCAACACGGCCAGATCCTATCTCAACAAATAAAAAACCATAGCATAGAGAAAAAAAAACCCTTCAATTGTGTCCTCTGGAGCCATTCCCTTCCTGTTTCCTACATTTCTCTGCAGCACCCATCAGGACCTCTTCCTCTCCTGCCTTCCACCTTCTGCCCCTCCACCCATGGTGATGGTCTCTGGACTCTGCCTTTCCTAGAAACTGCCTTTGCTGTGATCATTGGGTCCTCCTGCTGCAAACCCCAGGGGTGCTCTCTGAGTTGGAGTCCTCTTTCTCACACACACACACACGACCTTTTCCTGTGCTTTCTTTTTTTTTTTTGAGGATGAAGTCTTGCTCTGTTGCCCAGGCTGGAGTGCAGTGGCCCTATCTTGGCTCACTGCAACCACTGCCTCCTGGGTTCAAGCAATTCTCCTGCTTCAAGAATTCTCCTGCCTTAGCCTCCCAAGTAGCTGGGACTACAGGCACACACCACCATGCTCGGTTAATTTTTTTGTATGTTAGTAGAGACGGGGTTTCACCATGTTGACCAGGATGGTCTTAATCTCCTGACCTCATGATCCACCCACCTTAGCCTCCAAAAGTGCTGGGATTACAGGTGTGAGCTATCAAGCCAGGCTTCTCTTCCTTTTTTTTTTTTTTTTGAGATGGAGTTTCGCTGTTGTTACCCAGACTGGAGTGCAATGGCACGATCTCAGCTCACCACAACCTCCGCCTTCTGGGTTCGAGCAATTCTCCTGCCTCAGCCTCCCGAGTAGCTGGGACTACAGGCATGCACCACCATGCCCAGCTAGTTTTTGTATTTTTAGTAGAGACGGGGTTTCACCATGTTGACCAGGATGGTCTCAATCTCTCTTGACCTCGTAATCCATCCGCCTCGGCCTCCCAAAGTGCTGGGATTTTAGGTGTGAGCCACCACGCCCAGCCTTCTCTTCCTTTTTGAAGCCCCTCTGGTGGCTTTCCTGGAGTTCTGCCTTCTAGTTGCCCCTACATTCCTGGCTGCTCTACACCTCTGACCGTCCCCCTCTGCAGTTGCCCCTTAATATGCATTCAGGGAGAGCCACCCTGGGTCCACCACTCAAGGGTGAGGTGTGCTGATAATGCTTCACATACTGTTACTGTTATATCGGACAGAGCACAGAAAGTCAACACCAAGACAAAAGTATGCCAAATTGCAGGGTTTATTGCCGGTGACCACAGAGGACTCACGTCTCTCCAACCCATGGCAGAGAAAGAAGGGTGACAAGACCTTTTTATACCCGCAAAACCACCTTGGGAGTGGGGGTGAGGAGCGGGGATGGGGATGAAAGACTTCAGACATTTCGAGGGCTGTAAATCACCTCCTGGGCTGAGACGAGGGTGAGGGGCTCCAGACATTCCAAAGGCCAGGGGACTTTTGTCATTCCGATTGTTACTTAAGTGGTTTACAGAAGTCAAGATAAACATTAGTTTATACATTATCTGGGCAGTTGTGGGGTCCACAGATATTTTAGTTGCTTGGCGCCAGGATGGAATTATCTGGGGGTTCTTATTCTGGTTATTACCAGTAAACAAAGGCCAGCAATTCTGGCAGTTACAGATAAGAGAAGGTATGCAGCTTTACCTCTTTGCAATCTGCAAAGTAAACTAGCAGTTTACAGAAGCCAAGGGTAGCAATCATTGTGAGGAGAATAGAAACAGTTTTGTCATTTTACAAAATGGCATTGTACAGGTTCTAACCCTGGGCCAGCTATATCACATTACCAGTGTGAATCTGAAGGCTCTGCATCACATTCAATCCTTGCCTCCTTCAAGGACAGAATTCAGCCAAGGGACATAAGGCAGAAGGAGAGATTGAGGCAAGTTTTAAAGCAGGAGCAAGTTTATCAAAAAGTTTTAGAGCAGGAAGAAAAGGAAGCAAGGTACACTTGGAAGAGTTCCAAGTGCCCTGCTTGGCCCATGACTTGGGATTTTTGCATTGGCATGGTTCCGAAATTTACATTTCTTTTCCCCTTGGAGCAGGCTGTCTGCACGCACAGTGGCCTGCCAACACTTGGAAGGGGCCACATGAGCAGTATGTTTACTGAAGTCATATACATGCTCACCTGAGGTGTTTCTCCCTTGCCAATTGAGCATTCCTAGAGGAAGGTCACACAGGAAATGTAATACAGCTGGCCTAGAGTTAGAACCTGTACAATGCCATTTTATAAAGAACAAAACTGTTTCCATTCTCCTCACAATGACTGCTAACCTTGGCTTCTGTAGACTGCTAGATTATTTGCAGGATGCAAATTGAGGTAAAGCTGCATACCTTCTCTTATCTGCCAGAATTGCTGGCCTTTGTTTACCAGAATAAGCACCCCCAGATAATTCCATCCTGGTGCCAAGTAAATAAAAATCTATGGATCCCACCCCTTCCCAGATGATGTGTAAATGAATGCTAATCTTAGCATCTGTGAACCCCTTAAATGACAATCAGAATATCAAATAGTCCCCTGGCCCTGGAAATGTCCAGAACCCCCTCACCCTCATCTCCGCCCAGAAGGTGATTTGAATCCACTGGCCCTCGGAATGTCTGAAGGCCCTCATCCCATCCTCTCCCCTCACCCCCAAGGTGATTTTGTGGGTATAAAAAGTCTTGTCATCCTTCTTTCTCTGCCACGGGTTGGAGAGACGTGAGTCCTCCGTGGTCGCCGGCAATAAACCCTGCAATTTGGCATACTTTTGTCTTGGTGTTGACTTTCTATGCTCGGTTCAATGCAACAGAAACCTGTTAAGCTCCACCATCTTGCCTCTTAGGGTGCATGCTTGAGCCTGCTTGCCCAGATCCTGATATCTTACCAGGAAGCTGCTGATCGCTAGCTTCAGGTGCTTCTATCTATAAGGAGATTCCCTTTCCCTGGTACTGGCTGTGACCAATTGTTACTTTAGAGACAGTTTAACAACCACCTGACCATCACCTGACAGCCACCTGACATTCCGGGGAAGGGCGACCTCTCCTGCCCTGCTGATGTCTGCCTGACTACCTACTCTAACAGTGCACTCCAGCAGAGTTATGTTATTTTACTCAGTTTATAGCTTCTACATTGAGAAAAACTGAGGGTCGGAGAAGTTGCCCAAATGCACAGCAAGCTACACATGGAGCATGGACACATCCAGCTCTTCCCTGCTGAGCCTCTTATCACCTTCATCATCCTCACTCTGCCATACCTGCCACAGCCACCTGATGGATGACTCCCAGCACTACAGAGCCACATGGGTCTCACGCAACTGCCCCCCACAACAAGCCTCCACACTCCTCTTCACAGCCCACCAAAGCCCAGCTCTGTCCAGAGAGGGTGCGCCCATCCCTGGCTGAGTGAGTCAGGGTCTAATCCAATCCATTCACCAACTCCCCTTCAGCTGATGCTCTGGGCCCTTGGCCTCTCCCATGACACAGGGACACAGAGCTGAGGGATTCCCTCCCTCTCTAAAACAGAGGGGCAGGAAAGAGCTCCTTCCTTCCTTTCCTGCTGCGGCTGGGATTTGCAAGGCCCTGGGGCCCAGAGAATGCAGTCACCAACCCTGGGTCTTGACACCAGGAAACCCCAAACCACCTAGGATCCCTGGAGGGCTGTGTGGGAGATACTCAAATGTTACTCTCTTAGCCACTGTCTGTCAGGATTTCTGTTATTTGCAGCCCAAGAAAACTCAACTGATATTCAAGCCTGAACCAAAATTAACTTCTCTTTCCTCACAGCCCGCTTCTCTTCAGGATCCTCTGTGCTGGATAATCTCCCAGCCAAAATCAGGGCCTTGCTTCCTGGTGTCCTCTCAGGCTCTGCAGTAAAAGCGGTTGTATGCATCTCTGAGCAACTCTCCACTCCGCTGCCTTGGTCAGTGTGTTAGTCTGCTCTCACATGCCAATAAACATATACCCCAGACTGGGTGATTCATAAAGAAAAGAGGTTTAATTGACTCACAGTTCAGCAGGGCTGGGGAGGCCTCAGGAAACTTTCAATCACGGTGGAAGGGGAAGTACATCCTTCTCCACATGGCAGCAGCAAGGGGAAGTGCAGAGCAAAGTGAGGGGAAAGCCCCTCATAAAACCATCAGATCTCGTGAGAATTCATGAGAACAGCATGCAGGTAACTGCTCCCAAGATGCAATTACCTCCCTCCGGGTCCTTCCCAAGACACAAATAATGGGAACAATGATTCAAGATGAGATTTGGGTGGGGACACATCCAAACCATATTAGTCAGGCTCACATGTCTGCTTCCTGCTGATGTGCTCCTTCTCTCTTCAGAGGGGCCCAACTTTAATCCTTCTAAAATTCAAATACCATTGATAACTCCTGCTGCTCTCACCTGAAGGCCTGAAAAGCAAATCCCCTCCTTGGGACTCAGAGGGCCTGGCTGCCCTTTTACAGAAGAAAGGGTGGATGTGAGCCTGAGGCTGCAGGCATTCTTCTTGCTTGGTCTTCCAGAACAGGAATGTCCTGAGTTTGCAGGATGCTGGCGCCTCAGGACTGACAAGATATCGCCTGCACTGGCCACACATTGGGATGAAAAACAGCCCCGGCCCGGCGCAGTGACTCAAGCCTGTAATCCCAGCACTTTGGGAGGCTGAGGCGGGTGGATCATGAGGTCAAGAGATCGAGACCATCCTGGTCAATGTGGTGCAACCCTGTCTCTACTAAAAATACAAAAAATTAGCCGGGCATGGTGGCGCGTGCCTGTAATCCCAGCTACTCAGGAAGCTGAGGCAGGAGAATTGCCTGAACCCAGGAGGCGGAGGTTGCAGTGAGCCGAGATCGCGCCATTGCACTCCAGCCTGGGTAACAAGAGTGAAACTCCGTCTCAAAAAAAAAAAGAAAAGAAAAGAAAAGAAAAGAAAAAGAAAAACAGCCCCATCCTCAATCCGGAACCCAAGGAGAACTAAGGTCCCACCTGATGGAGGGAGCCGCCTGCAGGGCCCAGGCCTGTGTGGGAGGGAGAAGAAATGGCCTTTTTGGTGTCTGCGGACATGGAGAGGGGCTAAGCAGAGGCACAGATCTAGGCTTGAGGGGTTTGCCAAGTAAGTTACCTGGGCTGTAATTGAGAAAGACTATGTGAACCAAAGAGCAACCAAGGCAGGTGTCAATCATAGAGGTTTATTTAGCCAAGTTGAGAACACCCACAGAAAAAAACACAAGCCACAGAAAAGGAAACATCTGTGAGCTGTGCTTTTTCCAGAGGGGGTTGGGGAACAGCAGTATTTTAAAATGCAAGGGTAAGCAGGAGGGAAAGATGGGGGAGGGAGGCAAGAGGCGGACGCTCATTCTTGTGAGGCACTGAGTCAGCACATCTATAGTTTACACCTGGGAAAAGGAAGCCGAGGAAAAGTCAGTTATGCATTTGTCTCCGGGATGATTACTGGTTTTACCTTTGTCCTCTCTCCACAAGAATCAGCTGGTAATTGACATGGTCAGGATGAGATCAAAAAAACTTGTTTTAGAGCGAGTTTAGAGGGGAGAGAGAGTCTGAGAGATGCAGCTATTCACAAGGAATTTCTCTGTGAGCGCTTTGGGAGAGAGGGCTTCCGGGGAGATGTGTGGCCTTCCGAGACTGTAGGATCCTGGCTTACGGATGGCGCTGTAACAGAGGGTTGTGACATTGCAGCTGCCTATTGGGAAGGAGAGGAAGGCAGTATTGCTCAGTTCCCAGTCTGAACTTCAGGTCCTGAGAGTCTATTTTCTTTCACAACCAGCTGCAGAGCTGCCACAAGGGAGACAAACAGGGCTCTTGGAAGGTCAACAGGCTGCGGCTGGGGATGTGAATCTTGCTCACCAGGGTAGACTTGCCTGTGTAGCCTGAGGCTGTCCTGCTACGGGTTTAGTGCTCCTGGGGAGGTCAGTTTTTCATTTAATTTTAATTCATTTAAATTTAAAAAACTAAAGCACTGTGAAATATCCTTCTGGGCCTGGCGAGGTGGCTCACGCTTCTAATCCCAGTACTTTGGGAGGCCGAGGCGGATGGATCACTTGAAGTCAGGAGTTCAAGACCAGCTTGGCCAACATGGTGAAACCTTGTCTCCACTAAAAATACAAAAATTAGCCAGGAGTGGTAGTGGGCCCCTGTAATCCCAGTTACTCAGGAGGCTGAGGCCGGAGAATTGCTTGAACCTGGGAGGCAGAGGTTGCAGTGAGTCAAGATTACACCACTGCACTGCAGCCTAAGAGACAAAGCGAGACTCTGTCTCAAAAAAAAAAATGAAAATAAAAACTTCTCCTGAAAAAAACCACAAGAAAAAAATTGCGGAAAGCTCTGTTGATCCTCCCACACACAGCGCTCTGTGCAGTGTGTGCTGGATCCTGTGACCTCAATGCTGTCAGCACCGAGGTGACAGTGACGCCAAAGCCAGTGAATTCACTTAATTTAGATTGACGTAGTTTTGAAATGGATACGCTTTTGCTTCGAAGACAAATCAATTCCTCTAAAACAAATGAACCAGTTTTTCAATGTGGGAGGTGAACTGTAAAGGTGACTTTTGATATAAAACTCAGTTATAAAAAAACTTAAATATGTGAATCTACTCAACTATAAATTTTGTGAAATTTAAACAAGTACTTTTTTTTTTTGGAGACAGGGTCTTGCTCTGTTACTCAGGCTGGAGTACAATGGCACCATCTAGGCTCACTGCAACCTCCACTCCCCAGATTTAAGCAATTCTGCCTCAGCCTCCCAGGTAGCTGGGATTACAGGTGCCCACCACCATGCATGGCTAATTTTTGTATTTTTAGTGGAGACAGGGTTTCACCTTGTTGGCCAGGTGGTCTTGAACTCCTGACCTCAAGTGATCAGCCCATCTCAGCCTCTCAAAGTGATGGGATTGCAGGCAGTAGCCACCGTGCCCAGCCAAATCAAGTGCTTCTGATGAAAAGTTAGCATCCAAATTGAGATATGTGTAAGCAGAAAATACACATCAGATGTCAAAAACAGAGGACCAAAAAAGTACAGAATTTCTCACTCATGATTCCTTATATGGATTACATGCTGATGGAACATTTGTGAGAAATTGAGCTAAAGTGTATATTAAAATTAATTTCATGGGTGTGTTTCCTTTTTCATGGGGCTATGAGAAAATTTAAAATTATATACATGGGGAAAAAAGCTAAAGTTGCCATTTTTTTCCCTTTGCCTTCATTTATCTGCTTGTATAATAGACACTGAGGAGCAAATCTTTTTAAAGAAGTACGTGTGTGACTTACATTATACTTTTTGTTTTTTGAGACAGAGTCTTCCTCTGTTGCCCAAGCTGGAGTGCAGTGGCACGATCTTGGCTCACTGCAACCTCCGCCTGCCAGGTTCAAGCAATTCACCTGCCTCAGCCTCCCGAGTAGCTGGGATTACAGGCATGCAGCACCTCACACAGTTAATTTTTGGGTTTCACCATGTTGGCCAGGATGCTCTTAAACTCTTGACCTCATGATCCGCCCACTTCAGCCTCCCAAAGTGCTGGGATTACAGGCGTGAGCCACTGAGTCCGGCTATATTATACTATCTGCAGCACCAGTTCAGAACACCATGACTTTTTCTTTTTTGTTTTGTTTTGTTTTGAGACAAAGTCTTGCTCTGTTGCCCAGGCTGGAGTGCAGTGCCGTGATCTCCACTCACTGCAACCTCCACCTCCCAGGTTCAAGCGATTCTCCTGCCTCGGCCCCCTGAGTAGCTGGGATTACAGGCACATGTCACTATAAGCAGCTAATTTTTGTATTTTTAGTAGAGACAGGGTTTCACCGTCTTGGCCAGGATGGTCTTGATCTCATGATCTAGTGATCCACCCACCTCAGCCTCCCAAAGTGCTGGGATTACAGGCGTGAGCCACCGCGCCCGGTCCATGACATTTGACCAAAGGACTCAGCAGAGGGAAGGCTGCCCAAGCCCCAAGCTCGCCACCAGACATTCAGCTTGAAGGACACCCACACCCTTGATTCATTCTCACAAATTTTCTCCCCTCCCATCTATTTTGAAGACTCTGGCTCCCTGGCTATGGGCTCACCAGATATCATTCCAGGGCAAAAGCTCAGCGCATCTCCAGGGTTTCCTGGGAAGCTGGATGAATGAGTGAGACCTCCTGGGAGCAGCCCTCAGCAGGCAAGGGCTTTGGTGGACTGTTCTCCACAATTACGTGTCCACAGTAGACCTACCCTGCTCAGGCTTGAATTCTCTCAACATTATGCAAAAGATCTCCCTGTACCCATTTGACACATGAAAAAACTGAGGCCCAGGAAGGTCAAGTTTGGGGAATTATTTTAATTGTATGTTTCCTGAGCATCCATTTGAATATAAGTTGGACTTTCTTGTTTCAGAAGCAGAGATCAGTAACACAGTTTCCAGTTATCCAACTCCTCCCCGCTACTCCAGGTGGTCATCCAGACATCTCCCTCATAAAACTGCCTCCTGTGACCAGCTCCCCATGGACAGCTGGGTATCACCTGTTTGGCTTGTCCCTCTGACCCTTGCACCACAGTGACCCCTCTCAGTCACAGCGTGTCCCTGGGACTCATGCCCGATTGCTCTCATCCCCACCCCCACCCCCGTCAGAACCCCCATGGGAAACCTGTTCAGCTAACACCCAGGGCCCTGAAGCCTTTGGCCCGCAGCTCCCTCTCTCCCTCCTGCACCTGCTGGCTGAGCCCGTGTGTCCTGGTTGGCTCCCCACTTTGTTGTTTGTTTTTGAGACCGAGTTCCACTCTTGTTGTCCAAGTTGGTGCGATCTCAGCTCACTGCGACCTCTGCCTACCGGGTTCAAGTTATTCTCCCGTCTCTGCCTCCTGAGTAACTGGGATTACAGGCATGCACCACCACACTCAACTACTTTCTTGCATTTTTAGTAGAAACGGGGTTTCGCCATCTTAGCCAGGATGGTCTTGAACCCCTGACGCCAGGTGATCTGCCTGCCTCGGCTTCCCAAAGTGTGGGGATTATAGGTGTCAGCCACTGCGCCCAGCCTGACTCCCCCTTTTTACTGGCCCTGCTGCAAACTGTGCTGTCCTCTCTTCTCTGGATCTGTAAGCAATAAACTGCCTCTGTCATTTCATGGGTTCTGATGAGTTGCCTCCTCTGCTCCATCCTGACTTCTTCCTGGTCAGAGCTCTCTGGGAGAGTGGCTGTCTTGGTAGGAATAAACTGGACACAGGTCAGATAAGAGCCACAAGGGCACACGCCAGGATAAACAGGCTTCCCATGAGAGGGGCACCTGGCCACAGGCTGGACACTTAGGTATCAGGCTGTCCACCAGAACAAAGAAGGATCCCACGAAAGGCACACGGGAAACACCCAGACCACATCCCCAGAACGCCCATCAGAGCAGGGCTAGAGTTTATATCCACTCTCTCCTGAGAGGGACAGCAAGACCAAATTAGGGGGGAAAAAAGCAAAATTGAGTCACGTGCCTGAAGTCACATGCAGCAGCCTGCAGGTACAGGCGCAGGTGCACAGCTTCTCAGCGACTCTGCCCTTTCCGCCGCTGCCAGAAACACCGGAGAGACTTCTGATGTAGCCTCAGGCCCTGGGATCCAAAAATGCCAGTGTCTGGAAAGCCAATCCCAAGGCGACAACAGCCGATGACGCTCTAGCCCACTGTTTCCTGCTATCTTTTTTAAAAAGCCACAAATTCACAAATTCGAAAAATCAGTTTATTAGTTTAATACAATGAGGTAAATGGAATCCTGTTTTGATCTCAATACTTCCCATATTGCAATCTGTGAATGTGACACATTCCCCTGTCTTGTGACATGATAAGCATCTAGGCCGGGCAGTTAGCCTGCCCCAGTTTACAGTTCCTGTTCTTCACGGCTTTGCAGCATTTGTCATTTTATACGATGTGTTCAAAGACCAGAAAAGCCCACACTTGACCTGTCAGCCGGTCCTTGAACAGATGTAGGTTTCGTGTTTTGTGTGGTTTTTTAGTTTTGTTTTGTTTGAGATACAGTCTCCCTGTTGCCCAGGCTGGAGTGCAGTGGCACAATCTCCACTCACTGCAACCTCCGCCTCTCAGGTTTGAGTGATTCCCGCCTCAGCCTCCTGAGTAGTTGGGATTACAGGCACCTGCCACCACGCTTGGCTAATTTTTGTATTTTTAATAGAGACAGGGTTTCACCATGTTGGCTAGGCTGGCCTCAAACTCCTGACCTCAAGTGATCCACCCGCCTCGGCCTCCCAAACTGCTAGGATTAAAGGCGTGAGCCACCGCACCCAACCTGTAGGTTTTAACTAATAATTAGGGTATTACTCTATCATTCAAATACTCCAGGTACTGTCTTGGTTTTTATTTTTTCATTTTTATTCATTCATTTACTTTTGAGACAGGGTCACTCTGTCGCCCAGGCTGGAGTGCAGTGGCGGCACAATCTCAGCTCACTGCAGTCTCCACCTCCCATGTTCTATTGATTCTTGTGCCTCAGTCTCCCAAGTAGCTGGGACTACAGGAGTGCACCACCACACCAGGCTAATTTTTGCATTTTTTTGTAGAGATGTTGGGGGGGGGGGTCTCACTATGTTAGCCAGGCTGGTATCGAACTCCTGACCTCAGGTAATCCACCTGCTTTGGCCTCCCAAAGTGCTGGGATTACAGGCATGAGCCACTGCGCCCAGCCAGACTTGGTTTTAAATTTTGATTTGAGGCCAGGCGCGGTGGCTCACACCTCTCATTCCAGCACTTTGTGAGGCCAAGGCAAGTGGATCACAAGGTCAAGAGATCAAGACCATACTGATCAATATGGTGAAACCCCATCTCTACTAAAAATACAAAAAAATTAGCTGGGCATGGTGGCGCATGCCTGTAATCCCAGCTACTCAGAAGGCTGAGGCAGAAGAATTGCCTGAACCCAGGAGGCGGAGGTTGCGGTGAGCCGAGATCGCGCCATTGCACTCCAGCCTGGGTAACAAGAGCGAAACTCCGTCTCAAAAAAAAAAATTTGATTTGATGTACATGTTAAAAATTAAATTATTTCATGCATTATTTCCTAATGAATTTGTGTTTCAAATGACATAATGAATTTTAGGATTCCTACATTTATTTTATAAAGGCGAAAATCAAATCGATTGATCTAAGTATTTCCAAGCGAAGTTTGGGGTGAAAGCTCTTCTGGGAAGGCTTGCCCTTGATTCTTGCTACATGTACTTGTTCAGCCACTCGATTAAATTCCTTCTGGCCTCGTCGATGTAGGGCTTGTCTGCAGGTGAACAGTCTTCTCTCTTCCGATGCACGAACCCGTGAGTCTGCCCGGAAAACGTCTTAATTTGATATTCAACTTTGCAGTGTTCCTTCAGCTTCTGGGTCAGCAAGGATACCTAGTATGCAAAAGAGTTCATGATTTTAACCCTTTAATAAAACTTTCCCTTCTCCACATCTTCAGTGAGCGTTCATAACAGATTTCACATGGATGCTTTACGTTAGAAACAAGTTCCACAGTTACACTGAATTCTTTCCTGCTATTTTTTTTTAAGACAGGGTCTCGCTTTATTGCCCAGGCTGGAGTTTAGTGGTGGCCTCTTGGCTCACTGCAACCTCCACCTGCCAAGATCAAGCAATTCTCCTGCCTCAGCCTCCGGAGTAGCAGGGCTGACAGGCACCTGCCACCACACCTGGCTAATTTTTGCATTTTGAGTAGAGACGGGGTTTCACCATGTTGACCAGGCCGGTCTCAAACTCCTGACCTCAAGTAATCCACCTGTCTCAGCCTCCCAAAGTGTTGGGATTACAGGCATGAGCCACTGCCCCCAGCCTTTACTGCTAATTTCATAATGAACACAGTTCTTATGTCTGGCAAAGGAGAGATTTCAGAGCAAGGTAAAAATGATACATCTATTATTTGAATCACTTGCATTAATGTATTGGTTACTAATATTATAACAATAATTTCTAAATGACTACTTTTTTTTTCTTAGAGTCAGGGTGTCACTCTGTCACCCAGGCTGGAGTTCAGTGGCACAATCGTGGCTCACTGCAGCCTCACAACTCCTGTGCTCAAGCAATTTTCCTGCTCCAGGGTCCCAAATAGCCGAGACTACAAGGTGTGTGCCACCATGCCACCTAATTTTTTGTATGTTTTTGTAGAGTGGGGATCTAGATAGACTGCCTAGCCTGGTTTCCAATGGTGAAACCCCGTCTCTGCTAAAAACACAAAAATTAGCCAGGCGTGGTGGCACACACCAGATACTCAGGAAGCTGAGGCAGGAGAATTGCTTCAATCGGGGAGACAGAGGTTGCAGTGAGCCGAGATCGCGCCACTGCACTCCAGCCTGAGTGACAGAGAGTCTCCTTCTCAGAATAAATAAATAAGAAGAGAAAAGATGCCAACTTACATTCTCAAGTGGAATCACAGCATCGTTTTCAGCAAAAATGAACAAGGTGGGGTTCTTTAAATTGTAAATGTCTTCAGAATCCTTGACGATGCCTGAAAAACGAGCACAGAGGCATGAGGTAGGATCCCACACTCATGCCACAGAAAACTGGGTTTCATTTTTCAAAGTAAAATCTCTGCTTTGGAGGCTTTATTTTCTTTTTTTAGCCATTCCACAGAAGTGGCCTGACCTGTAAGATTAGCGTAAAAGAAGGCCAGGCGCAGTGGCTCACTGTAATCCCAGCACTCTGGGAGGCGGAGGCAGAGGCAGGTGGACAGCTTAGGCTCAGGAGTTTGTGACCTGCACAGGTAACATCGCGAAACCCTGTCTCTACAAAAAAAAAAAAAAAAAAAAAAAAAAAAACAGAAAAATAAGCCTGGCATGGTGGTGGTGTGTGCCTGTAGTCTCAGCTACCTGGGGGACTAAGGTGGGTGGATCACTGGCACCTGCGAAGTTGAGGCTGCTTGAGTCATGTTTGTGCCACTGCACTTCAGCCTGGGTGACAAGGTGAGATCCTGTCTTTAAAAGAAACCCAAAAAGATTGTAAGAGCACAAGATAAATTTATCGAGTCAGATCTTCCTACTCTCCACCTCCCCACTTTATGCACCAAAAATCAGGCCATTAAATAATTGAATAAGACCTTGTCCACTGCCGAGTATGGGAAGATGTCGGAGCAGACTGAGGAATGCTCCCGCTGGGAAGTGCCTTCATTTACAAAGAGGTGATCACTTTCAAACCCTCATTCAAGAAGTTTCTCAGGTCTGCACAAGCCCCACAGATTCTGGCTTGAATGCTGAGTAGTTTCATTTGTAAGAGTAGTGCGGTCATTTCAATGGGTATTTAGACTCGAACTAGACCACGAGTGTGGAAGTGTGAAACAGACTGGGCCTCGCAGGTCAGTGTATAAAAATCAGTTTTTGGCCAGGCATAGTGGCTCACACCTGTAATCCTAGCACTTTGGGAGGCCAAGGCAGGTGGATCACTTGAGGTCAGGAGTTCGAGACCAGCCTGGTCACCAATGCAAAACCCTGTCTCTACTAAAAATACAAAATTAGCTGGGTTTGGTAGCCCCAGCTACTCAGGAGGCTGAGGTAGGAGAATTGTTTGGGCCCAGGAGGCAGAGATTACAGTGAGCCAAGATCGTGTCACTGCACTCCAGCCTGCTGACAGACCAAGATGCTGTCTCAAAATACTACTACTAATAATAATAATTAGTTTTCATCTTTCATGTCAGCATTCGAGATTAATTCTGAAATTAGAAGCATGCTCTGCCTGACCCAGGCTGTCTGAAAACAACCTGTGGGTGTGTCCACTTCTATGGGAAAATAAGTACCTGAACGTTTTGCAGTAAATTACCATTTTAAGATTAAGAAGTAAATAACTAACTTTTTTCCCACTTCCTGCTGAAAGTACAGAAAAGCTAAGTAACAGAGTCTCCTTCACCCGTAACTACTCTTTAGGAAGCAGGGACCCCCGGAAAAGGTGGCCACGCTCCCTTCCCCACTCTGGCAAAGTCACTTCATAGGGCTGGGTCCCGTTTGATGTCCCTGGGCCTGAGCCCGGCCATGCTCCGCAGCTCACGCACTGCACAACAGCGGCCAGAAGGTGGCGCTAGGGAGGCATCCACTCCTGACCGCCTTCGGCTAAATCGCGCAAAAGCACGGTCTGGACAAAGCATCTGTCAGCTCCATTGTTCCCGGAGGCAGCCGGCCACTGCCTTGAGTTTCTGTCCTTTTGAGTCGTCCTAAGTCAATATTTGAGGGGTTTTTTTTTTAATGCTAAAAGTAGTCGAAAATACCACGGTGAGGAACCATTAAGCCAAGAAAAAATCATTAGTATAACTTCATGACCCGCTTCAGACGTCCCAGGCTCAGCGATGGTTCCACGTAGCCATACAACCTCTGTTTTTCACTTTCAGTACAGAATTCAGTAAACTGCGTGAGCTACTCAACACTCTATTATAAAACAGGCCTTGTGTTAGGCAATTTCGCCCAGCTGGAGGGCTGATGGCGGTGTTCAGCGGGGCCAGGTAGGTGAGGTGGATTAAGTGCATTTTCGACGGGATATTTTCCATTTAGGATGCGTTTATCAGGACTTAGCCCCACTGTAAGTAGAGAAGCACCTGCATTATTTTTAAAGGCTCTATTTCCTATGTGTCTTTTTTGTTTTTGTATACATATTCGTCTGAATGCTTCTATATCATGAATTGAGCAAGCAGTTTCTATATACAGATATAATGTCATTTCATTGCTATAAAACTTTGGCTTGTTTTGGCCAAAAATGTATAAGTTGCTGTTTACATTTCAGAGTGTGTTTTCCTTTCCTTTCTTCTTCTTCTTTTTTTTTTTTTTTTTTTTTTTGAGACGGAGTTTCGCTCTTGTTACCCAGGCTGGAGTGCAATGGTGCGATCTTGGCTCACCACAACCTCTGCCTCCTGGGTTCAGGCAATTCTCCTGCCTCAGCCTCCTGAGTAGCTGGGATTACAGGCATGCACCACCACCATGCCCAGCTAATGTTTTGTATTTTTAGTAGAGACAGGGTTTCACCATGTTGACCAGGATGGTCTCGATCTCTTGACCTCGTGATCCACCCGCCTCAGGTTCCCAAAGTACTGGGATTACAGGCGTGAGCCACCGCGCCCAGCCATCTTCCTTTTTTTTTTTTAAAAAAAAAGAGACAAGGTCTCACTCCCTGTCACCCAGGTTGGAGTGCAGTCGTGCATTCATAGCTCAGTGCAGCCTCTAACCTCTGGGCTCAAGTGATCCTCCTGCCTCAGCCTCCTGAGAGACTGGGACCACCGGCACGTGCCGGCACACCCAAGTAATTTTTGAATTTTTTATAGTGACAAGGTCTCTTATGTTGCCCAGGCTGATCTCGAACTCCTGGGCTCAAGCTAGCTGCCTGTCTTGGACTCCCAAAGTGCTAGGATTACAGGTGTGAGCCACCGTGCCTGGCTGCCTTTGCTTTCTTTCCATCTTTAGTGTGCGTGTGTTTTTGTGTACAGTTAGAACAATTTGTATCTTGGGAAAATCTTTTTCTTTCTTTTTTTCTTTTTTCTTTTTTTTTTTTTTGATACAGGGTCATGTTCTGTCACCCAGACTGGAGTGCAGTAGCGTGATCATGGCTCACTGCAGCCTCGACCTCCTTGGGCTCAAGCGATTCTCCCACCTCAGCCTCCTGAGTAGCTAGAACTACAGGTCCATGCAACCACGCCCAGCTAAGTTTTGTATTTTTGTAGAGACAGGGTTTTGTTATGTTGCCCAGGCTGGTCTCCAACCCCTGAGCTCAAGTGATCTGTCCGCCTCAGCCTCCCAAAGTGCTGGGATTACAGGCATTAGCCACTGCCAGAAAAATATTTTCACAGATGTCGCTCATAAAAATCTTGTGTAATGTGATGATATTAACATCATTACATTAAAAACAATGCTATCCCCTTCATCCCAGGTGAAGAAATGGAGAGCTCAGGTTAGGTGGCTTTCCCAAAGTCAAACCATTGGGACCCAGGCTTCTTCACTCCCAGTGACATCCTCTGGTTAACTGCATGACAAACCTCCACCCCTATTTTCAGATTCTCAAAGCCCATTTACATAAGATGGGCAGTCTCGGGCTGGGCACGGTGGCTCACGCCTGTAATCCCAGCACTTTGGGAGGCCGAGGTGGGTGGATCACGAGGTCAAGAGATCGAGACCATCCTGGTCAACATGGTGAAACCCCGTCTCTACTAAAAATACAAAACATTAGCTGGGCATGGTGGTGGCGAGTGCCTGTAATCCCAGCTACTCGGGAGGCTGAGGCAGGAGAACTGCCTGAACCCAGGAGGCGGAGGTTGTGGTGAGCCGAGATCGTGCCATTGCACTCCAGCCTGAGTAACAAGAGCAAAACTCCGTCTCAAAAAGAAAGAAAGAAAAAAGATGGGCAGTCTCCACATTATTGGGGGTTGTGGATGGGGAGGCCTGTGATTGCTGTCGCTCTTCCACGCCTCCCTTTTGCATGGAGGGAAAATGCGCAAGGCAGATTTACCGTAGACAGACACCCCTGCCCTGAATTCTGAGTATTTCATCATCAAATGATGGACAGCAATTCCACCCCAGCAGAATCCCACGAGGCCAATTTTCTGGGCGTGACACTGTTGTTTCAGGTACTTCAAGACAGCACCGATTTCTCTAGAACAGAAAGAAAAAGCATTCAAGAATCAGAGTTATTCTGTGAACCCCTCAAAGGGCTGTGCTGATATCAGGGCTGTATCGGCAACTGTTTTTGAAGTTGTCAAGGATTCTTCTTTTGGGAGCTCCATCCTCAGTCGCTCCTACCCAACTGTTGCATCATGCCCGCAAGTCTCCCTGCCAAGCCCAGCCCTCCTCCAACTGCCTGACAGCTGCAGGCATGCTGCGCTCTTCCCAAAACACAGATCCAAGCAGCTCACTCCCAGCTGAGAGCTGAGCAGTCCTCCACAGCCTCGGGATGAAGGCCACAGCCCACAGCACAGCTCGAAAGGCCGAGTCCAGGATCTGCTCCCTACAGAGGGCCCCAGTCTCCTCTGTCCCCTGAGCCTCCCGGAAGGGTCTCCTCTCTCCTCCCTCACATTACCAGCCATAACTACAGGCAGATGCCCTGACACGCTCTGAATTCACACGTTCACTCTCTCCCCAAAAGTCCCCACTCTGCACTGCTTGTCTCCTCCCACACCCAAAGAGTACAGCCAAATTTGGAAGGACCATCTCAGCCACGAGGGGACCAAGAATAGTGGCTCTTGTCTGACAAATGATTCATCTGCAAACTGATTGTTTGGAACTCAGAACACATTTTCAACTAGAAGCAATGAACCAAGTACAGGTGGGCTGCACACATGTTTATTGCAGCACAATTCACAGTGGCAAAGATATGCAACCTAAGTGCCCAATGACCGATGAGTGGGTAGAGAAAGTGCAGTATATATACTTCATGGACTATTAGCCATAAGAAAGAACAAAATAATAGTCCTTTGCAGCAACTTGGATGGAGCTGGAGGCCATTATTCTGAGTGAAATAACTCAGGAATGGAAAACCAAATACTCCCTGTTCTCACTTAGAAGTGGGAGCTACGCTCTGAGTAGGTTCGAAAGGGCACACAGACTGATAAATGGACTATGGAGACTCAGAAGGGGGAGGGCAGGAGGGGGTGAGGACTAAAAGAACTATCTAGTGGGTAAAATGTACACTACTCAGGTGACAGATGGACTAAAATTTCTCTTTTCACAGATGGTGCTCATAAAATAGTTTGATATTGACTGTCGTCACAGAAAGAATGCTATCCCGGCTGGGTGCGGTGGTTCATGCCTATAGAGAGTCACCATCCCTATTTTATTTTTAAATCTTTAATTAATCAATTTTTTTTTTTTTTAGAGACAGAGTCTTGCTCTGTCCCCCAGGCTAGAGTGCAGTGGTAAGAGCTCAGCTAATTGCAACTTCTGCTGCCTAGGTTCAAGAAATTCTCCTTCCTCAGCCTCTGGAGTAGTTGGGAGTACAGGCATGCATCACAACACCCAGATTTTTTTTTTTTCTGTATTTTTAGTAGAGATGGGGTTTCACCATGTTGGCCAGGCTGGTCTTGAACTCCTGATCTCAAGTAATCAGCCACCCCAGGCTGCCAAAGTGCTGGGATTACTGGAGTGAGCCACCAAGCCCGGCCTAAAAATTTTAATTAAAAAAATTTTTTTTAATTAAAAAAATTCAAATTAAACTAAATTTTGAATTAGAAAATTTTTTTTTAAATTTTTAATTAAAAAAGTTTTAATTAAAAAAATTTAAGCCAGGTGCAGTGGCTGATGCCTGTAATCCTCAGCACTTTGGGGAGGCTGAGGCAGGTGGAGCACCTGAGGTCAGGAGTTCGAGACCAGCCTGGCCAACATGGTGGAACCTCGTCTCTACTAAAAAATACAAAAATTAGCCAGGCATGGTGGCATATACCTGTAATTCCAGCTACTTGGGAGGCTGAGACAGGAGAATTGCTTGAACTTGGGAGGCGGAGGTTCCAGTGAACCAAGATTGTGCCATTGCACTCCAGCCTGGGTGACAGAGCGAGACTCCATCTTCAAAAAAAAAAATTTTTTTTCCCCTTTGTGCCATGGGAAGGATTCCATTGGCCATGGAGAAGTCCTACCCTGAGGGAGGGAGCAGTATCTGAAAGGTGAAGCCCACGTGGCTCTCTCCTCCCTGGCGCATGCCACACAAACGGCCATGTCTGCGGATAACTCACCTATCGATCTTCCGGGCATTTCTCGTTTTGAGCCACTCAGGGAAGATGGACCAGTCGCCAGAGGGGTCCCAAGGCTCTTGCCCTACAAAGAAGTCTGGAACAATGGTTCTGCAAAATATGGACATGAATTGAGCTTAGTTTCAGAGTTGCTTGACTCAGTATTTTGCTTGCATTTATTTTAAAACTTGCTAAGTTAGCAAGTCTGGAGAAAAGGAAAAGGAAAAGTAGGGGCTGTGAAGGCCAACTTTGATCACAGCAAAGCAGCCACCTGGCACCAGGCCAAGCCATCTTAGGTTTCTCAACCGCAGGTGCACAGTGTCTGGCAGCCAGTTGGTAACTCGGCCCTGCAAATGATGAGGCCATCCACAGGGCACACCCCCATGGGACAGGCTGGGGGCACTGGGGGGAATGGGCCTGAGGCGGGTGGCTTTGAGAGCCCCTCCTGCCCCTCTCAGCCAGCCTGGGGGACTCCTGGCCTTTCACCCGAGCTTCAGCCAGAGGGCACACCTGGCTAACGTGTCCAGTCACTATGACCAAGCAATTTTCCCAGCCTCCGCCCAAGACGCCAACGAAGTACAGTCTCCTCTCCAGAGGGTATGATCTCAAGACGGGCAGCAGAGAGCAAACACACCTGGCCCCAGTCCAGGTTGCTCTTCCACGCAAGCCAACCCAGAGGGATGGAGCCAGCCTCTTGGGTTGAGTCCTGTTTCCTAAAATAGAATGCCACCTGGTTGGAGGAACAGGGCTCCTCCTGTAGGGGTAGAAAGAACACTGAAACTTGAGTGAGAAAATCCAAGTTCGAGGCTCAGTACAGCGCATGCCGCCGTGTGGCCCTAACGGGTCATGCCACCACTTCCAGCCTCATTTTCTTATCTGACAAAGAAACGGCACCCTTGCACTGCCAAACCTGAGGCTCTGGAGGGCAAAAAGACATGGATACACATGAAAGTGCTTGTAAACCAGGGGTCTTTCCTCATCGTTTATGTCCTGAGTCCTGCTAAAGGACCCACCGTGAATAGCAGGAACAGCAATGCCATTTGATCGGCTGCTCCGGCGCTGCAATCTGGCGCCACGTCCCAGCTCTCTTTATGGCCTGGTTTCCTAATCTAAAATGAGAGCAACAGCAGCTCCGCCCTCAAGGGGCTGCCGGAGGATTAAGGGCAACGATCCCAGTCATGCCCTTAGCACTGGCTCTAGCGGAGCAAGAGGCTAGCTATTTTTTTTTTATTACTGGGCTTGCTCCTAGAAAGTTAAGTCCCCTCATCTGGGGCCATGAAAAAGGAAAACTTGAAGGAACGTCTTTTCATTCAGCACTGAGTCTGCATCCTGTCCGGGCAGGCATGATTCCTTTAACCCAGTTTCTCCTCCTAGGAAAACACGACGTAGGCTCACCCTTGGAGTCTCCAGCTTCTCTTTCTGTGAAAACAAAGGAATCCAGCCCTGCACCAAGCTCAGGGCTTGCTGGTTGACGCTTTCTGATGCTGGAAGAAGGAAGGGTGCTGGCTCTCCTCTGTGCTTTACACCAGGGGCAAACAAGAAGCAATCGGTATCAGCCTTCGCCTAAGGCTGATACAAACTTGGCCAAAGAGGTAAACTTTGGGAGGGGAGCAAGGTCTCACTGGGCCACTTCTGAACCCCAGTCTAATTCTGACGGGGCCATGATGGTATGTGTGTGGACCAGGTGGATCTGTGATCAAATGGACCTGTGAAATATGACCCGAGGCTGAGCTGCTTGAAGGGCCAAGTGACAGGTCCATTTCAGAGCCTGTGAGGTCTGCCCAAGGTGTCCAGTGCCTGTGTCTGGCCGGAGCCCCACATGGGGAAAGAATTCTCAGTGTCCAGCAAGTCTGGAGGTCACGTACACCCAGGAGGACAAGAAGCCAGGGTTGGGTTAGCAGCAGCAGGAGGGTGTTTAATTTCACACGACCTTTCCCATTTACCTTCACCACAGTGAGATAAGGACGTGTTTAATGTAAATACTGTATAGTCAGACTGTTTTGTTTTTTTTGTTTTGTTTTGTTTTTGTTTTTGGAACAGTGTTGCTTTTGTCACCCAAACTGGAGTACAATGGCATGTTCTCAGCTCACTACAACCCCCGCTTCCCAGATTCAAGCGATTCTCCTGCCTCAGCCTCCCGAGTAGCTAGGATTACAGGCATGCACCACCACGCCCGGCAATTTTTGTGTTTTTAGTAGAGACAGGGTTTCACCATGTTGGTCAGGCTGGTGTCGAACTCCTGACCTCCAGTGATCCGCCCACCTCGTCCTCCCAAAAATGCTGGGATTACAGGCCTGAGCCACTGTGCCTGGCGGTTTGTTTTTAAAGGGAATAAAATAAACCATCAAAATGTATATGAATTTAAACAAAGAAATAGAACTTTGTACATACGTGTATCCATTTCCTGAGATCATGTCAGCCATATATCTGGTGTTGGGCAACTGCCAGCCAAATATATCTTGAATGACAATCACAGCTTTGCCTGCATCAACAGGGGATTTGGTGACATACGCCTTGATGTGCTCGACTTGAACTTCACGGCCCATCCCTCCATACTCAAGTCTGTGGCCAATGTCACATGGACAAGGATAACCTTCGTTAGCCATTGCCGGAATTTAAGTCGGGCTACGGAGAGAGAACGTGTCATATTCTGAATGGTGCAAACCTAAAGGTTAAAAATGGTAAGTAAACCTCAGATCAAGATGATAGAAAAAATGCATTGTAACTACATCTATGGTGTTAGGTGAGAAATCAGCGGTAACTTCTGGTTCTGGCAACCCTGCAGATCAAGGCTATAGACACTAGAAATGGCAGACTGAGTAAGAACACAAAGAAGAGATAAAAGAACTCAAAGGGAAAAGGGACTCCCCAGGTCCGGGACTGGAGAGGAAACTGAAAGCCAGGGTGAAGTTGAACCCACAGACGCTGACGGGCCCAGTGATGCTGGGGGACAGGGCCCGCTCCAGGGGCACCCCAACAATCGGGTGCTTAGGATTTTGTGTCTACGTGTAGAAGGAGCCTTGGAAGCACGTGAGAGCCACGTCTGCAATGTTGAGCCCCCAAAGGTTCATGCCTCAGGTAAGGCAGCCAAAGCAAAACGAAAGAGCTCTACCCGCCAGGCTCCGGGATGTGCAAAGAAGCTCGTCTCCGTCTGGATTCTGAGTGGGAGGGAAAGAAGAAAGCAATCCCCACGTGTACACCATGCCTGCAAAGTAGGAACACCTGGCTGAGAAATGAATACAAGTGACTCTGGGCCAGCGAAAGGCCTGGAACACCTGCCAGAGGCCAATGCAAATCCACTTTACCACGAGACTCCCACCATCCAGGCCAGAAATACAACCCGCTGAAGAGGAGCGCGTTATAAAAACTATACACAAGGAGGCGATCCGAATTAACAAGAACAGGCAGACACGACAACTGGGAGGAAGGGACGGTGGGAATGGGGCTTGAAACTCACCTAAAAACACTTGGTGAATCAAAACAGAAAACAGGAAGGAATTAGGAAATTAAAAACCTGTTCGTTAAAAAGCATCCGTTGATGGGGCCGAAAGCGGGGAAAGAGTCAAACGAGGTGTTTGATTCATGAATGACTGCGAACAATCAGCTGAGATAACTCACCGCCTGCCCTCAGACCTGCCCAAACTTAAACAAATGTAAACAGACTGAACTCACTAGCTAAAACAGATTCTCAACTTGGATTTGTTTTGTTTTGTTTTTTGAGACAGGATCGCGCTCTGTCGCCCAGGCTGGAGTGCAGTGGCACAAACAGCTCACTACAGCTACAGCCTCCACCTCCTCCCTGGGCTCAAGTAATCCTCCCACCTTAGCCTCCCAAATAGCTGGGACTATGGAAAGCACCACCACAATCCACTCCTTTAAGATATATAGATAGATAGATGAGTTGTCACTATATTGCCCAGGTTGGTCTCATACTCCTGGGCCCACGCAATCATCCTGCCTCGGACTCCCAAAGTGCTAGGATTACAGGTGTGACCCACCGTGCCTGGTTCAAATTAGACTTTTTAAAAATTAAGATTCCATCAAAAAAGAGGAACTGGGAAGACTAAACCCAAAGACACACGTAGATCCCTTCATTAGCAACTGGAGATTACAGAGTAATTAGAAACAGATCTGAACTGCCTGCATATTAACCCACAATCAGTGTTTCAGCAAAGATTTTATATAACAAATGTTATACAAATGCCATGAAGAAATTGTAATAAAGACCAAAAGATTTAGAACTGAATCACCATGAAAACACTATATAGCAATTGTATTGATATGATCAGTACAGCGGTCCTTAGAGACATTTTTACAGCCTAGACTGCGTGTGCTTGAACACGATGAAAGAATGAAATTAAGCTAAGAATCAAGAAGTTAGAAGAAAAAAAATAGAACGAAGCCTGTCTTAGTCCATTCAAGCTGTTGTAACAAAACACTGAGAACTGGGTAGCTCATGAATGCGGTGTATTCCTTACAGTCCTGGGGGCTGGGAAATCCCAGTTCAAGGTACTGGCAGGTGCAATGTTGGGTGAGAGTCCACTTTCTAGTTCATAGATGGCACCCTCTCCTTGTGTCCTCACATGGTAGAAGGGACTAGCTGGCTCTCTGGGGTCTCTTTATAAGGACGCTAACCCTATAGTAAGAGCTCTACCCTCATGACCTCATCACTTCCCAAAGACCTGACCTCCTAATACCATCACCTTGAGGGTTAGGGTTTCAATTCTGGGGAGACACACACATTCAGACCACAGCAAACCCTACAAAGAGAAAATAATAAAGAAGCAATAGAGGAAAATCAAAAAGATTAAAATACGATTCCTTGAAAAGTTATAAAATAGGCACATCTCCAACAAAACTGACAATAAAAGGGAAAGAATGCTGAACACACCCACGCAACAATAAATGATATCCGGAATGAAAAGGTGACATAAAGATTTCACCCTTAAAAATCACAAGAAATTGCCGGGCGTGGTGGCTCACATCTGTGATCCCAGCACTTTGGGAGGCCGAGGCAGGCAGATTGCGAGGTCAGGAGTTTGACACCAGCCTGACCAGCATGGTGAAACCCCATCTCTAATAAAAATACAAAAAAACTTAGCCGGGTGTGGTGGTACACGCCTGTAATCCCAGTTACTCCAGAGCTGAGGCAGGAGAATTGCTTGAACATGGGAGGTAGAGGTTGCACTGAGCCAAGATCGAGTCACTGCACTCCAGCCTGGGTGACAGAGCAAGACTCTGTCTCAAAAAATAAAAAATAAAAATAAGAAATTAATACAAACAACTTTATGTTAATAAATTTGAAAACAGAAAAAAAAATTGTCAAATTGGTAAAAGAGAAGAAATGTTTCCCAACTATTTTATATGTCTGTCTTTGAAATCTGGCCAGGGGCGGTGCCTCACACCTGTAATCTTAGCACTTTGAAAGGTTGAGGGGGGAGGATTGCTTGAGCTCAGATGTTTGAGAAAACCCTGGGCAACACAGTAAGACCCTGTGTCTACAAAAAAATAATTAGCCTGGTGTGGTGGTGCACGCCTGTAGTCCCAGCTCCTTGGAAGGCTGAAGTGGGAGGATCCCTGAGCCTGAGAGGTGGTGGCTAAAATGAGCTATAATTGATTTGATCACCCACCACACTCCAGCCTGGGTGACAGAGAAAGACCATGAAAAAAAAATTTTTTCAAAGTAACAGGAAAAAAGGTGGTGAGACAACTCCAGATTAAAAGAAACAAGAGAGAAGTAAACTCAATTGCACCATGTGAACCTTAACTAGATTCTGGTTCATGATTAAGAACAGCTATATGAGACATTTGGAGACAACAGAAGGAGGATTCATATGGATGGGGGTTGATACTATTAATTACCATTACTTTTTCAGGTATGAGACAAGCGGAAACACAGAATGTTCCTAGATAGATGATGTACACTAAGTACTGAAGAATGAAGGGTCATAGCCTCTGTAATTTATCCCCAAATGGCTCACAAAATAACATGTACACAACACACATACAGACATGTAAAGCAATAGGGCAAATTGCCAAGAATTGTTGAATACACACGATCCATGTATAAATGTTTGCTCGCTGGGCGCGGTGGCTCACACCTGTAATCCCAGCACTTTGGGAGGCCGAGGCGGGTGGATCACGAGGTCAAGAGATCGAGACCATCCTGGTCAACGAGGTGAAACCCCGTCTCTACTAAAAATACAAAAATTAGCTGGGCATGGTGGTGCGCGCCTGTAGTTCCAGCTACTCGGGAGGCTGAGGCAGGAGAACCGCCTGAACCCAGGAGGCGGAGGTTGCGGTGAGCCGAGATCATGCCATTGCACTCCAGCCTGGGTAATAACAGAGAAACTCCGTCTCAAAAAAAAAAATGTTTGCTGTACTATTCCTTCCATTTTTTTGGATCTGAAAATTTTTTATAACCAAAAACTGGGGTGGGAGACCTGACAAAAAAGATTCACTAATCCAAAAAAAAAAAATCGGGAGTAAATGTCTACTGGAGCAAATGCCTTGGATACAAAAACTGAACAAAGATAAATTGAGAATGAAAAATTGAATGACTCTCTTACTTATAAATGTAGGTGCCAAAGTCCTAAGTGAAATATTTGCACACAAATTCTTACAATATATTTTAAAAGGTATAAATAATGACCATATCATGAATGCAAAGATGGTTTGCCATTATGATGCAATACGTGATATTAACAAATTAAAGGAGTGAATCCATGTTTGCAGATTCTGTATTCATGAATTAATCTACTTGCTGTTTTGTTTTGGTTTTTTTTTTGAGATGGAGTCTCACTTTTGTCACCCAGGCTGGAGTGTAGTGGTAGGATCTCAGCTCACTGCAACCTCTGCTTGCTGGGTTCAAATTATTCTCCTGCCTCCGCCTCCTGATTAGCTGGGATTACAGGCATCCGCCACCAGGCCCAGCTAATTTTTGTATTTTTAGTAAAGAGAGGGTTTCACCATGCTGGTCAGGCTGGTCTCAAGCTCCTGACCTCAGGTGATCTACCTGCCTTGGCCTCCCAAAGTGCATTACAGGTGTGAGCCACTGTGCCTGGCCATACCTGCTCAATGTATTTTGTAACCCCACCATCATTCACAGACATTCAAAAACTGTGAACTATCAATGTGCACATTCCCAGCTGAGAACACACAGGGCGCAAGAGGCTGAAAGTGTCCCCCAAAAGCCAGAGATTGCAACCCTAATTCCAATGGAATGATATTTGGAGTTGGGGTCTTTGGCAGTCAAGCAGTTCACAAGTGCAGAGCCCTCAAGAATGGGATGAGTGCCTTGTGAAGCCCAGAGAACGGGCTTGCCTTCTTTCTTCCTGGTGAGAACACAGCCAGAAGATGACTGTCTGCAAACCAGAAACAGGCCCTCAGCAGACACTGGATCCGCCAGAGCCTTGATCTGGGACTTCTCAGCCTCCAGAACTGTGAGAAATGTTTGTTGTTGAAGCCACATTCATTAGAGCAGCCCGGCTGCCTGCAACACTCTGCCTTCTCATTTTAGCTCTCACAGTGTAAGCTAGTGTCCTGCGTACAGTCTTAGTGCACATTTTTGTGCTTTCTGCAGAGTCGATTTTGCTGTTTAAAAGGCCCCACACTTAGTCCTCACACGGGAAGGCTGTGATGTGCCTTACGGAGAAAACGCGGGTGTTGGAGAAGCTTTGTTCAGGCACGAGTTACACACCTGTTGGCCATGAGCACCCTGTTAATGAGTCATCAATATATATTAAAAAGGTGTCTTCCACAAAAACACACATATAACCAAGGTTATGTATTGGTCAATTGAGGAAAATGTGGTGACCAGACCAGGGGTTTCTGGGAAGCTAACCCTGGATTTTCCCCAAGGGCAGTATAGTTTAGGGTTTGCTAACTCAGTGTTTGTCACAACTTTACTACTACAAATACTAACAATGACTGTACGTGGGTTTTCTTTGTTTGTTTTTTGGTTGGTTGTTTGAGACCGAGTCTTACTTTGCCCCCATGCTGGAGTGCAGTGGTGCAATCTTGGCTCCCCGCAACCTCCACCTACTAGGTTCAAGCAATTCTCCTGCCTCAGCCTCCTGAGTAGCTGGGACTACAGGCGAGCACCACCACACCCGGCTAATTTTTGTATTTTTGGTAGAGACAGGGTTTCGCCATGCTGGCCAGTCTGGTCTTGAACTCCTGACCTTAGGTGATCCACTGCGCCAGACCTGTAGGTGATATTTAAACTTTAAGACTGAATGACATCATTCAGAAAAGAATGCTGGATGAAGAAAAGAAGAATCTAAAAGACTGAGCCCTGGGGTCCTTCAACACTAACGCTTCAGGGAGATGGGAAGGAACCAGCGAGTGAGGCATGAGTCTGGGAAGGAACAGCCAGTGACGGGGGGAGGAAGACCCCAAGTGCAGTGTCCTGGGTCCCAGTGAAGAATGGGTATCCGGGGGGTCAATAAATGCTGAGGGTTGCCCTCAGGGCTTGGCAAAGTGAAGGTCATTGGTGACCTCCACAAGGACAGGCTTAGGCAAGGGCATGGGTGACAGCATGATCACAGTGGGCTTAAAAGAGACTGAGAGGAGACTGGGCACAATGGCTCACACCTGTAATCCCAGCACTTTGTGAGGCCAAGACGGGCAGGTTATTTGAGGACAGGAGTTCAAGACCAGCCTGGCCAACGTGGCGAAACCCCATCTCTACTAAAAATACAAAAATTAGCCAGGCGCAGTGCTGCTTGCCTATAATCCCAGCTACTTGAGAGGCTGAGGCAAGAGAATTGCTTAAACCCAGGAGGTGGAGGTTGCAGTGAGCCGAGATCACGCTGTTGCACTCTAGCCTGGGCAACAGCAAGACTCGTCTCAAAAAAAAAAAAAAAAAGAGAGAGAGAGAACTGGAGACAGCAAACACAGAAAACTTTTAGAAGACTTTTGCCAGAAAAAGGAGCAAAGAGGCCGGGGGCGGTGGCTCATGCCTGTAATCCTAGCATTTTAGGAGATGGAGGCAAGGTGGATCACTTGAGGTCAGGAGTTTGAGACCAGCCTGGCCAACATGGGGAAACCCCATCTCTACTAAAAATATAAAAATTAGGCAGGCATGGTGGTGAGCGCCTGTAATCCTAGCTACTCCGGAGGCTGAGGCAGGAGAACTGCTTGAACCCAGAGGCGGAGGTTACAGTGAGCCGAGATTGAGCCATTGCACTCCAGCCTGGGCAACAAGATTGAAACTCCATCTCAAAAAAAAAAAAAAAAAAAGGAGCAAAGGGACTGTGCAAAAAACAGAGAAAAGATACACTGATGAGTCTCTTTTTTTTTTTAATGGATGAAATCTCAGCCTATTTGTTTGTGGATGAGAATGACGCCATAAAGAGGAAAACAAAACGCAATCACCGCCCGGGGACAGAGGGAAGCGGAGAGGGGGAGGGGAGGGTCTGGGAAGGGTCTGGCGCACAGTGGGGGAGCCGCCTTCTCCGGCAGCACACGCAGTCCTCGCGCCTAAGGGAGGCTGAGGACGTGGCCGCAGACGCAGGTGGGGGGCGGGTGTGCGGCGGGAGACTGTGGATGCTCCCTGTTGACATCTGCTTGCTCACAGAACTGAGAAGCAGAGTCAGCAGCTCAGGGTGAGAGGCGGGAGGAGGGCTGGGGAGAGCAGAAGCAGGAGAACGGGGGCGGGGGAAGGACGCCCAGGGAGAAGTACTGTGGTCGGGGAGATGTATGCTGTCTCCTCCAGCCAGGTCCAGCAGCGGGGCAGGCACAGAGCAGGCCAAGAGAGAGGGACAGGGGGGTTCTGTAGTCACGGGAAGGGGCAGGAGGGAGCTGTGGGGGGAGGGGAGACTGGCCATCCAAGGGGCGACGCTGCAGCACTGAGCTATGCAGGTGAGAAAGCCAATCACCGTGGATCCCGACCTACCCCAGCACCCGAGCATATCGGATGGCTAGAAATCTAAGTAGGAAAGGCGAATTTCAACTATTAGAGGGACATAAAGAATACTTTTTTCTCTTACTTTGGAATAAGGCAGAATTTCTTAAATTTGACCCCAAAAAAATCAACCATAACGAAAAGGATTATAAATCCCATTTCACTGTAACCAATTGTTTAAAAAAGAAAAAGGAACGACAACTGCAGAAAACTGAATACTAAGTGGATATCTGATGATATTGCAAATTATTGTGAATTCTGGCAGGGGAAGATAATGGCATTGCAGCCATGTTTTTGGAGCTCCTGTCTTTCATAGATGCAGCATGATATTCGCACAGATGGCACGACCAGAGGTCTAGGATTTACTTCAACATACCCCATTTGGGCCGGGTGCGGTGGCTCACACATGTAATCTCAGCACTTTGGGAGGCCGAGGCAGGTGGATCACCTGAAGTCATGAGTTTGAGACCAGCCTGGCCAACATGGTGAAACCCCGCTTCTACTAAAAATACAAAAATTAGCTGGGCATAGTGGTGAGCACCTGTAATCCCAGCTACTGGGGAGGCTGAGGCAGGAGAATCGCTTGAATCCAGGAGGAAAAAGTTGCAATGAGATGAGACAGCGCCACTGCACTGCAGCCTGGGCGACAGAGCAAGAGTCCATCTCAAAACACATATAAATAAAAACCCCAAATAGCCCCATATGGGGTAGGGTGGATAAGGTGTCCACATGCTGACAGTGGTGCAGCTGGAATGTCCCATGTACTAATCTCTCTTATATATGCTTGAGATTTTCCTTGACAAAAAGCTTCAAAAATCAGATTAATAAGATAATAACTAAGAAGATTAATAAGATAATGATTAACATTAATATTAAAATAAAAGTCTTCATAAACAAAGGGAGAAAACAAGATAGACCAGGAGAGGATATGATTTTAGGAAGAGAGGACTTAGTATCTAGATAGAATATATAAAGAATTCTTATAAATAACCAAGAAAAAGACAACCCAATAGAAAATTTCTCACAAATGGACAATTTACAAAAAAGTACACCTGAATGGCCCATAAACATATGAAGAGGTATTCAACCTCACTGTACTTAAGGAAATTACAATACGAACGATAATGAAATACTATTTTCCATCTTGCAGAATGACAAAAGTCTGTTAACACACAGAGATGATGGTACATTTGTAGGGAAATGGGAGCAAGTGTGAATTGGCAGAAACCCTGGAGGCGGTCTGGCAAGGTCTAGCAGTGTCAGAGACATCCTGCACCCCAGATATCCCACCGCTAATGTTTCCTTAGAGAAATTCACATCACATGTGGGACTCGGTGGCTCACACCTGTAATCCCAGCACGTTGGGAGGCCAAGGGCTCAGATGACTTGAGCCCAGGAGTTCAAGACCATCCTGGGCAACATGGTAAAACCCAACTCTTCGAAAAGAAAGAAAAAATTAGCCAGGCGTGGTGGTGTGCACCTATGGTTTCAGCTACTCAGGAGGCTGAGGTGGGAGGATTGCTTGAGCCCAGGAGGCCAAGATTGCACCACTGTACTCCAGCCATGGTGTTAGAGTGAGATCCTATCTCAAAAAAAAAAGAGAGATAAATTTGCATGTGCACACACAGTTACATGCAGTGATTATGGAAAAATGTTCTTGGCACAGTAACGTGATGACAACACTGGGAAGCAATCTAACTGACCACCAACAGGAGAATGAATAAGCTGCAATCGATTGATTGATACAGGTTGAATTGTGTTCCCCCAAAATATATGTCCTATCCCCCACTCCCTGTGCATGTGGCCTTAACTGGACACAGGGTTTTGCAGATATCATGGAGTTAAGACGAGGTCATACTGGAGTAGGGCAGACCATAAATCCAATGACTGGTGTCCTTCTAAGAAGGGGATAATGTGGATGAAGACACAACAGACACGCAGAAGAGAGGGCTGTGCAAAGATGAAGGTGGAGACAGGAAGGACGCATCTGCAAGCCAAGGATCGCCGGCCCCCACCAGATGCTGGAAGAAGAAAGGAGGGCTTCTCCTCTACAGGTTTCGGAAAGAGCAGAGCCCTGCTGACACTCAGAATTTGGACTCCTGGCCTCCAGAACTATGAGGCATTGTGTTGCTTTAAGTCACCCAGTATCTGGTAATGTTATGGCAGCTGTTGGAAACAAATACATTGGTAAAAAGAATATTACACAACAGTCTGATGAAGAGGCTGCATCTGTAATTAATCAATACAATAAATCTCTGGACCCACACGGTGGCTCACAGCTGTAATCCCAGCACTTTGGGATTACCACGAGGTGTGGTCATAGCTTGAGGCCAGGAGTATGAGACCAGCCTGAGCAACATAGGGAGACTGCATCTCTTAAAAAAAAAAAAAAATTAAGTAGCCAGGTACGGTGGCAGGCATGCATACAGTCCCAGCTACTCAGGAGGCCGAGAGGAGGATCATGTGAACACAGGAGGTCAAGGCTGCAAGTGAGCTATGACCACACCACTGAACTCCAGCCTGGGCTACAGAGCGAGACCCTGTCTCTAAAAACAAAAATAAGAAACTTTTTAAAATCTCAAAAATATAATACTATGTAAAAAGACATAGTATGTTGATGCTAAAGAAATAACAACCGAAAAATATACATGTTGATGCTAAAGAAATAACAACCAAAAAATATACATTTTATTAGTAAATATACCGTAAGAAAAGTATCATGCATGGGAAAGAATGATCACCGTTAGGACCATGGTTACTGGGAAAAGAGGGAGGAAGGATGGAGACTGCGGACTTTATCACATTTTATTTCCTTTAAAAGTTTTGATTTGAAGTATATAGGACAGCATGGTATTATCTCTTAAATCTGGGTGATGTGAAAGGGTGGCTGTTATATAATTTCCTGCACATTACTGAATATTCTTAGTCTTCCATAATTAGAAAAAAAGTAATTAGATTTGGAGAAGAAAGAAATTAATAACTAGTTATCCAATCAAGGACAACTGGACTCTAGTTTTCTTGGTTTTATTTTCATAAGCTACATTACGGAACTATAATTAGTAAGACACAATAAATCAACATTGTCATTTTACACCATTTCAGAAAAACTGTCAAGCCATGTTTTCCTCTGCTCTCACAATACAACCATCATCACCACTGTGACCAAATGTAAGGGGGTGGGGGGGGGCAGTGAGGGCTCAGTTCCCAAGACTGCCCCACCCCTCAGACACAAGCAGCACGTCCAGGCCTGTAGAACTTCCTTTTTTCCCTGTTTTGAGATGGAATCTCGCTCTGTCACCGAGGCTGGAGTGGAGTGCCGAAATCTCGACTCACTGCAAGCTCCACCTCCTGGGTTCAAGCCATTCTCCAG
>CM052649.1:9694663-9761456 GCA_028533165.1 Leontopithecus rosalia
AAAAAAAAAAAAAAAAAAAAGAAAAGAAAAAAAGAACGATAGGAAGAAACTCGCAAGTGTTCTAAAAGGCTTGAAGGAAAATCAGAAGAGCACAAATGCATGCGCTGGAAAGTGTCAACTCAAACTCTAAGCCCCCAACCAACTGACTGGGTCATCTCTTCACCAAGGAGACCCCAGAATAACCTTAAAAACAGTCACTGGCCATAGAACTCAGTTTATGTAGTTAAAGGACGGGGGATCACACGCCTCTCGTTATCCGCACCCCCCACCCCACTAACCACCACGAGGCTTTCTTTCCTAAAGGCTAAACAGAAACTGGCCTCTTCAAAAGACTCCACACTGATATCGACCAGGCGCACGCCACTGCCCTTTTTCCCTGATAACAGACCAACAACCACTGCGTGGTTCTGGCCGTCTATAGAGGGAGCACAGTGATGATTTTTGTGTCCTCTGCTTCAGCTTTTAACATCAGAGGGCCAAAAACACCACCCTTGGATCATGCTAACAAGGTCATTATTTGAACATGGGTCCCATGAAGAAGCAAAAAGCTCAATTGTGCACATGCATGGTTCCCCTTCAAAAATATTGATGGCTGGGCACAGTGGCTGATGCCTATACTCTCAATGCTTTGGGAAGCCAAAACAGGAGGATCACCTGAGCCCGGGAGTTCGAGACCATCCTGGGCAACACAGGGAGATCCCATCTCTACAAAAAAAATTTAGAAAATTACACAGGCTTGGTGGCACATACCTGTGGTCCCAGCCTTTTAGGAGACTGAGCTAGGAGGATCACTTGGGCCCAAGAGGTCAAGACTGCAGTGAGCCAGTGATCATGCCACTGCACTCCAGCCTGGGGGACAGAATGAAACCCTGTCTCAAAAAAGTAACTAATTAATTATTTTTAAAATTCATGACCCTTCCTATAGCTTATTGAATCTGTGTATTTGGTCACACTGTTCAGCACAGATTCCTGTATTATTCTGCCCACATTCAAAGGGTCTGTTTCCAGCTTCTGGCCAGAGACTACACTTCCCAGCCTGTCAGAATGACCACCTTGCAGGCTGCAACACTTTATGAGAAATAAACCTCTCTTCTTCCAAATTTATATACCTCATCATTCTTCAGGTGACAAAAAAAAATGTTGAGATGAATTGCAAATGAAGACAAAATATCTTTTTGGCCAAGTGCAGTGGCTCCCACCTGTAATCCCAGCACTTTGGGAGGCTGAGGCAAGAGACCAGCCTAGGCAACATGTCTCTCTCTCTTTTTATTTTTTATTTTTTCCACAGGAGGGAAAAGAGCCCATTAATTCTGCATGGAGATATGGCAGACTTTACAAATCTATCAGATCTGTCACTTACCCATAACTTAAAAAGAACAGCAGGCCGGGCGTGGTGTAATCCCAGCACTTTGGGAGGCTGAGGCAGGCAGATTACAGGCACATGCCACCACGCCTGGCTCTGACCAACATGGTGAAACCCCATGTCTACTAAAAATACAAAATTAGCCAGGCGTGGTGGCATGTGCCTGTAATCTCAGCTATTCAGGAGGCAGAGGCAGGAGATTCACTTGAACCCAGGAGGTGGGGGTTGCAGTGAGCTGAGATTGTGCCACTGCACTCTAGCCAGGGCAACAGAGCAAGAGTCTGTCTCAAAAAAAGAAAAAGAAAAGAAAAAAACAGAACTGCAAAATGGCTCAAGTACAATGAACGGAGCTGGAATCAGACAGCCCAAAGAGTGTGCTATCGACATGGGTACCTTCCCACTGAGGCACAAAATTTCTTTGACACATTATGAGGCCCTTTATTGTGAGTAAGGTTTCCTTTTCGTCCTGTGCTGGGGCAGGACTGTGTCTGAGACGCATGACAAGATCCTCATTACACACATGTCAATAAAGGCTTTTCTGTGTCATGGCAGATGTGTTTGGGACACCCTCTGGCAATCCCCAGGTCAGTTCTGTAGTCTCCACTGGTGAGATCTCTGGAAGTCAGGATGCTCTTCCTAGCTCTGGGGAGTGCCCTGCAGGACACCCTGGTAGCCATGTTCTTTGGCAATGCCCACACTGGCCACCAGCACAAATGCACAATTCCCCAGAGACATTCCTGCAAGGTGCTACATAAGTGTGAATGACATATGTGATGGTATGCACAGCACAGGAGCATATGGAATTGGAATTTGCAGATCAAATACTCAACAGTGATTCCCATGGGCTCTGATGTGTAATTTTCTAAGGGGGTTTGTTTTTGTGAGGCAGTGCTGGAAGGGCCACAAGAGTCACTCTGTAGGGGTGAAGGAGCGTCACTCTGCCACACACAAGCGTGTCCCTCTGGAAAATTACACATTCAAAACCCATGCAGATCACCATTGAGTGGGTTTCTTTTCTCTTCTTTTTTTTTTTTTTTTGAGACAAAGTCTCTCTCTGTTGCCCAGGCTGGAGTGCAATGGCACAATCTCAGTTCACTCAAGATGAAAACTCACAAAGCAGTGTTTTCATCTTGCTTTCTTAAAATGTCTTTTTTTGTTTTAATTGAGACAGAGTCTTGCTCTGTTGCTCAGGCAGGAGTGCAGTGGTGTGATCTTGGCTAACTGCAACCTCCGCCTCACTGGTTCAAGCAATTCTCCCTGCCACAGCTTCCTGAATAGCTGGGATTAAAGGTGCCCACCACTACATCCAGCTAATTTTTGTATTTTAGTAGAGAGGGGTTTTACCATGTTGGCCAGGTTGGTCTCAAACTCCTGACCTCAGGTGATCCTCCGCCTTGGCCTCCCAAAGTGCTGGGATTACAGGGGTGAGCCACAGCACCCAGCCTTACTGCTGAGTGTTTGATCTGCAGATTCCAAGGGTCTGCTCCTCTGCTGAGCGTATCTTTGTGAGGCATTCCTTTACTCCATGTACATTTGCACTTCTTGACTTCTTTTTTGAACCAGTTATAACATCTGCCTATTTCTCTCTTTAATGATAAAATAAAATATTTACCACCTTTATATCTGTATAAAAGTCATAATTTCATCTGTTGCTGAAATTTATTTTTTAACACTGTAATCAAACATTCCCTTCCTGACACTGGCAGTCAGAGAAGTAAGAGACAGGTGGTAAAGTGTGGTGGAGTGTGGTTTTCCTGATTTCATGCCCTAAGGATTTAAATAACTCACAAGTCAGACTTCCAGGCACAACGGAGTTCTCCAACAGAAATAGAGAAAACAGATTTTGACAAGCAAAAGGGACTGCTATAGTTGGGATTACAGGATTATAACAAGCAGGAAAGTCTAGGAATACATTCCTGGAAGCTTTAGAAATTTAGTAATGGGGCCGGGTGCTGTGGCTCATGCCTATAATCCCAGCACTTTGGGAGGCAGAGGCGGGCGGATCACGAGGTCAGGAGTTCAAGACCAGCCTGGCCAACATAGTGAAACCCCATCTCTACTAAAAATACAAAAAATTAGCCGGGCATGGTGGCGAATGCCAATAATCCCAGCTACTCAGGAGGTTGAGACAGGAGAATTGCCTGAACCAGGGAGTGGAGGTTGCAGTGAGCTGAGATCGCGCCACTGCACTCAGCTTGGGCAACAGAGGGAGACTTTTCTCAAAAAAAAGAAAATTCAGAAATGGAAGCCAAGTGGAAGCTCATCCAGGGTTCGGGGTTACAGAGGACCCCAAGATAACACAGGGTGGTGGTGGCTAACGGGAAAGGCATGAAGCTTTTCCTTTGCTGGTTAAACACCGCAGGAACTTGCATGACTGATTTTCAGTCTTGCTGCAGCGAAGGCAGGGCCGGTACTTATTCTCAGCTGATTCTACAAACATCAAACGTCTCCAAATCTTTATTTTTCAGCAACCATGCTTGTATTTTCCAAGTGTCTCTGGCTGAGACAGCATGAATTAGGAAGCGGCCTGATGAGCACACACAGGCCTCCACAGACAGGCCAACCACCACCCTGTCTTCTGCTTTTTCCCTGGCTGTTCCCAGGCCTGGATAGGATTCCCTGGACACCGTGGGGGCTCCCTTCTAACCACTTTATTTGAAATGGGCTTTGAAAACAACAGGTGGCATCTTCCATCAGCGAGTGGACGTAAATCTCAGTGCCCAGTGTTTCCAAGGCCTGCCGACCCACATGGCTGTGGTGTAAACTGTCCAGTCGTTCTTGGCAACACCTACCCAGCATCTAGGATGTCCCACCCTTAGACCCACAGACCCACCCCTCCCTTCTTAATACCCACCCTAAGGAGAAGCTGTCGAATGTGGATACTGATTTCAATGCGAATATGCTCGGTTTTTTAATAGTTTTATATTAGTAAAACTCTACAACCAGAATGTCTCACTGTAGGAAGATCGTTACAAGGAGCATTAACGGCATGAAGGAAAGGCTCCTCCATGCTAAATGGCCAAAAACCAGTGCCAGTTTGCACACGGCGTGATTTGCACTGTCTTTAAAACGTATGGCGAAACCCCTACAGGAAAATACCAAGTGTAAAGGGCGGCTGCTCGGGATCGTGCAAGGACAGCGTGTCACTTTTAGGAAAGTCAGCTTCTGAGAACGGACGGTGGGAAGTTCCTACCCGTGCAGGCGGCAAAGCCCTTCTTTGCCACAGTCAGAACGCACGCGCGAGTTCAAGGGAGCGGGGCCCGGGCTCGTGTGCCCCGGGGACGCGCACGTACCTTGTCCCTCGGCCTGAGACTGCGCTGCACCGCGCGGAGGGAGGCCGAGCCCGGAGGAGGCGCGCGGCGCGGGGCAGGACCGCCAGGGGGACGTGGACGCGGCGGCCGAGGGCGCGGGGATCCCAGCGGGGCCAGTGGCTCCACTCGCAGTCGTAGCCTCCGGGAAGAGCCGGAGCCCGTAGGGGGCGGAGAGGAGGAGGAGGGAGGCCCTGGGGGAAGACAGGTCGGCGAAGTGGGGGAAGGGAAGGCCAGGAGGGAGGGAGGCGCAGTGGGGAGGAGAGAAGGGAGGGAGGGAAGTGTGAGGGGAGGGGAAGAAGTGGGGTGATCAGAGGGTGGGGGAGGGAGGAAAAGGGAGGGAGAGGCGGGAGAGGCTCCAAGGTTAAGAAGTGTGCCGGGGAGGGGAGTGTGAGGGAGGGAGCCGCAGAGGGGAGGGAAGAAGAGAATCGGGAAGCCTGGAGGGAGGAGGCAGGGAGGCCAGGAAAAGGAAGACAGCCAGTCTTCTGTGAGATTTACATGCGTGCCTGGCTTCCAAGACAAGTAACACGTTGTAAATTAAAATTAAGCTATTTTTTATTTTATTTTATTTTAGAAATAGGGTCTTATTCTGTCACCCAGGCTGGAGTACAGTGCCACAATTGTGATATAGCTGGCCTAGAGTTAGAACCTGTACAATGCCATTTTAAAAAGGACAAAACTGTTTCCATTCCCCTCGCAATGAATGCTAACCTCGGCCTCTGAAAAATTGCTAAAATGCCAAAAGGTAAAGCTGCATACTTTCTCTTATCTGTAACTGCCAGAATTGCTGGCCTTTGATCAACGGTAATGGCCAGAGTAAGCACCCCCGATAATTCCATTCTGGCAGCAAGTAACCCCTACCCAGACAATGTGTAAGCAAAGGGTTATCTTAACTTCTGTAAATCTCTCAAGTGTCAAGCAATCCCCTAGCCCTCGGAATGTCTGGAGCCCATCACCCTCCTCTCTGCCCAGGAGGTGATTTACAGCCCTCCCCCCGAAATGTCTAAAGACTTTCATTCCCATCTCCACTCTTCACCCCCACTCCCAAGGTGGCTTGTGGGTATAAAAAGGTCTTGTCACCCTTCTTTCTCTGCCATGGGTTGGAGAGACGTATTTATTGCTGGCAATAAACCCTGCAATTTGGCATACTTTTTTCTTGGTGTTGACTTTCTGTGCTCGGTCCGATACAACACAATCATCGATCACTTCAGCCTCAAACTCCTGGCTTCAAACGATCCTCCCCCCTCAGCCTCCCAAGGTGCTGGGGTTACAGGTGTGGGCCACCATGCCCAGCCCCAATTTTCTTTTCTTTTCTTTTTTTTTGAGATGGAGTCTCACTCTGTCACCCAGGCTGGAGTGCAGTGGCATGATCTTAACCTCACTGCAACCTCCACCTCCCGGATTCAAGTGATTCTCCTGCCTCAATCTTCCCAGTAGCTGAGGTTACAGGCACGTGCCACCACCCCTGGCTAATTTTTGTATTTTCAGTAGAGACAGAGTTTTGCCATGTTGGCCAGGCTGGTCTTGAAATCTTGACCTTAAATGTTCCACCTGCTTCAGCCTCCGAAAGTGCTGGGATTACAGATGTGAGCCACCACGCCCAGCCCAGCTCCAAATAAAGCTTTTTCAGAAAAAGAAACTAATACACGTTTTATACTTGCCTCCTCCTTCGTATTTTGTCTGGTCATCTGACCGAGGTTATGATAACAGCTTCAACTTGGCTACAGAAGCACACGCCCATGGCTCACCCAAGCTGGAAACATACAGGCAAAGGGAATTCTAGGAATATAGCTCATCCTGGACAAATGGGCGCATTATCAAGCCATTGCACCATGTGGCCACACTTCCTCCCTTCTGCAAAGGTGTTGTTATGGACTGAATGTTTGTGGTTTGTGTCCCCTCCCAAATTTGGATGTTGAAATCCTAACCCCTAGTGTGGTGGTATTTGGAGGTGGGGCCTTTGGGAGATGCTTAGGTCATAAGGGTGGAGTCACCAAGGATTTGTGCCATTTCAAAAAGAGACAAGGGAGCTTGCTTCCTCATCTGTACGCCAGGAAGAGGACACTCACTGAGAACCCAATCCTGCTGGCACCCCAATGTCAGACTTCCAACTTCCAGAACTATGAGAAATAAATGTTGTTTAAGCTACTCAAGTCTATCTATGGTGTTTTTTTGTTTTGTTTTCTTTTGTCATTTGAGACAGTCTTGCTCTGTTGCCCAGCCTCTGTTACAGTGGCGCAATCTCAACTCACTGCAACCTCCACTTCCTGGTTCAAGCAGTTCTCCTGCCTCAGCCTCCCAAGTAGCTGAGATTACAGGCATGTGCCACCATGCCTGGCTACTTTTGGTATTTTTAGTAGAGACGGGGTTTCACCATGTTGACCAGGCTGGTCTTAAAACTCCTGACCTCCGGTGATCCTCCCGCCTCAGCCTCCCAAAGTGCTGGAATTATAGGTGTGAGCCACCGCGCCCAGCCTGGTGTTTTTGTTATAGTAGCCCAAACGAACTAAAGCAGGGTGTTCCTGCTAGAGATACACTAATTTTCTTTCGCACAGGATCTTTCAAAATCCAGTCTGAAGCATCTGCACTTGAGTTATTTTACGAGCTTGAAATTTCTCTAAAATAATGGGTAGGGATTTTTAAAATACTAGAATAATTGAAAGAAGTCACCAAAGTGTTATTACCCAGAACAAATTAAGAGTCAGTCCCAAAGGAAAAAAAAAATGGAGACAGGCTCTCACTCTGTCACCCAGACTGGAGGGCAGTGACACAATCATGGCTTACTGCAGCCTCTACCTCCCTGGGCTCAGGTGATCCTCCCACCTCAGCCTCCTAAGTAGC
Source organism: Leontopithecus rosalia (assembly GCA_028533165.1). Lineage (NCBI taxonomy): Eukaryota > Metazoa > Chordata > Mammalia > Primates > Cebidae > Leontopithecus > Leontopithecus rosalia. The sequence goes on from CM052649.1 coordinate 9,702,176, forward strand.
TGGAACTATAGGCATGTGCCACCACCCCCAGCTATGTTTTTTTTGTTTTTTGTTTTTAGAGATGGGCTTTTGTCATGTTGCCCAGGCTGCAGAAAAATTCTTCTTTCCATCCTACAATGCACAAACTGCTTATGACATCCAAAAGGGCAATTTTTCAACTCCACCACTTTTAGTGCCAAATTCCACAGAACATTCATCACATAAAAGTGAATATTTAACTTAGGTTCTTAAAAAAAAATTCAGCTTCCTTCTTATAGAAACGCTCAGTGGAAATGAACACTAAGATTTCATGGAGTTCCCTATAAATTGAAGAGCTATGACTCAGCATTTGCTGCTCGTTATCCCTCCAAAGTTAGTTTTATTTTTCACTAATAAATAAGTAACTAAATTCCAAGGACAGAATGAGTCCAAGCTGAATTAACAGATGAGGCAAGGTCAAATTTAAACAAAATTACTGACTCTGTTAAAACCCCTGTGATTTACACTGACCTTGAAAAGGTCAGGAAAAGTATTCCATGGAATTCTTCCTGTAAGGACACTTGGAACAAAATCAGAACAAGTGCTGCTGTGTTTCAGAAGGTCTCAAAATAATAACAGGGCAAGCATATTCTGTTATCTGTTACCATTTCCTGTGTGGCTGTGTGGCTAACTCAGCCTCCAGCCCTCCTCTCCTCAGTGGAGCTGCAGGGAGCCTGCTGGGAAAGAGCTGAATCCTGTGCACAGGGCAGGTACTGCTGGTGAAGACAGGTGAGAGGCTGGGCAGCTGATTTCTAGAAGGTTCTTGAGCACCAGTCGGCCATCTTGTCATCCCCAGGTAGAAAGCTTAAATTTTTTTTCTTTCTTTTGTTTACTTTGTATTAATGGAAATGTACAAATATATAGAAAGGTAGAAAAAGAATACAATTAATTCCCATATACCCCAGGCCTAAATATAATTATCTTTAATATTTTGCTAAACTTGCTTCATCAATTTTTTTTGAAAGCATGGCAATTATAGACAACCTGACATTTCACCCCCTAATAATTTTGTAGTAGTCAGCCTCCAAGATGACCCATAATGTGCCCTGCCTCTGAGAATTCACAGCCCTGTAGAAAACAGACTTAGTGGTGGTGCATTAGTCCACTTTCATGCTGCTGATAAAGACATACCCGAGACTGCGCAATTTACAAAAGAAGGAGGTTTAATGGACTTACAGTTCCACGTGGCTGGGGAGGCCTCACAAGCATGGTGGAAGGCAAGGAGGAGCAAGTGACATCTTACGCAGATGGCAGCAGGAAAGGTGAGCTTGTGCAGGGAAACTCATTCCTATAATACCATCAGGTCTCATGAGACTTATTCACTATCACGAGAACAGCATGGGAAAGACCTGCCCCCAGGCTGGGTGCCCTGGCTGGGTGCCCTGGCTCACACCTGTAATCCCAGCACTTTGGGAGGCTGAGGTGGGTGGATCACCTGAGGTCAGGACTTTGAGATCAGCCTGGCCAACATGGTACTAAAATGCAAAATACAACATGTACTAAAAATACAAAAAAATAGCTGAGCATGGTGGTGGGCACCTATAATCCCAGCTACTCAGGAGGCTGAGGCAGGAGAATCACTTGAACCCAGGAGGAGGAGGTTGCAGTGAGTGGAGATCACGCCACTGCACTCCAGCCTGGGCAACAAGAATGGAACTCCACTGCCCACATGAGTCAGTTACCTCCCACCAGCTACCCCTGCAACGCATGGGAATTCAAGATGAGATTTGGGTGGGGACACAGCCAAACCATATCAGATGTTATGTCTTCTCCAACACTAGATTAGAGGAGGCTCTGGGACTTCCCCTTCTCTCTTCTCTGTCTCTCTCTGTCTCTCTGTCTCTCTCTCTCTCTCTCTCTCTCTCTGTCTCTGTGTGTGTGTGTGTGTGTGTGTGTGTGTGTCTGTGTCTGTGTGTATGTCTAGCTTTCTCTCTCATCACATGCTCTAGGGGAAGTCAGCTGCCAACCATGGCTTGAGTAGCCTCTGGAGTAAAGAAATCTGTGACCCACAGCCATGTTCCTGGGCCATCCTGGACATGAATCCTCCAGCCCCAGCCAAGTATCAGATGCTATAACTCTAACACTTTGAGGTACCAAAGCAGGAGGATCACTTGAACCCATGAATTTAAGATAAGCCTGGTCAAGGTAGTGAGACTCCACCTCTACAAAAAGGTGAAAAAATTAGCTGGGTGTGGCGGTGCATGCCTGTAGTCCCAACTACTTAGGACGGAGTGGGAGGATTGCTTGAACAAAGGAGTTCAAGAGCAACAGTCTGACTATGGTGCTCAAGAGGGAGTACAGTGGCACAATCTTGGTTCATTGCAGCCTCAACCTTTCAGGTTCAAGTAATGCTCCCACTTCAGCCTCCCGAGTAGCTGGGAATACAGGTGCAAGCCACCATGCCCAGCTACTTTTTAAAATTTCCTTGTTGAGAGAGGGTTTCATCATGTTGCTCAAGCTGGCCTTCAGCTCCTGGGCTCAAGCTATCTGCCTGCCTCGGCCTCTCAAAGTGTTGGGACTATAGCACCTGGGACCAGACACTTTCATATGAACAGATCTTATGTGAACTTACAGCAAGATCTCGCTTATCACCAACAGAATGACTCAAGCCATCCATGAGCTTCAGTGTTTGAATCACTCCCATGATCCAAACTCTTCTCTCACACCAGGCCCCACCTCGAACATTGAGAATTATATATATATTTTTTTGAGACGGAGTTTCGCTCTTGTTACCCAGGCTGGAGTGCAATGGCAGGATCTCGGCTCACTGCAACCTCCACCTCCTGGGTTCAGGCAATTCTGCCTCAACCTCCTGAGTAGCTGGGACTACAGGCATGCGCCACCATGCCCAGCTAATTTTTTTTTGTATTTTTAGTAGAGATGGGGTTTCACCATGTTGACCAGGATGGTCTCGATCTCTCGACCTCGTGATCCACCCGCCCCGGCCTCCCAAAGTGCTGGGATTACAGGCGTGAGCCACCGCGCCCGGCATGAGAATTATATTTCAACATGAGATTCGGGTGGGGACAAATATCCAAACTGTATTAGCAAATTATGCTACAATTAAGAAATGGCTTTTAAGCAATAATCAAATGCAGGGTCCTGCCAGAAAAACCGTGGTCCAAGATGAATCCTTAGGTGTGACTGTAAGATTCCAAAGAGATACAAGGTGGCAACTCAGAGTACCACTGAGTCAGACAAAAGGCCTGCTCTACAGTATCTCTCAATCAGGAGAGTCCATTGTCCCTCGGCTGTCTGCAGAAGCCAAAGGTAGAGAAGGGCTTGTCTCGAACAGATTTGTGGGTGTTGCATTTGTCTAATAGAGCAAACCCCAATCAAATTCACAGAAAATCCAGTTTTTAAGAGAATTGTATATACGGAATCCTCACCAGGTTAGACTAAAAGGAACACAGATAATGCAACTTAAAAAGAAGACCTTTTAGTCCTTTTAGTTCTTTTTGAGGGAGGGGACAGGATCTTGCTCTATCAATCAGTCTGGAGTGAAGTGGCGCCATCTTGGCTCACTGCAGCTTGGACCTCCTGGGCTCAAACAATCTTCCCACCTGAGCCTCCCCAGTAGCTGGGACTACTGGCACATGTCACCATGCCTAATTAGCCATGTTATCATGGCTAATTTTGTTTTTATTTTTTGTAATTATGAGGGTCTCACTATGTTGCCCAGGCTGGTCTCAAACTCCTGGGCTCAAGTGATCCTTCTACCCCAGCCTCTCAAAGTGCTGGGATTACAGACAAGACCTACCATGCCTGGAAAAAAAGAAGACCCTCAAATTTCTACTGGCAAGAAGCGGGCTGAGACTGCTACTCAGCCACACACATGACACCTTTTTTCTCTTTTTGTGAACAGGAGCGTCTGGAATAGTTATTCTGTGTTCTCTCATATGTTCAGTTGGGGAGGGAGAGGCAGAGATATACAGACAACTTATCAAAGACTATAATGGAGAAATTGTATTTAAGGAAACAAGTCCCACCTGGACCTGATTTAGATGATGGAGGCTAAGCGCCTGGCTGACAGACACTTTGACATGAGCAGATCTCGTGTCAACTTATCACCAAGAGGATGACTCAAGGCTGGGTCGTCTTGGACACGAATCCTACAGCCCCAGTGAAGTTTCAGATGACTACAGTTCTGGCCAACATCTCGACGATCACTTCTTGAGAGATCCTGTCTCTCAGATGGAGAGACAGGATATGGAACCGATGCCACAATAGGATGAGTATTTGGGGAACTTTGGGAGGAGTTGGCAGTATTTTAGATGTGGGAAGAATGTGAATCTTTGGAGCCCATAAGGTGGATTGTAGCTGTCTGCTGGATGGCCCGTGTGGTTCTCACCTGCTAGCAGTCATGCCCTTCCGCAGTCCCCCAGCCCGCCATGCCTCATCGCAACATAATTGGTCTCACAGACAACAGAAGTAGTGTGTTATGGTTTGAATGTTTGTCCCCGCCAAAGCTTACATTGAAATTTAATCCCAAATGTGGCACGCACCATCACACTCAGCCTCCCAAAGTGCTGGGATTACAGGCGTGAGCCACCAGGCCAGCTTGTGTTTCTGATTTTTTCACAGGTGGGGCCTTGCTGAAAAGTCTGCCCCTCCTAGGGCTGGCCCGTTCCTACTGGGCAGAGTGCCTGCCTTTCAAATGCAGACCAACCAATCCAGAGCCCGTACTGCACCACCTCTTCAGTTCAGGTAAAGATGGGGTCCTTATAACACCTCTTTTACTGAGCACTCACAGTGTTAGAGGACTTTTCCTTAGTTCAGCTAAAGATGGTGCCCTTATCACACAGCCACGAAATTTAGGCTCACAGGCAATTAAAGAGTGAGAAAAATGGGATTTATTGGGCGAACAAAAAAGTGGGAAAGAGAAACTCTTAGCAAAGCGGGAGAGAGTGTTTCCTGCCAGTGGACTTGGCACCTCGCAGATTGGATCCCAGGTTCCACGCAGGAAGAGGAGAGGGCAGGCTCCTCCCCGCTGCAAACGGAACAAACTTCCGCGGCTCCACCCCAGTGCTCAGGTAGGTCGGAGGCTCCGCCGGGGAGCCGTTCCCATCTGGCTGTCTCAACGGGGCTCTCAGGGCCACTGTCCAGCTGCACTAATGACTCCAGGGCCAGGTACCAGATAACTAGCCCTCATGCCCCAGAGCCTGCCGAAGGTATTCAGACTCCAATCCTATGCCTGCTTGCCTTGCCTTGCCCATTCCTTCCTTCAAAACCCACAATCAAGCCTCTTGTCCACATTTGCCCTGCTCCTTCTCCCGACGCTGGGGCTTCCCAGTTTGGCGGCCTGTGGCATGGTGTGCTTCTTCCTCTGGGATCTGTGAGCGTAATACACTACCTTTCCTTTCTTTCTTTTTTTCTTTCTTTCGTTTTCTCCTCGCCTTCCCCTGGGATCTGTGAGCATAATACACTCTTTCTTTCTTTCCTTCCTTCTTTCTTTTCTTTCTTTCTTTCTTCCTTTCTTTTTTTCTTTCTTTCTTTCTTCTTTCCTCTCTTTCTCTCTTTCTTTCTTTCTTCCTTTCCTGTCTCACTCTATCACCCAGCCTGTCAGGCTGGAGTGCAATGGTGTGATCTCATCTCACTGCAACCTCTGCCTCCTGGGTTCAAGCGATTCTCCTGTCTCAGCCTCCTGAGTAGCTGGGATTACAGGTGCCTGCAACCACACCTGGCTAATTTATGTATTTTTAGTAGAGACGGGGTTGTACCATGTTGGCCAGGCTGGTCTCGAAACCCCGACCTCAAGTGATCCACCCCCTCAGCCTCCCAAAGTGCTGGGATTACAGGCGTGAGCCACCACTGCACCAGGCAACTTTTAGTTCTTTTATCTCTGTAGTCTTTTTTAACCTAAATAACCCCAGTGGTGATTTTAAAATATGTCCACAAATGCTTTTTCCTTTTCTTTCTTTCTTTTTTTTTTTTTTTTTTAAGAGACAGGGTCTCATTCTGTCACCCAGACTGGAGTTCAGTGGCATGATCTTGGCTCACGGCAACCTCTTCCTCCTGGGTTCAAACAATTATCCTGCCTCAGCCTCTCAAGTAATTGGGATTATAGGTGTGCACTACCACACCCAGCTAATTTTTGTAGTTTTGAGACAGGGTTTCGCCATGTTGGCCAGACTAGTCTGAAACTCCTGGCTTCAGGTGATCCACCTTGGCCTCCCAAAGTGCTGGGTTTACAAGCATGAGACACCACACCAGGCCCCACAAATGCTTTGATTCTCCACATGCAAAGGACACAACTTCCCCTTGAGTGTGGGCAGTGCTTAGTGAGTCACTTCTAATAACCAGAATGTGGCAAAAGTAAAAGCCTGTACCTTCTGGGACCAGGTCATAAAAAGCATGTGGCTTTCCCCTTGCTTTCTCTTGGGCCACCTTGCGAGCTGTTGTTTATTGGTGTTTTAAGTGTTGAAGAAATACATAACTGAAAATGTTCGTTTAACTCACTCCTTTACCATACTTCCCGTGAACCAGCAATTAAATTTAGAGGCTAGATTATCAGGTTAAACATTTTTGGCAAGAGTATTTATAGACTGTCTGAAAAACTTCGTGTCACAATAAATCAGGAGGGACATGATAGGTGCTCTACTGTTAGTGGTGTTAACTTTGATCACTTGGTCCCATTACTAAACATCTGATACTCACATGCTAGAGGAAATTATTGCCTAGAATCCTCCCTGGCCCATTGAGTTGTCATAAGAGCGGTGTTTTTCCCATTCCTCTGATACTTGGCTCAGCCGTAAGACTTGCTTTGGCCAATTGGATGTTAGTGTACATGATACAAGTCGAGGCTTGAGGCATGCCTGCTGAGGCTTGCTTTCCTGTGCTTCCGCCATTACCACGAGGAGGGCTTCTCCCAGACAGCTGTTCTCCGCTGAACCTGAGCCCCAGCCAGAGTCACCCCTTCAAGCAACACTGTCCAGCCAAGCCCAGTCTACATCAGCTGGCTTCCAGATCTGTGCGTGTTTTCAGGAACTTCATTTTGGGTTGGTGTTGTTTGTGGTGGAGTTTTGTTCTTGTCGCCCAGGATGGAATGCAATGGCATGATCTTGGCTCACTGCAACCTCCGTCTCCTGGGTTGAGGCAATTCTCCTGCCTTGGCCTCCCAAGTAGCTGGGATTACAGGCAAGTGCTAACATGCCCAGCCAATTTTGTATTTTCAACAGAGATGGGGTTTATCCATGTTAGGCAGGCTGGTCTCAAACTCCTGACCTCAGGTGATCCACCAGCCTTGGCCTCCCAAAGTGCTGGGATTACAGGCCTGAGCCACCACGCCCAGCCTGGGTTGGTGTTTTTAGGCAGCATTTTGGGAGCCCCTAGGTAACTGATACACACACAGCCAAACAAGACTGCTGCTCTAAGTCAACACCATTCACCAGCCTCCTTTTCTCAGAGAATCAGCCTGCTGGTGCACAGCTGTGGTTTGGGCATGCAGCTGCCGTGTTTAGACAGTAAGACCTGCCTCCAGGACCATGGTGGATCAGACTAGGTTGGACACCTAATGTAAGTGAGGCCTTTGGTTTGGGGTGACAGCAAACTAGATGGTGTGCAGGAATAGTGACATGTAAATGCAGGAGCCATGGAGTGACCATATTCTGCTAGGGAAGCAGGTCTAATGTGAGAAAAAGCAATGAAGCAGATGAAAATTAAGGAGGGCCCTGCCAGTGTTTTAGGTTCTGGCTCCCATCCCTTTCAGAGGCCCAGATCTACCCTGACCTTCCTTTCTAGCAAACTCCATCCTTAAAAGTATCCCTTTTACATTTCAGATAATGTCACTTGTCAACTGAGGAATGACAAGGTTCATAAACTTGGAAAGAAGAGATTTCTTCTCATAAAGGGGTGCAGCCTGCAAGGCGGCCATTGTGACAGGCTGAGAAGCAGAGCCTCCAGCCAGAAGCCAGATCAGACCCTTCCAAAGGCAGAAGAAGAAGACAGGAGTTTATGCTGAATGAGGTGGCTAAATGCACATGTTAGATGAGCTATGGGAGGAGCCCTGAATATTGATGAGAGGAGAAACATGCACATGTGCAATCAAGGTCCGTGCCTCTCCTGGGGACCTGGGTTAGTGTGATCTGAGAGGGTGGCGTTTTCAGGCCTCTGACATCAAAAGATGAAGCAGAAGACTTGAACATCCTCACTGCGCATCCCCTGGAGACCAGCCAGAATGACCTCATGGCCAGTAGTGTCTTATCTAACCGCTCCGTAGCCAGTACTCCTCTTATCAAGGGTGCCAGTCAGTTCTTTTGTCCAGGCCACATAAGGGCCGGGCAGCATCAGGTGGCTGGTTGATATCAGGAATGAAGCCTCTTTCCCAAGGGCTGGTTTCTGCTTAGCCCCCTAGGAAAGAAAGCCTCATGGTGGTTATCCAGGGCATGAGGGATATAATGAGGCGTGTCTGACCTTCCATCCCATCATGACCAGGAACTCAGTTTTCCAGGTTTCTCTGGGGTCCCCTAGGCCGGGTGGTTGGGGGGTGGGGGGAGTCTGGAGACCATCAGTTGCTTGGGAGGCTTAGGATTTCATTTTTATTTCTGATACTGGATTTCTATACTTGCAACTTTTGAAAAAATTTTTGAGACAGGTTCTCACACTGTCACTCCAGCATAGGCTGGAGCATGGTGGCACAATCTCAGCTAACTGCAACCTCTGCCTCCCAGATTCAAGTGATTCTTTTTTTTTTTTTTGAGGCAGAGTTTCGCTCTTGTTACCCAGGCTGGAGTGCAATGGCGCGATCTCGGCTCACTGCAACCTCCGCCTCCTGGGTTCAGGCAATTCTCCTGTCTCAGCCTCCTGAGTAGCTGGGATTACAGGCACGCGCCTCCATGCCCAGCTAATTTTTGTATTTTTAGTAAAGACGGGGTTTCACCATGTTGACCAGGATGGTCTCGATCTCCTGACCTCGTGATCCACCCACCTCGGCCTCCCAAAGTGCTGGGATTACAGGCGTGAGCCACCGCACCCGGCCTCAAGCGATTCTTATGCCTCAGCCTTCCAAGTAGCTGGGATTACAGGCATATGCCACTATACCTGGCTAATTTTTGTATTTTTTAATAGAGATGTGGTTTCGCCATGTTGGCTGGGCTGGTCCTGAACTCCTGGCCTCAAGTGATCTACTTGCCTCGGCCTCCCAAAGTGCTGGGATTATAGGCATGAGTCATCGTGCCCAGCCTATACTTGCATTTTAAGATTTGTAATACACCTGCTTGAACCAGCTTCACACAGGTGTACACCTGACAAGACCTATATTAATGTCTTGTGGCTGTCATGACAAATGACCAGAAACTTGGTGGATTGAAACAACAGAAACATATTCTTTCACAGTTCTGAAGACCAGAAGTCTGGCAGGGTGTGCCCCTCTGAAGACTCCAGGGGAATGGATTAGTCCAATCTCCCATTGCTATAAAGAACTGTCTGTGGCCAGATGCAGTGGCTCACATTTGTAATCCCAGCACTTTGAGAGGCCTTGGCAGGCTGAGGTTATAAGTTTGAGACCAGCCTGGCCAACGTGGTGAGACCCCGTCTCTACTAAAAATAAAAAATAAAAATAAAAATAAATTAGCTGGGCATGGTGGTGCATGCCTGTAGTTCCAGCTACTCAGGAGGCTGAGGCAGGAGAATCACTTGAACCCAGGAGGTGGAAGTTGCAGTGAGCCAAGATGGCACCATTGCACTCCAGCCTGGACAACAAGAGTGAAACTCCACTTCGAAAAAGAAAGAGAGAGAGGGAGGGAGAGAGAGAGAGAGAAAGGAGGGAAAGAAAGAGAGAAAGAGAAGGAAAAGACCTGAGACTGAGCAATTTATGAAGAAAAGGGGTTTAATTGGCTCAGTTCACAGGCTGTAGAGCACGGCTGGGGAGGACTTAGGAGACCTACAATCATGCTGGAAGGGGAAGGGGAAGCTGGCACATCTTCACCGGGCTGGAGCAGAGGAAGAGAGGGAAGGGGGAGGTCCCACACACTTTTACCAACCCGATCTCATGAGAACTAATGACGAGAACAGCAAAGAAGTCCGCGCCCCTCCCCCCGTGATCCAGTCACCTCCACCAGGCCTTTCCTCCAACACTGAGGGTGACAATTCAACAGGAGATTTGGGTGGGACACAGAACCACACCGTATCAGGGAGAATCCCTTCCTGCCTCTTGTGGCTTGTTCCTTGGCTTGCGGCTGTGTCACTCCAGTCCCTGTCCCCCTCTTCACAGTGTCATTCTCCTCTGTGGCTGCATCTTCTTCTGTCTTTTATAGGAAAGGACACTTCTTGAATTTAGGGCCCACCCAGATCAGCCAGGAAGATCCCATCTTAAGATTTCAGTTAATCACATCTGCAAAGAGCCTTTTTCCTAATGAGGTCAACTTAATGAATGCTGGGCGTTAGGGCAAGCACCTCACGCTCAGGCAGGCTTCTTGGCAGGCCTCAGTCAGAACACCCTCAAACTTGGTGCATCTGCCAGGACAGCGGCGCATGCCTCTAATCCCAGCACTTTGGGAGGCTGAGGCAGGCAGATCACTTGAGATTCGGAGTTTGAGAGCAGCCTGGCCAACATGGTGAAACCCTGTCTATACAAAAGATACAAAAATTAGCTGGGTGTCATGGTGCATGCCTGTAATCCCAGCTACTTGAGAGGCTGAGGCACGAGAATGGCTTGAACCTGGGAGGCGTTCTGTCACCCAGGTTGCAGTGAGGCCCTGACCAATAGTCACTGCATTCCAGCCTGGGTGACAGAGCAAGAAACCATCTCAAAAAAAAGGGGGGGGTGCATGTGTTATATCCAGATTCCAAACATACAGAATTTTAAATATCCACAAAAGTTGTGTGTGGTCTGAAAAATAAGAGAAAGCAAGATTCAAACAAGTTTTAAATTCTTTCATATTGAAAGGAGCAAGGATTTACCTATTTATGGATCCCTATTAAAGGTGGCTGAATTAAGCAATGTGTATAACTGTTGTGTAGCAACACTTCTTCAGGTTATGGGGGTCATTGACAAAACAACTGTAGAAAGGGATCCGCGTGACGATTGGCAGTGGGAAGAGTCATTCTAGATCCCTGCAGCATCAGGACCCACGTTGGCCTAAAGTCTCTGACCTCCTGGCTTCAGTTAACCAGCATAGTAACTATTCTTTTTTTTTTTTTTCCAGACAGAGTCTTGTTCTGTCACCCAGGCTGGAGTGCAGTGGTGTGATCTCAGTTCACTGCAGCCTCCGCCTCCCAGGTTCAAGCGATTCTCCTCCTCAGTCTCTGGAGTAGCTGGGGTTGCAGGCACACACCATCACACACAGCTAATTTTTGTATTTTTAGTAGAGATTGGGTTTGGCCATGTTGGCCAGGCTGATCTCAAATTCCTGACCTCAGGTGATCCACCTGCCTCAGGCTCCCAAAGTGCTGGGATTACCAGTTTCATGAAATGCTGATGAGTCACTGTACCAAATCATCTCTCTTTTTACTACTTGGCAACCTTGGCGCGTGCCACCATGCCTGGAGGATTTTTTATTTATTTATTTTTTTAAAGGTGGGGTTTCACCATGTTGGTCAGGCTGGTCTTGAACTCCCGACCTCAGGTGATCCACCTGCCTTGGCCTCCAAAGTTCTTGGATTACAGATGTGAGCCACCACACCAGGCCCTGGAGAGTTTTTTAGATCATCTTTTATAGAGATGGGTGGGGTCTAACTATGTTTCCCAGGCTAGTTTCCAAGTCTTGGCCTCCAGTGATCCTTCCACCTCAGCCTCCCAAAGTGCTGAGATTAAAGGCATGAACCACCATAACCATTCAGGTATGTATCTTTTGATCGGAGAAGATTTATAATTAAGTACTGAAAACTTGTGAGACTCAAAACCATACCATAGTATTAATACGAAATTTGTTTAAGTGGGGATATGTGCATATTTGGTATTTTATGTTCTTAATATAGTTAAGAGAATTTGACCTGTTAAAAAGGTCAGACATGTAACACAAAGTTAAAAGGTATAAGTCAATAGTTAATTTAGGCTAGTGATTTAAGAATTAAGACTTAATTAGTTTCTTTACCATATTGAAATGCTTAAGAGAGAATTTGTTTTTCTTCCTTTGCAAATTTAATTTCTTAGATTTCCTATAATTATTTAGTATTCAGGATTTTTTTGTTGTCGAAAAAATTTTTGTTGTTGAAAAAGAAAGCAGAAGTACTCTAAAAGGAAATCACTGGTTAGGTGCAGTGGCTCATGCTTGTAATCCCAGCACTGTAATCCCAGGCTGATGTGGGCAGATTACCTGAGGTCAGGAGTTCGAGACCAGCCTGGCCAACATGGCAAAACCCCATCTCTACTAAAAATACAAAAATTAGTCAGGCATGGTGGCACACACCTGTAATACCAGCTACTCAGGAGGCTGAGGCAGGAGAATTGCTTGAGCCTGGGGAGGTGGAGGCTGCAGTGAGTCCGAGATTGTGCCACTGCACTCCTGCCTGGGTGACAGAGCAAGACTGTCTCAAAGAAAAGAATAAGGAAATCAGTTACATCAAATTTATAAATGTGGTTGAAAAGGTTTAGAGATGGTTAGTTAACTAAGATAGGCTGAGTACAGTGGCTCAAACCTACAATCCTAGCACTTTAGGAGGCTAAGGCGGGTAGATTGCTTGAGTTCAGGAATTGGAAAGCAGTCTGGGCAACATGGCGAAACCCCATCTCTAGAAAAAAAATAGCCAAGCATGGTGGTGAGCGCCTGTAGTGCCAGCTACTTGGGGGCTGAGATAAAAGGACCACTTGAGCCCTGGAGTTGAGGCTGCAGTGAGCCAAGATCACACCACTGCACTCCAGCTTGGGTGACAAAGCGAGACCTTGTCTCAAAAAAGAAAAAAAAATTAATGAAGTTAGTAAATAAGACCAAGTATTATCCAAAGATTCTCTTAAATCTGATTCCTGAGTATCCCAGAGGTATGATAAGAAAAATGAGATCGGCCGGGCGCGGCGGCTCAAGCCTGTAATCCCAGCACTTTGGGAGGCCGAGGTGGGTGGATCACGAGGTCAAGAGATGGAGACCATCCTGGTCAACATGGTGAAACCCTGTCTCTACTAAAAATACAAAAAATCAGCTGGGCATGGTGGTGCGTGCCTGTAATCCCAGCTACTCAGAAGGCTGAGGCAGGAGAATTGCCTGAACCCAGGAGGCAGAGGTTGCGGTGAGCTGAGATCGCGCCATTGCACTCCAGCCTGGGTAACGAGAGCGAAACTCCGTCTCAAAAAAAAAAAAAAAGAAAAAATGAGATCTATAACCTAAGCTTTAATAACTAATGAAAATATACATTTAGGATTTGTGTGTTTCATATGCTGAAAATTAAAACATAAAGGCAAAATGAACATCTGCGTAGTTCCTCTGTACCTAAAAACTACCCTCAAGGACACCAAAAACATTGTTTTAACAAATCCACGCCATCCCTTTTCCATTTCTGGCTGCCAATGTATCAAATACTTTTTAAGGTCTGACTAAAATACACCAAGTTAAAATTTTTTTTTTAAGTTTACCTTTCTATCTTCAGATCACATGTAAATCTGTCCTGCTTCAAGCCACCTTTTGCTTGATTTATAACTATTGTGTGAACTTGAAGTGCTTTGCCTTGAGTTGTCATAGTCAGTGAAATGTGTTAAGCCGTGGTAGGTAAGCGGCAGAGCTCTGGAGCAGACTGCTTGGGTGCAAATCACAGCTCTGCTACTGTGCTGAACTCTCAGTGCCTCTTTGCTCATCTGTAAAAGGTGGTAGAAATTGTGTCTACTGCACAAAAGCTATTCTGAGGATTAAATGATATGATCAATAGATTAAATTCTATGGTAAGTGCTTAGAACAATGCCTGGCACTTGGCAGACATTCAATCAATAAATAAGACATCAGCATGTTTGTGAACTTCAGTGTTCTTAAACTGTGTGACGGCACTGCAAGCTCACTGTGCTAAGAGATCAGTCTTACTGAGTTGAATACAGAGGGAGGATTTCTCAAATCTCTGCAGCAAGGTTGCTGGGTTCAAAGAAATGGATTCTGGATCCAGTGCTTGTTCAAACAGCAGCCTCGCTGGGCTGACTAGAAAAACAGTCTCTTTAGTCATCGATTAATTTTTTCTCTCTATCTACAAAGCAAGATGACAAAGGGCAGCAGTGTGGAGGAAGATATCTCTTATTTGTGTTCCAAATGAGAGCTTTCCTAAAATTTGATGGACAGTGTTATGCTTAATTTTATTTATCACTTTGGCCAAGCTATGGTGCCCAGTAGTTGGGTCTAACACTAGTCTGACTGTTGCTGTGAAGATAATTTGTAGATGTGATTAACATTTAAATCAGTTGACTTTAAATAAAGGAGATTTTTACCCTAGATAATGTAGGTGACCCTCATCCAATCAGTTGAAGGCCTTAAGAGCAAAGCCTGGAGGTTTTCAGAGAATAAGGAATCTGCTTCAAGACTGTAATATAGAAATCCTGCCTGAGTTTTCAGCCTGCCAACCTGCCCTACAGATTTGAGACTTGCCAAGTTCCACAGTTGCATAAGCCAGTTTCTTAAAATAAATCTCTCTCTATGTTAGTCTGCTAGGGCTACCATACAAAGTACCACAGACTGGGTGGCTTAAACAACAGAATTTTATTCTTTCACAGTTCTGGAGGCTAGAAGTCCAAGATCAAGGTGCTGGCAGGGTTGGTGTCTGTTGACGCCTTTCTTCCTGGCTTGTAGATATCTGCTTCTTGCTGTGTCCTGGCGTGGCCTTTCTTCTGTGTACTTGCAGAGCAAGAGGTCTCTTGGTGCCTCTTCCTCTTCTTATAAGGACAGCAGTCCTGTTGGTTTGGGCCCCACCCTTATGATTTCATTTACTCTCAGTCACGTCGTTCAGGGCCCTATCTCCAAACACAAACACACTGGGGTTAGGGCCTCAACCTGTGAATTTGGGGAGGACACAATCCAGTGCAGAATTCTATTCAACTGTTTGTCTGTCTGTCTGTCTATATCTGTCTATCTGTCTACCTGTCTGTCTGTCTCTGTCTATCTATCTGTATGCCTCTGCCTATCTGTCTGTGTATCTCTCTATCTATCTGTCTTCTATTTATCTCTCTACCTTCTGACTGTCTGTCTTTCTATCCCTCTATCCATCTATCTATCCGTTCATCCTATTTGTTCTGTTTCTCTGGAAAGGCCCCAACTGACACAGCAGAATGAAATGTGAAACTTCATCATATATAGTCATTCAACTGACTCCAGTGCTGGCCTTTATAATCTATCACCAACCTATTGGTTGTCTAATGTAAGTAGTTATACCTAGATTTCCTAAAAATAAAATTGATAATGAAAAAAAATGCTTAAGTCTTGAAACTACTTGAATACATTCTTTTTTTTTTTTTTTTTTTTGAGGCAGAGTCTCACTCTGTCACCCAGGCTGGAATGCAGTGGCACAATCTAGGCTCACTGCAACCTCCGCCTCCCAGGTTCAAGTGATCCTCCTACCTCAGCCTCCCAAGTAGCTAGGACTGCAGGCATGTGCCACCATGCCCAGTTAATTTCTGTGTTTTTAGTAGAGATGGGGTTTCACCATGTTAGCCAGGCTGATCTCAAACTCCTGACCTCAGGTGATCTGCCCACCTCAGCCTCCCAAAGTGCTGGGATTAAAGGAGTGAGCCACTGTGCTCAGGTCTTGAGTAAACTCTTGAAATAAAAAGTAAAGTATCGCAAATGAGTGTTTAATATTTCTGCAGACAAAGTAGCTTTGAAATCAACAGCATTACAGGTTTTTGTTGTTTGTGTTTGAGACAGGGTCTTGCTCTGTTGTACAGGCTGGAGTGCAGTAGTGTGATCAGGGTTCAATGCACCTGGCTTTGCTTACTGTTTTTTTTTTTTCCTAATTCCCAGGTCTGTGAATATTGCATTACAGTTTTATGAATTAAAATGAAGAGGTCAGGCACAATGGCTCAGGCCTGTAATCCTAGCATTTTGGGAGGCTGAGGTGGGCAGATTGCCTGAGCTCAGGAGTTCAAAACCAGCCTGGGCAACATGGTGAAACCCCACCTCTACTAAAAATACAGAAAATTAGCTGGGCATGGTGGCACATGCCTGTAATCCCAGCTACTCAGAGGCGGAGGCAGGAGAATCACTTGAACCCAGGAGGCAAAGGTTGCAATGAGCCAAAATCATGCCACTGAACTCTAGCCTGGGCAACAGTGTGAGACTGTCTCCAGAAAATAAAAAAATGAAAAAATAAAATTAAAAAAATAAAATGAAAGGCCGAGGCGGGCGGATAATGAGGTCAAGAGATTGAGACCATCCTGGCCAACATGGTGAAACCCCATGTCTACTAAAAATACAAAAAATAGCCAGGCATGGTGGCATGTGCCTGTGGTCCCAGCTACTCGGGAGGCTGAGGTGGAAGAATTGCTTGAATCCAGGAGGCAGAGGTTTCAGTGAGCTGAGATTGTGCCACTGCACTCCAGCCTGGCGACAGAGAAAGACTCCGTCTCAAAAAAATAAATAAATAAATAAATAAATAAAATAAAATGAAGACATGTTTATAGCAGCCCTATTTGTAATTGCCCCAAACTGGAAACAACTCAAATAACTCTCAACAAACAAATGGATAAATTGTAGTACATCCATACAATGAAATACTACTTGGATGTTTTTTAAAAAGTATTCATACATCTTAAAACATGAATGAATAAGTGAAAGAAGTCAGTCTCAAAAGGTTACCACCTACCTGACTTCTCCCACCAGGTCTGCCAATAATTTCCTAATGTGTTCTTTTTTCTCCAGGTGTTTGCTGCTCACAATTTTGGCAAATAGAGGAATAAATTCTATTATCAAATTCCTTAATTTCAAGAGAACCTGTGAAACGAGTATCATACAATCGGATGGATTTTTTTCCACTAAAACAACAAAGAAGTTCTTTCTGAAATCACAACTTGGGGACTTAAGTTTTAATTTAAATTCTTGCAAGAGATGCCATGATGTCAGGGTGAGACCACAGAGTACAGGGAAACCACATCCTTTTGGAAACAGCAGTGTCTACCAGTGCAGAGAGAGCTGCTCTGTAGACAGAGAGCAGAAAGGGAGAGCACAATTTTACTAATGCCAACAGCAGGGACATGCAAAGGAGGGCAGCCTCCAACTCCTTCCAGCTGGAAGTGAGCAAAGCACTGGGAAGGGCAAAATGAGGCACAATTCTCAAACCCCTTTATCAAGTTTTTTTTTTTTTTTTTTTTTGAGGCAAAGTCTTACTCTTGTCGCCCAGGCTAGAGTGCAGTGGTTCAATCTCAGCTCACTGCAATCACCACCTCCTGGGTTCAAGTAATTCTCCTGCCTCAGCCTCCCAAGTAGCTGGGATTACAGGCATATGCCACCATGCCCAGCTAATTTTGTATTTTTAGTAGAGACAGGGTTTCACTCTGTTTGTCAGGCTGGTCTCAAACTCCTAACCTCAGGAGATTCACCTGCCTGGCCCTCCAGAAGTGCTGGGATTACAGGCGTGAGCCACCGTGCCCGGCCTATTATTATTATTCTTTAACAAGAAAGAAACTTAGAAGAGGAACTTTTCTACTTCCCACATCTCATTTCTTTTTAGATATGAAGTCTATTTTTACAGGAAGACGAATCCATTCTGTCACCATTTAGGATACTATTTGCTTTAATTACCTACTGCTACAGAACAAATGTCCCTAAACCTTAGTGGCTTAAAACAAGTATTGTTCCTCATGATTCTGCTGGCCTCCTCTGGGCTCACTACGGCAGAGGGGCCAGATGGCGCCATTCATATATCTGGGGCCTTTGTACAGATGCCAGCTGGGCTTCTCCTCCCATCCAGTGGACTCTGGGTATTCCAAGTGATTAAAAATGTAATTTACAATACTCCTCAAGGCCTATTCTTGAAGTCTTCACAGTGTCACTTCTGCTGCATTTTACTAGTTACAACAAGTCTCAAGACCAGCCCAGAGTCAAGGGGTAGAGAAATAGGTCCCACCTCCTGATTTAGAGAGAAGCAGCAAAGTCACATTGCAAAGGAGTGAGGACACAGGGACACTATTCACTGGGGGCCATGGCTGTAACAGTCTACCACCACACAATTGTTGGTGATATTTAAATCGGGTATAAACATTGATTAAATTGCTCTTGGCTCTGAACCATTAGTCAACTGGATGCAATAAGGCTAAAAATAAATTTTGGATTGGAAGCCCACATTCAGTTCAGCTTTAATGTACTTAACCCTTATTTTGAAATGATGAGAAATCACTTATAAATGAGTCAGAGAACCTTGACCTCCTGTTTTTTTTAATGGGGATTTTTACTATAGACTTAGAGAACAGTAATGCGTAATCCATTAGCTATTTTAAATGCGCTATTATTTCTAATTGTAGGTCAACTCTCTTTGGTTTCCTAATGTCTAAACATTTCACAATTTGTAGAATTATGAGAGGATCCAACTCCCCCGAGGATGTGAGCCCATCTGAACACAATTGTACACCACAGCTGGACCACTGTTAGCTTCCTGGGGTGGAAGACACAGAGGAAGAGCAGGATCATCCTGTACTTACGGCTCAGCCTTGGCCCTTGTCGCCACAGGCTGCCAAGCCTGTCACACTCTGGCAATAAGGAGCAATGCTTGGATGGGGACCAGGGCCATGCTTATATCTGACCACCTCTGCAGTCTGGGCGAATTCCAAGAAATCCCTCAGAAGCAAGTGCCATGCAGATATATCTAGGCGGGGGAACTGCCTACACACCTGTGCCGGTTATTCACCCTCACCAAATTCTTCATGCTCTTTCCCACTTCAAAGCTTTGCTTTAGCAGTTCTGCCTGACCATGGCCTTGACTCTCAAGGACATTTAGGTAAGTCATGTCCTTACTGAAGCTTAGGGGCTTAAGCTAGGGACTCGGCATCCTGGAGGTACTCCCTGACTTGCAACTCTATGTAGCACTCCATCCAGATTTTCAGCCTCCATCCATCCTTTGGGGATGTTTTATCCTCTTATCCCCTGAGACATGGGGTGCTTTCTGTGACCCACCAGCCTCAGGGCCTTAATTCTGGAGGAGACATGATGCTACCCTGGGAACGGGTCCTTCCAGAACACCAGGCAGCTGGAGAGCTCTGGATGTGACAGAGGAACAAGGAAACGAAGAAACAGAGACAGAATTGAGGAAAGGAGGAAGGGAAACGATGGCTCCGGGAGTCAAACGTTTCCTTTTCCAGACTTCTGCTGATGCTGAGCTGGGCTGTAGAGTGCCAACAAGGAGCTGGGAGGGGTTTGCACACGTGTTGCTGGACATGGATGGGGTGGTGTGTGTGCCAGGATGGAGGCCTTCCTGGGCAGCTGCTACAGGACAGGCGCTCCAGTCAAGGCATCAAGACAGAGCTAAGGCTTTGTCCCAATCCAAGAGAAGCCGCAAACCTCCCACAGGTTCTGAGTTTTCTTCTGAAGCTAACTTCTTGGGACTGAATTGAGTGAAACAATCACATGGTTAAAGCGTTTAAGGGCTGTATATGCCCTTGTGCTGTAATGTCATCGACAATGTCATTTCTTTCTCCCTGCACAAAATAACTAAAATATTGATGAATCCAGGTGGCTCTCCCCTCTGCCTCCCTATCCTCCACCTCTTATGCAGTTTCGAGGACATTCCCCTCTGTTTCCTCCTCCCTTCCTCTCCATCCCTCCCAGGTATACCCTCAGCTCTTCGTGGTCTCTCTCTCCTGACAGCAGCACTCCCCAAGACTCCCTCTTCAGGCCTCCTTCCCTTACCACCTCCAAGGCCATGGCTCCAGGACACAAGCTGATCACCTTGCCCAACCCCAAGTCCTTGATGACACTCAGCACTTACAGGTTCAAGTCCAAGCTCCCTAGCATAGCACTGAAGTCATGGCTCAGTTTACCCTTCCAAGCCTGTCTCCCCCAACTCCTGCCCTCCTCCTCTCATCACTGCCAAATACATCGAACACTCCCATGTGGCTGGGCTTTAGCCCAAGCTGCTCTCTCTTCCCACAAGGCTCTTCTCCAACTTGCTGCCAAAACACAAAGTTGCTTGGAGGTGAAGGCAAATATTAGTTCAGCTGGCAAGCTCCTCTCCATGTCCTCATCAAAGCCCCCAGCTCCATGAGCTTCTGGGCTGTTCCTGTGGATTTTTGCACTCTCTGTGTTGAAACATCTGTAACGGGTTATAGCTGGGAGTTGGAATGTCTGTCTCCCTTTTCACTGAGAAGAAGGGGGTCCTTATAGGCTCAAGCCCCCCACCCCCCGCACTGCCCCTGCCCCTGCCCTGTGCTCTGTCTCCTTCCTTTCAATATCGTGAGCAGTTCCTCTCACCTAGTAGGTTCTCCTTAGACATCTGGGAGGTCATCTATCCAGTGCCCTTGCAGATTTGTGCAGTTGCTTTTTCAACAGGCTCCATATCCCTCTTCCCAAAATCTAAAATTAGGTCTTTGACAGTTCCTGAAAATGTTAGTACCGTATAACCCAGCAACTCCACTCCAAGGTAGATAGCCAAAAGAATTGAAAACATATTCCACACAAAAATGTACACCCGAATGCTCATAGAAGCATTATTCACAAGAGCCAGGAAGTGGAAACAATCCAAATGTCCATCAGCCCACAAAGGCATAAGTGAACTGTGAGATATCCATGCCACGGAATACCATTTGACAATACAAGGAATGAGGGACTGATTCATGCTACAACACGGATGGGCCTTGAAAACATGCTAAGTGCAAGACACCAGTTACAAAAGATCACATATCGTATGATTTCATTTATGTGAACTGTTCAGAAACGGTCAAATTTATAGAGAAAGAAAGTAGAAGAGGGTCTGGGGCAAAGTGGGGCCTGAGATTGGCTGTGAATGAGTATGGCTTTCTTTTTAGAGATGGAAAGCGGGGGCCAGGTGTGGTGGCTCATGCCTGTAATCCCAGCACTTTGGGAGGCCAAGGCAGGTGAATCACGAGGTCAAAAGATCGAGACCATCATGGCCAACATGGTGAAACCCCGTCTCTACCAAAAATACAAAAATTAGCTGGGCATGTGTCTGTACTCCCAGCTACTCGGGAGGCTGAAGCAGGAGAATCGCTTGAACATGGGAGGCAGAGGTTGCAGTGAGCTGAGATTGTGCCACTGCACACCAGCCTGAATAACAGAGTGACTCCATTGAGAGAGAGAGAGAGAGAGAGAGAGAGAGAGAGAGAGAGAGAGAGAGAGGCGGGGAAAGGGTTGTGGTCATGGGTGCACAACATGGGACCCATGGATTTGTGCCCTGGAGATGAGTTATTGTTACAGCACGTGGGTTATACAGAATTAGGCCATCAGTGCTGCGGCGTTCTCATCCTTTGAGGGCCAGATATCTTTTCCGTTCTAAGCTCAAGAAAATCGCCTTAGGAACAGCTCCCTCCTCTTGGGCTCCTCTTCAGCCCTACTATCCCCTTTCTCTCCCCATGTGTGATGGGGGCTGCCTGGGTGGGGCTGTCAGCGGCAGGTCGGGTGAGGAGCCCCTAGGCGCATCCCTAGGAAGGCTCACCCGGAGGCCTCCTGCACGCGCCCAGGTGCCAGCCACTGCGGGCCTCTGGGGCCAAAGCCGGCAGAAGGGGAGACGCTGGGTGGTCTGCACCACTGCCCAGCCCCCGAGGGATGCAGGCCTAGGGAAAAGCTGACTCGTGACACTAAAGGAGCTCTTTCAGCTTCTTCCACGCTCTTAGCGCCAGCGCAGGTCCTGGTAGACCCCGAAGCCAAACATATTCGAATTCCGAGTCCGCTCGACCTCCAGGGATCCGCCACGTGGGTTCGGTCCCCACCCCCGTCGCTGCTGACCTCCGGCCGCCGGGGCGTGGGGGGCCAAGGAAGGAGACAGAAGTACAGACGCCGTCCAGGACAGCGGGGGCACATGGGGCTGCGTCCTGGGTGAGCGCGATGCTCGCCCAAGAACCACTGGAGATGGAGAGTTTCGGGGAGGGAAACCCGGCGCACGAATTCAGGGCCCTGAGTCGGCGAAATGCGCCCTGACTCCCCCTGACCGAGAGCCGGCTCAGAATCAAAGGGACGGCGCGGGGTGGGAGGTCTGGGAAGTGGCAATATTTGTATTAGGGAGAGAAGGAAAAAGGAGTGTGAGCCGCAGGGCTGGGGGGAAGCGGGAGATCGCGGATCGCAGGGACAGCGGTGTGCGGCGGCCCGTGGCCGCGGGGAGGAGCCGGGCGAGCTGGGCACCTGCGGCGGGACGGCGGCGGTCACCGGCCGCACCGAGATGGTTCCACCACCGCACCGGGCGCTGGCCGTTCGTCCGCTCCAACCCAAACCGCGTTCCAGCCTCCCCGCCGCCGCGTGGTTTTGCCTCTGAAGCGCGCGCAGACCCGCAGAGCGCGTTTCAGAGGCAAACTCAAGTCTGTGGCGATTTGTGATAGAAGTTATAGGAAACACATGAACACAGACCTTGAAACACATTCATTTAAAAAATAAAGAAGTCACTCTAAATCCACTTCCCAGAATGAACTCAATTCAGCAGCCTGAGGAGCAGGACAGAGTGGTGAAAGGCGCGCGCCCCTCCGGGAGCGTCGCTTGCCCCACCCACTCGCCCACTCTTCTGCCTCCCGCCGAAGGGCAGAGGCGCCCCAGGGGCTGGCGGTGGATGTAAGGAGTGCGCTTTCCTTCTGGGCCTTCTCGCTCTTGACTCCTGTTACGTTTTTAGATTACAAAAGTAATTTATATTATTTAAAAATCCATAAAATACATTGTGACAGTGCAGAATAATGGTCCTCCAAAAACGTCCACGTCTTAATGTCTAGAATCTGTAAACATGTTACATGGCAAAATAAATAAATAAATAATGTGGAAGGCCTTTGCCAATGTGATCAAGCTAAGGATTTTAATTTTTAAATTTTTATTTTATTTATTTATTTTGAGACAGTCTTCCTCTGTCGCCCAGGCTGGAGTGTAGTGGCACCATCTGGGCTCACTGCAACTCCCCCTCCCAGGGTCAAGCAATTCTCCTGCCTCAGCCTCCTTCGCAGCTCAGATTACAGGAGCCTGCCACCACACCTGGCTAATTTTTGTCATTTTAGAAGTGACAGGGGTTTCACCATGTTGGCCAGGCTGGTCTCGAACTCCGGACCTCAAGTGATGCATCTGCCTCAGCCTCCCAAAGCGCTGGCTGGGATGACATGTGAGAGCCACTGCGCCTGGCAACCAAAGGATTTTTAGACCGGGTATTACCCTGGATTATCTGGGTGGACACAATGTCCAGTGACCACAGGGGTCCTAGAAGAGGGAGGCAGAGGAAAAGCGAAGGCAGAAGGAGAGGTCAGAGGGAGTTTTCTTCAGGGAGGAAGAAGCGGGGCACCGGCCAAGGAATGCGGGCAGCTTCCAGAAGGTGGGAAACACAAGGATGCAGATTCTCCCTGAGCCTCCAGAAGGAACCTAGTCCTGCAGACACTTTGATGTTAGCCCAGTGTGACCCACTGCGTGCTCTGACCTCCAGAACTGTGCGAGAATCCTCTGTGTTGTTTTAGGCCACTCAGTCTGTGGCGATTTGTTATAGGAGTCATAGAAAATACATGAACACATAGATTTAAAAAATAGTCACTCGTAATCCACTTCCCAGAATGAACTCATTCAGCAGCTGAGGAGCAAGACTGACAACTGGAAGCACTTGAAAGGTGGAAGCACTGTCTGGCTAAGGCTGGCGTGTTCAGATGAGAACCCTGCTAGCAATTCTTCTGGTTCACATGGTCCACTAAAAGGAATCAGGGCTCTGTGCAGAAATGGCGACTTCCGGGGTTAAGGCTGGAGAGGAACAAGATAAACTCAGAATATGTTATTCTGGCAGACAAAGTGCCCAAAGAATGGTAGGAATTCATTCAAAGGACAAAAGCTTGAAGGGGCCCTCATTGGCCAAATCTGGAATCTTCTAAGTAACAATCATGTTAGTATTGAATTGTAACCCTTTTTTTGTTGTTGTTTAGCAGCTGGGATTACAGGCACCTGCCACTATGCCTAGTTGATTTTTGTATTTTTAGTAGAGATGGGGTTTTGCCATGTTGGCCAGGCTGGTCTTGAACTCCTGGCATCAAGTGACCCTCCTGCCTTGGGTTCTGAAAGTGCTGAGATTACAAGTGTGAGCTACCACACCCAGTCTATAACTCTTCTTACTTTATTATAAACACAGTCTTAAGAACCCACGAGTACATACAGGTACAGTAATGAAAAAATAAAGAGGGAGAAGAAAACTATTCCTTATGGTAGAATATCAACTAACATTTTCAGAAAAGTTAATGGAATAAGAAAATGCCTCTTGGAACCACCGTAGTGATGATTGTGTAAGGGAGAATCATCAGTTATGCTAAGTTGTGAGAAAAGTTTGAGAAATAGCATTTGTGTATGGTCTCAATCTATCTCCCCATGAGGGAGGTTCCCAGTAATGACCGAGGGGCAAACAGTCACTTTACCGTGGGGAAACTTGACAAACCTTACTCCAACGAGCAAAATCAACATCACCAACAGCGGGACACATGGGCCATACGTGCTTCTGGCCCTCTGTGCGTGTTAGCCCTCTGCGCTAACTGTGCAGAACCTGCATTCAGTCGTGAGGAAATACCAACACATCAAACAAAGGAACGTTTTCCAAAATAATCGGCTTCTGCCCTACAAAAATGTAAATGTCATTTTTGACAAAGACTGAAGAAGTGTTTCTTACTGAAGAGGACTAAAGAGGCCCGACGACCAACCCCAGTGTGGATTCTGGATAGTGGCCTGGACAAAAGATGTTTGTTTGTTTGTTTTCATTATAAAGGAAATCAGTCGTACTAAAGCATAGATGAACCTTGAGGACACTGTGTGTAGTGTAATAATCCAGACATGCCAGATGTGGTGGTGCCTGTAATCACAGCCCTTTAGGAGGCTAAGGCAAGGGCTCGAGCTCAAGAGTTCCAAACTAGTTTGGGCAATATGGTGAAACCCCATATATGCAAAAATTAGCCAGGCATGGTGTCCCGAGCTTGTAGTCTCAGCTACTTAGAGGTGGAGGCTGCAGTCAGTTGTAATTGTGCCATTGTACTCTAGCCTAGGCAACAAAGGGAGACTCTGTCTCCAAAAAAAAAAAAAGGGGAAATACACATTTAAGTATTTGGGGACAAAAAGGCATCATGTCTACAATCTCCTAAATGATTAGAAAAATTAATATATATAAGTTATAACTGTATGGACAGAGAGAAAGAGAAGGGTAAAACAAATGTGGCAAAATGTTAAAATTTGGGGAATGTGAGGAATGTATACAGGAATTTGTACTATTTTTCCAACTTTTCTATAAGCTTAGAAGTAAGCAGTTTATGACACAAGAACAGAAAACCAAACACCACACGTTCTCACTCATAAGTGGGTGTTGAACAATGAGAACACATGGACATAGGGAGGGGAACATCACACACCGGGGTCTGTTAGGGGGTGGGGGGCTAGGGGAGGGATAGCAGGAGATGGGGGGATAGGGGAGGGATAGCATTAGGAGAAATACCTAATGCAGATGACGGGGTGATGGATGCAGCAAACCACCGTGGCACATGTATACCTATGCAACAAATCTACATTATCTGCACATGGACTCCAGAACTTAATTTTTAAAATAACAAAATTACCAAAACTCTATTGGGATTTTAAGTGAGATCCTATTAAAAATTAAGATTAAAAGCTAAGTTACATATTAGTTATTTTCAAGTTTCCAATTTAAAACTACACACTTCTCTTTTTGTAATCTAAAACTTCTTTTTTTGGATTTTAGCGTGGTTTAATTTTCTGTCTTCTAAATCCAACATTTAAACACTATCTTTTAAAATGTTGCCCATGTATATAATTACAATGAACATTTGTGTATTTACTGTGCTATTAGGTAGTTTTAATACCTTGCCTGTACATTCTTTTGGATTTTCCATGTAGACTTTTTTTTTTTTTTTTTTTTTTAGACGGAGTTTCTCTCTTGTTACCCAGGCTGGAGTGCAATGGCGCGATCTCGGCTCACTGCAACCTCCGCCTCCTGGGTTCAGGCAATTCTCCTGCCTCAGCCTCCCGAGTAGCTGGGACTACAGGCATGCATCACAGTGCCCAGCTAATTTTTGTATTTTAGTAGAGACAGGGTTTCTTCTTGTTGACCAGGGTGGTCTTGATCTCTTTGACCTCGTGATCCACCCACCTCGGCCTCCCAAAGGTAGATCATCTTTTTATCTGTAAATAGAGAGAGCCATATTTACTTTTTTTACAGAAAAGTTTTTTTATTTCTTGTTCCTAACTGATTGAGCTGGTTAACACTTCTAGCACAATTTGATTAGAGGCACCCTTTTTTGACCTCTTGACATGAATTGGAATACTCCTAATGATAAATATAAAGCTTAGTCTTAAGATTTGGTAGAAATACAGGTCATTCCTATTTTTAGTTCTAGTTTTCTATAAATTTATATTTGAATTGCAATAGAAAATTTTATCAGATGCCTCTTCTGTCTTATGCAGTTATTTTTTTCTTTGTAACTTTTGGTTAATTATATTAACAGATTTTCTAATGTTAAAAATCTTGTTTTCCTGATATAAATCCAGTTTGCTAAAGATGATTACAGTCTTTAATACAAACACTGTAATATAAAATAAATTACTTGTTTCCTAATATTTGTAAAAAAAAATGAAATGCATTTTCTCATTTTAAAAAAGTAAGCAGTTAAAAAAATTAGAAGAGGATCAAGCAACTAGAATGGGGCTCTCTGTAAAGGAAACAATTCTAAGGCCTTAGGGTGGAGATGCAGTGAGCTGTCTACGTCTGGGCAGCCAGGGCTCTGGGGTGTCCTAACACAGGCATGCTCAGGAACAAGGGATGCAGGGTCCCAGCCACACTGGTGGGGCAGAGAGAGGTTAGAAGCATCAGAACAGAAGCCCCATCCACTTAAAGAG
Source organism: Leontopithecus rosalia (assembly GCA_028533165.1). Lineage (NCBI taxonomy): Eukaryota > Metazoa > Chordata > Mammalia > Primates > Cebidae > Leontopithecus > Leontopithecus rosalia. The sequence goes on from CM052649.1 coordinate 9,729,091, forward strand.
ATGGGCCAGAATCCAGGAAGGCATGGATTCTGGGTTTGGTTCAGATGGGTATCCATCCAAAGAGTTTCAATGGGAAGGTGTGATGGTTAATGCTGAGTGTCAACTTGATTGGACTGAAGGATGCAGTATTGATCCTGAGTGTGTCTGTGAGGGTGTTGCCCAAGGAGATTAACATTCGAATCAGTGAACTGGGAAAGGCAGACCCACTCTTAATTGGGTGGGCAGCATCTAATCAGCTGTCAGTGAATATAAAGCAGGCAGAAAAAGGTGGAAAGGTAAAACTGGCCTAGCCTCCTAGCCTACATCTTTCTCCCACACTGGACACTTCCTGCCCTCGAACATCAGACTCGAAGTTCTTCAGTTGTGGGACTCGGACTGGCTCTCCTTGCCCCTCAGCTTGCAGATAGCCTATTGTGGGACCTTGTGACCGTGTAAGTTATTACTTATTAAACTCCCCTTTATACACACACACACACACACACACACACACACACACACACACACACAATCTCCTATTAGTTCTGTCCCTCTAAGAGAACCCTAATACAGAAGGTAAGGTGGAAAAGCCAGGAGACCAGTCCTGTTGCCAGGGGAGGAGGAAACCGTGCGCGGCAGCACCACCCCCATCCTCTGACTGCACACGCAACACGGGAGCATCTCATCAACACAGTGATGAGGGAAGTAAGCTGCACACAAAAGGTCCTTACCACAAGATTCTATTCATGTGAAGCTCACATACAGGCAAAACAAACGGATGGTGATGAAGGTCATATCCATGTCCACAGGGAGTGGAGATTAGCTGGGAAGGGCAGGAGGGAACTTGGTGCGTCCTGGAAATGTTCTATATCTTGATCTGGGTGTTGGTTTCAGCTTATCAAGATGGACACTTATACTTTGTGCATATTTTTCTGTAAGTGTAAATCCTCCATTTAAAAAGGTTCGGATTGCCCCACCCCCACCTTGGCACAGAGCACTGAAATCGCGTCCATCTAAGTGAGGCATTCACGGAGATGCAATGGAGACATGATTGACGCTGTTTGTTATTTCGTTGCTAAGCAACACAGTCTAATCTGCACAACCAAGTGTCGCCAACCATTAACAGCCAACATGGTGGGGGGAGGTGTGCTGCTAAGACAAAGATCCCAGCTTGATGGCCACGGATGATTCCCGATCCCAGCCCCCATTTTTTGTTGGAGGTGGAGGTTGGGGGTTGGGGATGCAGCGAGCAGCACAGACCAAGCAGAGGGCTGGCCCCTCCTGGCGTGGGCTGGCTGCAGTGAGCCCTTCTCATGCCTGCCTGCCTGCTGCATCCATCTCTATGGCAACCGCTTCCCCAGCACGGGGGCTAAAATGAGGTTCTGTGGGTGTCTCGGCAGTGATTGGAGATCTTCCCTGCCATAGAATTGAGTGGCCTGATGAGGAGACTGATGAGTCACTGCAGGAAAAAGCTGAGACTTGCTGAGCAGGGCCATTTCTGCCAAAATGGCACAGATTTGAGGCTGGCACACAGGCCTCACAGAGAGTAGTGAAGGCTGTCTGAAGGCAGAGGAGGGCAGGATGCCAACAGAAAGACCTAAGGACCAGGTAAAACTAAAACAATGTGGAAATAAACAAAGACCACCAAAGCTTGCTATAGAAAAGGAGGCGGCTGCCATCCCTAATGTTAGCAGAGACTCGAAGGCAGGCAGGGGAGTGGGAAACCTTCATAGTGGAGAAGGAGAGGCTCCAGGTGTGCCCTGAGTGAAGGCTGCTGGCCTGGGAAAGACTCAGGTGTTTCACCAGAGCAGGGCATCCCATGTGATTGGTTAGGGGAACATGTTGCGCCTTCTCCAGTCCTAAATTGGAAGCAGCAGCAAAATGTAGGGAAGCTGGGTTATTGATGATGTACTGACCGTTCTGGGCAGATTGCTGTGGACGTTGTGGTTTGGCTTCCTGGACTGGCTACTGCACATTGTGTGTCAGTTCTGCTGTCATCTCTGGTCTGGCTGCTGTCTGTATATTCTGCCTCTCAATGCAGCAGTTGGGCAGGTCAAGAAAGGGGTCCCTACTACCTATCAATGAGGAGATGGGGCCCTTTGCAGTGTAGGGACACAGCTTTTAGGGCTACTCCAGGAGCAGTAGGACATGAAGCCTCATAGGAAGGCAGGTATGACAATGCCCTTGTCTGTTTGAGGAATACAGACAAGAAGAAAGGTCTATACATGCTTTGTAGAGATGAACCTGTCCTTGATTCACAGTTGGTTCAATTTGTGGATGCAGAACCCATGAATACGGAGGGACAACTGTATATTTAAAGAGACTCATCAGTTAGAGAGCTACTCATCCCGGACCTAGGGAGCTGACCCGATACCCATTGTAACCACACGCAGCACACGAGATTGAAACTCTAGGCAAAGGAGGTTAAGTGAGGTTAAACATCTGGCTGAACTCAGAAACCTCCAAGGAGCCCCACATGCTTTCCTGACACAAGCCTTGGAGCCAATTCTTAAGTGCAGCCACTTAGGAGGTGCAGGGCCTCTGCTACTCACTGCAACTGAGTGTCCTCCGCCTCCGCCCTTGCCTCGTTGGTTGGATGGTGCTGGGGCTCAGCAAGTGATTGATCCATGCTAGATACTATAATATTTTAGAGCTCCTGAATAACTGGATACAATTTCAATTAAAAATATTGTTAGAATTATGGAAGACAGTGTGGCACTTCCTCAAGGACCTAGAAATAGAAATTCCATTTGACCTGGCAATCCCATTGCTGGGTATATATCCAAAGGATTATAAATCGTTCTATCATAAGGACACATGCACACGAATGTTCATTGCAGCACTGTTTAAAATAGCAAAGACCTGGAACCAACCCAAATGCCCCTCGATGATAGACTAGACAGGGAAAATGTGGCACATATACACCATGGAATACTATGCAGCCATAAAAAGTGATGAGTTTGTGTCCTTTGTAGGGACATGAATGAATCTGGAAACCATCATTCTCAGCAAACTGACACTAGAACAGAAAATCAAACACCACATGTTCTCACTCATAGGCAGGTGTTGAACAATGAGAACACATGGACACAGGGAGGGGAGCATCACACACTGGGGTCTGTGGCGGGGGGAACTAGGGGAGGGACAGCAGGGAGTGGGGAGTTGGGGAGGGAAAGCATGGGGAGAAATGCCAGATATAGGTGATGGTGAGGAAGGCAGCAAACCACACTGCCATGTATGTACCTATGCAACAATCTTACATGTTCTTCACATTTACCCCAAAACCTAAAATCCCTTAAGCCTAAGGGATTAGAAATTCTAGTTAGAGTCCAAAGTTATGTCTAAGCAGTCATGATGGTGTAATTATCTGGATTCTCCAATTGATGTTGTAAAAAAGATTCTCTCCCAGTAAAGCTAGGCAGTAGTTCCTAAACTAACTGTAGCCTCACCTTTGAGGACAAATCAGGCCTTAGACTGGCCTAATCTGCTTGTTTTGGGGATCTTCCATAGCATATGATACAGAATAAGCACTCAAATGATGTTTGATGATAACTGTCTTGTTTCAGTTTAGGCTGCTATTTCAGTGTATCATAGATTGAGTGGCCTAAATCCTATACTGACACTAATTCCATCATGCGGACCTCATCTTTACCACCTCATCTAAACCCAGTTATCTTCCAAAGGCCTCACCTCCTAACACCATCACACTGGGGACTAGGATGTTGACATACGAATTTTGGGGGGACACATTCAGTCCGTAAAACAATAAAGACACATGGGAAGCTAACAAGAGATTCAACATCAGAGCTCAATGTTTTTCATGAATAACAAAGTGAAATATGCCAGATAATTCCAAAAGGTCCATGTGTCTAAGATTAAATCTCTTAGGAAGAGTTTCACTTTGGAGCAAATATACAATTTGAGATTAGAAGCCAAACACCAGATGAAAATGTATGATCTCTCTGCAGTATCTGTGGGGGATTGGTTTCAGGATCCTGCAAATACCAAATCCATGGGTGATCAAGTTCCTTATATAAAATGGTATAGAATTTACAAGTAAACTATTCATATCCTCCCATATACTTTAAATCATGTCGATGACTTATAATGCCTAATACAATGAAAATGTTATATAAGTAGTTGGCATACTGTATATTTTTGTTTGAGACAGGGTCTCACTCTGTCGTCCAGGTTGGAGGACTGTGGCGTGATCACAGCTCACTGCAGCCTTGACCTCCCAGGCTCAAGCGAACCTCCCACCTCAGCCTCCTAAATAGGTTGGGACTATAAGCACACACCATCATGCCTGGCTAATTAAAATTTTTTTTTTTTGTAGAGATGGGGTCTATTTTGCTCAGGCTGGTCTCAAACTCTGGGCTCAAGTGATCTTCCTGCCTCAGGCTCTCAAAGTGCTGTGATTGGCATGAGCCACCATGCTTGGCTTGTCATACTATCTCATTTAGGGAATACAGACAAGAAAAAAAGTCTATACATATTTAGTACAGATTAACCTATGCTTTTTTTTTTTTCTTTTTTTGAGACGGAGTCTCACTCTTTCACCTAGGCTGGAGTGCAATGGCACGATCTCGGCTTACTGCAACCTCCACCTCCTGGGCAGATGAACCTATTCTTGATCCACAGTTGGTTGAATCCATGGATGCAGAACCCACAAATAGGAAGGGCCTACTGTAGATTTATTCATTTATGTATTTTTGAGATAGAGTCTCACTCTGCTGCCCAAGCTGAAATATAGCAGTGAGATCTTGGCTCACTGCAACCTGTGCCTCCCAGGTTCAAGTGATTCTCCCACCTCAGCCTCTCGAGTAGCTGGGATTACAGCTGTGTGCCACCATGCCTGGCTAATTTTTTAATTTTTTTACTAGACATGGGGTTTCACTATGTTGGCCTGGCTGGTCTTGAACTCCTGGGTTCAAGTGATCCTCCTCCCTCAACCTCCAAAGGTGCTAGGATTACAGGTGTGAGCAACCACACCCAGCCCCAGCTGTATATTTAAAGAGACTCATCAGTTACAGAGATACTCATCTGCCACCTAGGGAGCTGACCTAGGAATCCCTGTAGCCATATGCAGCACATGAGCTTGAAACTCTAGGCTCAGTTGCAGCCTTTGAAGTCATGAAGTCAATGTTGACATCTAGACTATGATGAATAAGGTAGCTGTAAGCATGAATGGTTCCTAACCCACTGCTGGGTTTGTGTCCTCCTCCAAATAGGCTCTCCTTATTTGCTTCCTATGGTTGCTGCAACAAAGGATCACAAACTGGGAGGCTTCAAACAACAGAGATTGATTCTCTCCTAGTTGAAAAGTCTGAAATCAAAGTGTTGTTAGGGCCACATTTCCTACTGAGGCTCTCAGAATCCATTCCTTATGTCTTTCAGCTTCTGGTGGATGCCAGCATTCCTTGGCTTGTGGTCGCATCACTCCAATCTTTACTTGAACCCAGGAGGCACAGGTTGTAGTAAGCCGAGATTGTACCGTTACACTAAGAAAAAAAAAAGAAAGAAAGAAAAGTATTGGAGATTGACACAAACAGGAGGAGGAGGTTTTATCTTACTGAAAAAATTATGGGGGAATTTTGTGATAAACAGCTTAGAAGGTTTTATAAAACAAACATCTTTATAAACAACAAGAATGTTTTTAATAACATGCAATTTCAAATTTTAAGAATAATTTTAAAATTGGGCTATCCTGCTTAATGAATAAGATATAAATGAAACAATCTGAGGACTTACTCTCACTTAATAAATGGTGAGACTTGGAGCCACCACCTTAACCAACTACTCAAACTCAGAATGTAAACCACAGCACAACCTGACTTTCTGGCCTCTTGGTATACTGTAATATGAAAAACACATAATCAGCCAGGCAAGGTGACTCACGCCTGTAATCCCAGCCCTTTGGGAGGCCGAAGTGGTGGATCACTTGACGTCAGGAGTTCAAGACTAGCCTGGCCAACATGGTAAAACCCCGTCTCTACTAAAATACTAAAAATACAAAATTACAAGAATTAGCCAGGCGTGGTGGTGTGTATCTATAATCCCAGCTGCTCAGGAGGCTGAGGCAAAAGAATAGCCTGAAATTGGGAGGCAGAGGTTGTAATGAGCCAAGATCTCACCACTGCACTTTAGCCTAGGAAACAGAGTGAGACTCCATCTCAAAAGAAAACAAAACAAAACAAAACAAAACAAAAAGAGAGAGCGAAAAGAAAAGCACATAATCATCTGTCAAATATTCTTGCAAAAACGTGTAAATTGAATCAGGTCAAGCCTCTAAGCCTACCTTCTAGTTTACAGGAAATACACGAGCTAAAGGAACAAGGTAAATGACATGAAGAGGAATCAGATATATCTATAATGAAGGACATTCATTGCATGAAACAATTGTTCTGTGGACTTCCAAAATGCATTGTCATTGGAAAACAAAAGGTACAGGGACCATTCTAGACTAAAGGAGATGGACTACAGAGACTAAACCAGTGGCAATACAGGAAACCAGATTGGACCTTTGTTAAAGAAACTAAGAAAATTATAAAGGTCATTCTTGGGACAAGAGATAAACTTTAGAGTCTATATGTTATTATGATGTGGAAATGGTTTTCAAGGAGATTATTCTAACCTTAGGAGATACGTGCTAAAGTCTTTAGGGGCAAAGATGTTCAAATATACATATTTTGGCCGGGTCCGTGGCTTGTGCCTGTAATCCCAGCACTTTGGGAGGCCAAGGCAGGATATCAAACTTGAAGAGTGTGATATCAGCCTAGCTAACATGGTGAAACCCCATCTCTACTAAAAATACAAAAGTTAGCCAGGTGTGGTGGTGCACATCTATAATTCCAGCTACTTGGGAGGCACCAGAAGCACTTGAGCCTGGGAGGCAGAGGTGGCAGTGAGCTGAGATCCCACTATTGCACTCTAGCCTAGGCAACAGAGCAAAAGTGTTTCAAAACAAAAGAGAACTACATACATACATACAGAAATATTATATTATAAATATTTCCAAATGATACAGAAATGAGTATCATTTAAATAAATATGGCTAAACAATTGTTGAATCTAGGTTGAGCATGCAGGTGTTCATTATATTAATCCTTTAGATTTTCTGAATATTTCTAAGTGTTCATAACAAAAGTTTGGAGAAAAGAACAACTGTGGTCTTCAAGGCCTTCATTTCAGTGACAATTTGGGTTAAATTGTAAGTAATTTTTATGTGAATATTGTATGAGAAACACATGGTGCTCTATTTTGATTATTTGATCTCAGTATATATCACCGTTGAGCATATTTGCATGAAGTACTGAAAATGAATTCATTATAACCATGAAATCCTGATATAATAAGAGTATGGACACACTAAGCCTGTTACTGAATTGATTTTTCAGCTATTATAAGAATTTGTCTCTTCCTAAGTAAAGCATTCACACACACGTTGCTATTTCAGATTTAAGTGACATAAAGTATCTCCTGGAAAATCATACATCACTAATTTAGCCAAAATTTAGTGACACCCTACTATGTGTCAAGGCCTGTGTTGGCCTCAGGGAGACTTCGGTAAGTGAAATGAGGCCTCTGTCATTGGGAACCCACAGGCCACAGACGATCACATGCCTAAGGACAGCCGTGCCCTCACCCACGGAAAAGTACATAGTTATCTGAAGATTTTACTTGCGTGCAACCTAAAAAATTATGCATAGCACATCTTCATTTCTTGATGAATACAATTTCATATTTTATGTTTAAAAGGTGGCAAAGAATGTAATTCCAGTTTAAAAATTGAGATTTTAAAATAAAATTGTTTCATCACTCTTTTTTTAAAGTCATAGTGTAGTAGCTTTACAATGTGTTGGCTAACTTCCATACCTGAGGTCTTTGTGGTTTCTGATACCTGGTGTGTGCTAGTTCTTGTGTTCAATGTGTGTTTGTGTGTACTGTATATATTTATATGTACACACACACACACACACACACACACACACACACATACATTTGTCAAAGAATCTCTACAAATAAGTTTATAGGGACAATGAGTAGCACACAGGTACATTCTTCCACAGAGAATTTGTGTTTGCTTTTGCCAGGTGCTCAGGGGGTCTCAGTAGCCTAAGAATATTTTAAAGTAAATTCACTGCTTAAGATTACTTGATCAGAAGGGTATGAATTTGGGGTACAGTCCATGCCAGGGCTGATTCACAGGTACAAATTTTCAGGAACTTAAAAAATAAGGCTAAGTTTCCTAGAAGTCTCCAGGAGAAGTCAGATTCACTTTGGTTCACCATTCCCCTGAGATAGCAGCTGTGTGGGTCTTGGGTGAGGCTCCTGGTGGAAAGTCTCTTAACAGAGGCCTCACCTTGGGCAGGATCCAGGCTTTGACAGTCGTCCTTCTTGCTGCTAGAAACTGTCAAATAGAAGTTTAGCTTTGCTTGGTTCAGCAAAACAAAAGCAGTTTTCATGTTCCATTTAATTTTTGATATTCTCTCTTGTCCTTAGATTTTGGCCTGGTAGGCCAGGCATGGTGGCTCATGCCTGTAATCCCAGCACTTTGGGAAACTGAGGTGGACAGATCAGTTGAGGTCAGAAGTTTGAGACCAGCCTGGCCAACATGGTGAAACCCTGTCTCCAAAAAAAAAAAAAAAAAAAAAAAAAATACAAAAACTAGCCAGGCATGGTGGAACATGCCTGTAATCCCAGTTACTCAGGTGGCTGAGGCAGGAGAATTGCTTGAACCCAGGAGGTGGAGGTTGCAGTGAGCCAAGATCGCACTACTCCAGCCTGGGCAGCAGAGTGAGGAAGACTCCATCTCAAAAAAAAAAAAAAAAAGATTTTGTCAGCCCTTCAGTGCTTTTAAGAATCTATATTTTTTATATGTTTTATATAGAATTTTCAACTCTTGGTCTAAATAACCCAGTCTGCTAGTCTTGGAAACGGAAGTGAACATCACTACTTTTCTCAATACTTTAAATGAGAGGTTATTGTAACCTAGGAATCACGCATGGAGTTCAAGGCATCTATAACCACCCCTTCCCCAAAATTGTATGCAGTGTTTTGTGTTTAAGCAATTTTTTCTGGGAACGAAATCCATAGATTTTATCAATTGTAAAAGGTGTCAACGACTGAGACACCACCAAATTTGGTAACTATTGCTTTAGCGTTCTAGCAGTACTTAACTTTTAATGAAAAATTGACTTTAGAATAATTTCAAACTCAAAGAAAATCTGCAAAATCTCCACATTGTCCTCACCCAAATTCACCAACGTTAACTCCTCCTTGACCTCACACACAGTTAGTCTTTTTTTGAACCATCTGGGAACAAGCTTCAGACCTGAATCCACATTACTTCTAAATTCTACAGTGGGTATTTCCTCATACAAGGATCTTCCAAATTGAGAAGTTAACATTGCTACAAAACCATTCACAGAATCTATTTAAATTTCAATTTTTTCAACTGCCCCAGGAATATATTTTTTAGGCTGGGTGCAGTGGCTCACATCTGTAATCCCAGCACTTTGGGAGGCCAAAAAGGGAGGATCATGAGGTCAGGAGATTGAGACCATCCTGGCTAACATGGTGAAACTCGGTCTCTACTAAAAATACAAAAAATTAGCTGGGTGTGGTGGTATGTGCCTGCAGTCCCAGCTGCTCGGGAGGCTGAGGCAGGAGAATCATTTGAACCCGGGAGGCAGAGGTTGCAGTGAGCCGAGATGGTGCCATTGCACTCCAGCCTGGGCAACACAGCGAGACTCCCTCTCAAAAAAACAAAAAGAATATATTTTAAAAAAATTTCTGGGCCAGGCACGGTGGCTCATGCCTGTAATCCCAGCTCTTTGGGAGGCCAAGGCAGGTGTATCAAGAGGTCAGGAGTTCAAGACCAGCCTGGCCAAGATGGTAAAACCCTGTTTCTACTAAAAATAAAAAATTAGCTGGTTGTGGTGGTGGGCACCTATAATCCCAGCTACCCAGGAGGCCAAGGCAGATAATTGCTTGAACCTGGGAGGTGAAGGTTGCAGTCAGCTGAGATCATGCCACCGCACTCCAGCCTGGGCAACAGAGTGAGATTCCATCTCAAAAAATATATATATATTCTGGTCCAGTATCCCATCCAGACACATATACTGCATTTAGTTGTCATGTCTCTTTGGTCTCCTCCAATCTGGAACAGTCCCTTGGTCTTTGTCTATTCATGTCCTTGACAGTTCGAAAAAATACATGTATTACATTCTGTAGGATGACCCCCAACTGAGGCCATCCTCATAACCAGAGGATGGTTTGAAGTTTCCTCACAACCAGACTCAGGAATGCTTTCTTGGCATAATTTGCTTTTCTCATTACATTGACCCATTCCATCACTGGTGATGTTAAACATCAAGTCATGTTGATGTCTTCATTGTAAAGTTACTATGTTTTCTTTTGTAACCTTTGGAAAATATTCCAACATGCCAAAATTCTGTTCCTCATCAAAATGTCACTCCACTGTGATGGCTGGCCAATGATTTTCTATTTGTATCATTCCTTCCACATTGATTGGTTGGCATTATAATGCAAATGAACAGCTTTTCTTTCTCCCCATTTATTTATTTACATCAGTATGAGCTCATGAATTTCTATTGTTTTCAATAAACTATAATCTGTTACTGCAAGTACTTTTTGTAGTCAAGCTGTACATAATTTGGCCAACTGGAGCCCCTTTGAGCTGGGTTCTGTGTCCATGTAGCACATGCCTTTCAGACTTTGAACACTCCTTAACTTCTGGCACAAGATGTTCCAGGCTCATCTTGTTGTTTTTCTACTCAACCCTTAAAATCTGTCATGTCTTCAAGGAGTGCTTGTTCCTACTAGTGGAGCATGGGATTAGAAACCAAAATATGTATAATCAGTGTGCTCAGCAACTGGGCCATCATTGCATATGGATCCTCTCACAGGACGGCACCAGGAAATAGGTTTATTTCCTAGTATATATACATAAAATATACTATGTGTATACACATATATAAATATATAGATACATACACATCCATATATATTTCTATAGTTATTTATATTTATATTTTAAAAAGTGAGTTCATAATGATAAGTACATTTCCAATCAACACCTCAGGGTTTTCTAGCCTTCCTCCTCTCCATGTTTGCATTTTCTCCAACAGGGATAAATATGGCCATCAGTAGTCTCAATATATTTACTTATTTGCTCAATGTAATCAATTGTCTGATCATACTAGTCTTCTCTCTGCCACCTGCATGCCCTCTTTTCAGTTCCCGTGTTCTTGCCCCATCACTGTTGGGTCTCACGGAGGTAAGGTAAGAAAAACAGGGCCAGGCGTGGTGGTTCACGCCTGTAGTCCCAGCACTTTGGGAGGCCGAGGCGGGTGGATCACGACGTCAAGAGATCGAGACCATCCTGGTCAACATGGTGAAACCCCATCCCTACTAAAAATACAAAAAATTAGCTTGGCATGGTGGCACGTGCCTGTAATCCCAGCTACTCAGGAGGCTGAGGCAGGAGAATTGCCTGAACCCAGGAGGCGGAGGTTGCGGTGAGCCGAGATCATGCCATTGCACTCCAGCCTGGGTAACCAGAGCGAAACTCCATCTCAAAAAAAACAAAAAAGATAAACAGAAAAGAATGATGGAAGAAAAGGAAGGTGAAAAAGGAGGAGAAAACAGAAAGAGAAGAACAGAGGGGGAAAAGCTTACTATTAAGATAATGCCATAAATTGCCTTTAGTAATCTGTTTATGTCAATAACATTAATATATGGTAATGTGTTTTGCCTAATTATCATATCCATGCTTCTTCAGCTGCAATTCTGTAAATTCAAAGGTTCTATTTATTTATTTAGAGATGGAGTCTCACTCTGTCACCCTGGCTGGAGTACAGTGGTCTGATCATAGCTCACTGAAATTCCAGTCTCCTGGGCTTAAGAGAGACTCCTGCCTCAGACACCCAAAGTAGCTGGGATTACTGGTGCACACCTACACCAGGCCAAGTCACAGGTTTTAATATAAACTCGCTTCACAGTAAAAAAGTTGAGTTAAGCGGCAGTGTAAAGAGAGTAACTGCTAACGGCAAACCTGAGGTTTAAAACTGGGAGGCCTGGAGTCAGACAGTCCTGTGGCTTAATTCTGCTTCCTCTCCTGCTGTGTGTATGACTGAGGGCTAATTACTTATCAGCTGTGAGTCTGATTCCTTATCTGTAAAATGTGCATAATATTTACTTTACAGGATTGCTATGGATGTTCACTGGACATAATAGGGAGTCTGGTTAGTTATCATTGCTAGTTTGTTACAGTTAGTACTCAAAAATTAGTGTCCTCCTACACTTCCCCTCTTACTCATTGCTTATTGCTGTATGGAAAGCCAGCATTGCTAGACTAGACCACAGTATTCTCACAGCACAGTACACACACACACACACACACACACACACAGGCTGGAATCATAGGTATAGTATGTCTTTAATAAAGTATCTTTCTTAGCCAGGCACAATGGCTCACACCTGTAATTCCAGCACTTTGGAGGCCAAGGTGGGCGGATTGCTTGAGCCCCGGAATTCAAGACCAGCCTGGGCAACATGGTGAAACCCCATCTCTACCAAAAAAAAAAAACCAAACAAAAAAACAAAAATTAGCTGGGTGTCATATGCTTGTAGTCCCAGCTACTTGCTACTTGGGAGGCTGAGCTGAGAGGATCACTTAAGCCAGGGAAGTGGAAGTTGCAATGAGCCAAGATTGTGCCACTGCACTCCAGCCTGGGTGACAATGTCTCAAAAAAAAAGTGTTTTTCTTGATTGGACCATGAGAATTCTAATTCTAATGGACATCCATTGTTTTGTCCTCCCCTTCTTGTGGGAAACGATCTTTCTCCAATTCCATAAGGTAATGCCCATTGTTCTTACCTGAACATGGCAGTTACAAGAACATGACAATGTCCATGTTCTTAAAGACCCCAGATCTTTGGCACAATCATTTGATTTAGGGACAGGCAATTCACTGGACCAACGAATTATCCTTCCACGACAATTTTTAACTTGGGACTAGAGATCATCACCCTTACCTCACCTGTCTGATGATGAGGCAGAAGATGAAATGTTGGGAGCTAACAGTGGCTTTGTTTCCAGATATACGGAGGACGCTGGTCCAACAGCCTGAAGCCAGTATGCAGAGAGAGAGGCAGAGCTGAGGCATGGGGACAGAGAGGCATTCTCGTTCTAGTAGTCAGGACCATCAGACCTATCAGATGTTTTATAGCACAAGGGCGAAGGATTCTGAAAGAAAGACTGAGACTTGCTGGAGGAAGAACTAGTAGTGCTAAGGGCAGGTATGTGTCCCTCGGAGCCAGAACCAAATTAAGATCAATGGAATGTGCGTGTATTGGGGGGTGGAGAGAACCTCCCCTTCTTGCAGTCCCTCCCTTCTTGCAGTCTGTCCATATCAACAGTATATTTGTCCCTTCTGCCTAACAGTTGAGGTCCTGTCAATGACAAGAGAGGCATGACTGACTCATGTATTCGAAGGACTATTGTGAGAACCAGTGCACACACACAGTGGGGACTCAACAAATGTTGGTTTATTACTCACATTTAATGCCTAAAGTCTGAATGCAAAAAGGTTAGGGCAATTCCAGAAGAAATTACTATGCAGAAGGGCGAACTGGTTAAAAGGTTAACTTTCTTTGAGCATCACAAGGGAAGGCACCTAGAGACAAAAGGAAGGCTCTCTCCTCCCCCACCCTCATACACACACATTCTGTTAATCCTAACCTGGCTCCAGCTCCGAGGGTCACAGACCTGCCCTTAGCACTACCAGTACTTCCTCCAGCATGTCTCAGTCTTTCTTTCGATGCTTCACCCTTACGCTATATAACATCTTAGAGGTTTGACGGTCCTGATCTTTGGCCCTAGTCTCAGCAGGCCAACAAGTGCTGTGCTGCAGGTCTTACAGGGAGGGTGAGCTCTTGCTGGAACTGGATCAGATGGATAGGGGCTGGGGGAAAAGCTGTCTTTAAAGTTAGCTTCTTGAGAGGCAGTAAATAAAAGCGTATTTAGGCAGGGCGTAGCGGCACATGCCTGTAACTCCAGCATTTCAGGAGGCCGAGGCATGAGGATCGCTTAAAGACAGGAGTTCAAAACCATACTGGTCAACATAGTGAGACTGTAGTGAGCCGTTATTGCGCCACTGCATTCCAGCCTGGGCAACAGAGCGAGACCCCGTCTTTTTTTTAAAAAGAAAGTCATAAGCAAACAACAAAAAACATATTTAAAGAATGGCTGTCTGCTTAATTCTTAGGGTCAGTACTTGAAATCAGTGGTTACTATGTAGAATTTGAGTTCTTTCTTGCCTTGAGTAACCTGAGTGACATCAGTAACATTAGTCAAGTGCCGCTCTTTTTGAAGGGCTGTATTTCATTATTTTTATTTTAAACCTTGCTCTGTTTGATGAAGATTGGGAGAGGGGTCCTCCCAATTCCTCTATTCACACAGAACAGCGGTTGCTAGCATTTTTTATTTGTGCTAGGTCATCTGCATATCGTTTAAACATTTTTCGAGGTTGGAAAGACTGCTCCCACTCAGGCAATTCTAACGCGGTGGCCCTTCTAATTTGTATTTTCTAAATAATTCTTCATTTAGAGAAACAGTCAAGGATTACACTGAGGGAGGGTGGCGTGCTGGCGGGGGCAGAGCTTGGCCTTTGATCACTCTTCCCTTAGCTCTGCCCAGGCAAGCGTCTCTTAACTCAGGGTATTGAAACCGGATCTCCCTTAGAGGAGGATTATGTTTCAAACCCGAGCCTCAGCGGTTTACTCAAATAGTTCTTCCAGCCGAATGCAGACGTCTCCCTGGGAGTAATTTTGGTGGAGTCAGCGTTTGCCTTTTTCATCTCAGCGAGGCTTTAGTACTTCCTCAAAACGTGCACCACAACTGCCCGGGCGCCAAACAGAAATGCTGATGCCCAGGCCCACTTCAGCCACTCGGCCTCGGCAACCCGGGGCGGGAGCGGGGGGCGCACACTCGCACGGCAGGAACCTCCCGGCCTTCCGAAGGGACCCGCGCCGGGACGGTAGTCTCGCACGTCGGCCGGGGCGGGCGCCAAGCTCTCGCGCCCACCTCCCGCAGCTGTGCGCCTTCTTTGTCCCTCCAGAGGCTGCCATCAAAGTTCAGCTCCTGATTAGGTTTCGGCCTCGCGATCCGGCGCAGCCTCGGCAAAAGCCCAGCTGGCTCTGAGCCCGCAGGGATTCGCCGTGCCCCGCAGCAAAGGGGACTCCCCGCCTCCGCCGTGCGTGCGCGACGCGGCCGCCGGAAGTGACGCCACCGGTCGTTGGGGCGCTCCCGCCTCTTCCGCCTCGGCGCCCCGCCCAGGCCTCGCCCCTCGGCGCTCCCGCCCCTCCCCCTCCCCTGTTGCTAGCTTTCTGTCAGCCTTTCTCCCTCTCCCTCTCCCCGTCCTTCCTCTCGCTTCCTCTCTCGCACCTGAGCGCAGGCACCTGCCCGGGCCCGGCTCCTCTTCCTCCTCCCCTCCCTCTTTCCCCGCCCGGCCTCGGGAGCCTCTTGGCTGCGTCACCGCCGCCCCCCAAGACAAAATGGACACCGCCGAAGAAGGTAAGTCGGCGGCGCCGCCGCGCCCGAGCCCTTGCGTCGGCGCCCGGGTTCGTGCCCCGGCCGGGCCCTAGGCACTCGAGGCGGGCAGAGGGCTCGCCG
Organism: Leontopithecus rosalia; assembly: GCA_028533165.1. Lineage (NCBI taxonomy): Eukaryota > Metazoa > Chordata > Mammalia > Primates > Cebidae > Leontopithecus > Leontopithecus rosalia. Next base: position 9,744,766 of record CM052649.1, read on the forward strand.
CGGGGCGGGTGCCGGGGCCGTTTGCCCGCCCGCGGGGCCTCTGGGCCGGGGAGCGGAAGGTGACCCCTCGCGTGCCCCTCGGCGTTTCCCGCCCGCGCCGCCGAGGGGGGCGGGGACCCTGCCGGGCCGGGGCCGGGGCCGGGGCCGGGGCCGGGGCGTGGGGGCTGCTCCGGGCCGGCGGTCCTCCCTCGGCCCCGCCGTCGCGCGCCGGCCCAGAGGACGGGGCCGCCGTCGCCACCGCTGGAGTCCGGGGGCGTTTTCCGCACCCTTCCCCCACTGGGTTCTGTCTTTCTTTACGTCCTGCTGCTGTCGCCCGCCAGGCCCTACCCCCTCGCCACAGAACTTCTTTGTTGACTTTGAAACTTCGCGAAAAATACCCCGCCAGGTGACGGCCGAGTGGCGCGGCTGGCCGCTGCCGAAAAGCCCGGTCCTCGGCTCCTGCCGCTGGGGAATCTGCTGACGGAACGGGAGGGGAAGGCTCCTTTGTTTTGCTGTGATCCGTTTGGTTTTAAACCCTTGACACCTATAAGCAGCGTTCTGTTTGTTCTGTTTTGCGACTGCATGTATTTTGGATACGGTTACTTGGAATAAGCTGACCCTGAAAATGTATGCCTAAGGTGGAACGTCCACACCTTACGGGTCTAGACGCGCATTTTTTTTTTCGCCCACTGACGGTGGTAGATTATTTTTAACCAGCTGTGCTTTTAGATGTTTTTAAATGAGTGCTGAATTTATAGCGGAAATCAGTAGATTATTCTGGCATTTTTGATGTTCCAGTTATCAGTGCAAATGCTTTTCTACTTTAGGTATATTTATGGGGGGATAAGCGTCTTTCTTCCTTACTGGTTGCTGTTTTGGCGATTTTCAATGAAAGTGAATTATCAAACGCAGTCATGGAGTGCAATAATGAGCGAAAAAAGTTTGACATTATCTATGTCATGAGTTGATTTTTTTAAAAAAGAAGTCTTACCTTTAGTAAAAACCTTAACTGTAATGACTTGTGGCATTTGCTGTACATTTGCGTTTGATCTTTGTAAAAGGCTGTGGAATAGGTAGGTATTATCTTTTACAGATGTGGAAATTTAGGCTTATTTTAATAGCTTGTCGAAGGGTCACACAGGTAGTAAGAGACGCATTTGAACCTAGGCATTCTGATTGCAAACAGTTTCCCTTTCATTATGCCACAGTGTATTTATTATATACACTGAGTGTAGCTAATCGCCACTAGACACGCCTTTGGAAAAAAACAGTAAAGCAAAACTGCTGAAGGTTGGGAATTACTGTTTTCTTTTTGACAGGTGGTGCTTGCGTGCAAATTTCCATCTACGTAGGTTTCACATCCTTTTAGATTCAAGTTTTAATGAATAAATCTAGGAAGGCATGTATTTATTTATCACATGGCAGGTATGGACGTATTATATTCAATTCTTATTCTTTTGGTCTGGGGATTGGTACTTCGATACTTTTATGGAGTGATAGTAATCAATGGTAATTCAGGAATTGCACTCGAAGTTATGTATGGAATCAGGAAATAAATATTTTCATCATATTTCTAGTGCTTAAATATATTTTTTCTCTTGTTAAATTATAATCCGGATAAGGTGTACATGCCATTTTTCCTATTAAAATAACTAACGTGCTGAAGACTCAACGTGTAGTAGATGCTTTACTAAATACTATATACATTTAATTCTCTCAGCATTGTTAGGCGGTATCTTCATTTTACAGATGAGGAAACTTAAGGTTACTATGATTAAGAAACTTGTCCAAGGTAATACAGGTAGTAAATGGCAGAGACAAGATTCAGGCTCATGTCTGTCAGACTTTGTACTTAACTTAGATATTTACTTTTAAGTGTATGCTAAATATCCAATGTTGAAATTTATTTTTGTCACTTTATAGGATGAATCATTTGTATGATTTGGTGGAAACTTTATTTTGCTTTATGAAATTAGTAGTCATGAAAGGCAAGTGAATTTTAGTGCTGTATTCTCATGCCTGCTTTTGCAAAATTCCAATTTGGAACTTTTTACAATTAAATTTAAGTTGAAATATTACTTAAAGGAAAAGGAAGGGTTATAGATGATTAAAAATGATAGAGTGAAAATGCCAAAAAGCTAATAAATATTCCATGTGTTAAATTAGTTATTATAGATTATTTCTTTAAAAAATACAACTTAGGTTTTTAAAATCTGATTAGAAGTTTTTTTGGTAGGAGATATTAAAAATATGGCCAAACATAAAACAACATTAAAAAAAATCAGTATCACTTACTTTTGAAAACACCAATACTGTTGTGGTTCTCTGTTTTTTGTTTGTTTGTTTGTTTATTTGTTTTTGAGATGGAATCTTGCTCTGTTGCCCAGGCTGGAGTGCAAGTGCCTCAATCTCTGCTCGCTGAAACCTCAACTTCCTGGGTTCAAGTGACTCTCTTGTCTCAGCCTCCTGAGTAGCTGGTATTACAGGTGTGCTCCACCTGCGCGCCACCTAGTCCTGCTAATTTTTGTATTTTTAGTAGAGATGGGGCTTTCACCATGTTGGCCAGACTGGTCTCCCACTCCTGAACTCAGGTGACCCACCCGCATTGGCTTCCCAAAATGTTGGGATTATGGGCATGAGCCACCGCTCCTGGCCAGTTCTCTGTTCTTTAAAAACATATTTTAATATTCTGAGTAAAGAGATTAAGAATATTACAAAAACACCAACCATGCATATAGTGTGTAAATCTTCCCTTCCTTTTAAAAACAGCATCTTGCCTGCGTCTGATGGTACCATATATGATAATCTAATGCTGAGAATATTGTGCATTTATAGTAATACTGAGTTCTGACTTGGCTGTTTCATAATAATAGCTAGATTTTAAAGATCTCTAAAGTGTCTTCAGTACTAAATTAATTTTTGTAAAATCAACAGGTTTTTAATCCATTCTCATAATACAGAGATGGATGAATCATTCTTACTGTATGTATGTTATTTGTAGGAGTGCAAATGTGTTAATGTCAACTGCTATCCATCCTCACATTTTTCAGCTTCAGAGTTGGAGACCTTAGACATTTGCCTTCCTCATTTTATGGGTTTAGGATTCTGATTCTGCAATGCACTGAAATTTCTCAGTTTCAGAGAAAAATCTACCCTTTATGCAAGGATATGCTTTTCTTTTCTTTTCTTTTTAAAGGAAAAGCAGTATAATGTTAAGATGTTGCAAGTGTTGATGTGAAGTTCTCAAAAATAGTATTAAACATTTTGCCATAGAAGGCTCACATTTCAGCTCAGGGATACAAAGCTGAGGGTTTTTTTGTTTTGTTTTGTTTTTTTTCCATTTTGCTAAGCAAGTGCTCTACCACTGAGCTACACCCCCCCATTTTGCTAAATTACTAGTTACATTAGCAGAACATGATACAAAGTCTTGGTAATTTTTTTACAGGGTATCAAAGCAGTTGTCCTTTATGGTTTATGGAACCTATTCATTTGAAAGGTGTGACGCTAAAGAGTTTTGTGGTTGATCATGTTCTATATGCACTATGGCAAAATGTGAGGTAACTTAGATTTGGAAGAAATGAGTTAAAAGGATAGAAAATTGTCAGAATCAGACAGCTAGTTAGTTACTCTCTTTCTAGAACCACATGGTCTTTCTTCTTTGTTTCCAGACATGCCTGCTGTATGTTTCTTAGCACACATCACCTTTCACTGCTTTGACATGCTTGTGACCAAGCATATGTGCATTTATTTGTTAAATGTTTATTGAACACTGTTATGAGCCAGGCACTATTTTATGTTATGCATTTGGGCCAGGCAGGGAACAAAATAGAGAAAATTCTTTCTTTCATAGAGCTTACATTGTAGTTATTAGCTTAAGACAAAATAAACATGTAATAAATTCTATCGTGTAACTAGAAGGTTATAAACGCCATGCAGAACAGTGAATTGGGAGGGAATAAGAAGTGCCGAGATCTGAGAGCAGAGGTTGCTGTTTTTTGTTGTTGTTGTTGTTGTTTTTTGAGAGCGTCTTGCTCTGTCACCCAGGCTGGAGTGCAGTGGTGCAATCTCGGCTCACGAGGGGTTGCAGTTTTAAATATAGAAGTAAAGGAAGGCCTTACTGAAAAGGAGCAAAGGAGAAGGAGTTAGCCATGCAGATAGCCTGAGCAGAGATTTCCAGGCAGAGGGAATATAGCCTACGTGAAGTCTCTAAGATGGGAGCATGCCTAGAGTGTTCAAGAAATAACCAGGAGAGCAGTGTAGCTGTAATGGAGTAAAAGACTTGGGAGAAGAGTTAAGTCTAATACGAGGTCAGAGAGATCATGGACCCAATGGGGAGTGAGCATGTAGGACTTCGTTGATTTTTACATTAGTCAGATAGGGAGCCATGGAAGGGTTTTGAGCTGAGGTGAGACATAAATTGTCTTGATATGCATCCAGTCTTCTGTATCTGTGGTTTCCACATCCGTGCATTCATCCAATGTCAGATGGAAAATACTTGGAAAAAAATAGATGGTTGCATTTGTAGTGAACATGTAGACTTTTTAAAATCATTATTCCTATAACAATATAGTATGATGACTACATAACATTTATGTTGTAAGTATTGTAGGTAGAGATAATTTAAAGTACAGTTGACTCTTGAACAACATGGATTTGAACTGCATGGGTCCACTTACACATGGATTTTTTTCTTCAATAAATATATTGGAAAAAATTTTGGAGATTTGCAGTAATTTGAAAAAACTTGCAGATGAACTGTATAGTCTAGAAATAGTGAAAAAGTTAAAAAGTTATGTCATTAATGCATACAATATATGTAGAGACTAGTGTATTTTACTCACTGTCATAAAATATATACAAATCTGTCATGAAATGTTACTATCAAAATGTATACACACAAACGTAATGGAGACTGTACATGGCACCATTCACAGTTGAGAGATGTAAACAAATTTGAACATACAATATTAAATCATAACTGCATGAAATTAACTGAAATGCTTACTGTACTACTATAATAATTTTGTAGCCACCTTCCTTTGCTGTTTTTGTCCACTTAAAACACCTTGTGAAGTAATCACCACTTCATGAGCAGTTCAACTCTCCGTAAATTGCGTATAGTAAAAGGTATCTCTCTGGATTCTCGTGTATTTTTCATTGCGTTTAGTGCAGTACCTTAAACCTCGAATGACATGATTGGATCCGCATGAGGTGCCACTAGTGATGCTGGAAGTTCTCCAGGAAGCTGAGAAAAGGCATGACATTATGAGAAAAAGTCGAATTGCTTCATACATGCCATAGATTGAGGTTTGTTGCTTGGTTGCCAGCCATCTGAGAATGAGTTATCTTGTAAACAGATAGATATCAGTAAATACGGTACAGTGCTGTAAATGTATTTTCTCTTCCTTCTGATTTTCTTAATTTTTTTCTGTAGCTTTGTTGTAAGAATAAAGTATATAGAATACAGTACATAATACATGTTACAATGTGTATTGTAAGACTATAGCATATAATACAGTGTACAATACATATGGTATAGTTTTTGCATTCATGGCATAATTTTTTCTTTTTTCTTTGTTTGCTCTTTCTAGGCTACACAGATCATCTGCAAGTTTTTTTTAAATTGTTGTGAATTTCCAAAAAATATTCCAATATATTGACTGAAAAAAAAAATCCACGTGTAAGTGGACCCATGCAGTTCAAACTGAGGTGTTCACAGATCTACTGTATTTTAAATCCTCTCTAGAGAACTAATAATACCTAGTGTACCGTAAGACTGTTTATGTTGTATTATGTTATGGTAAGGCCTCTGGTCACCAGTAGGCCGTTAGTAGAGTAGTTTCTGGGGAGTCAAAAGTTGTATGTGGACTCTTTTTTTTTGAGACGAAGTTTTGCTCTTTTTATCCAGGCTACAGTGCAGTGGCATGATCTCAGCTCATTGCAATCTCTGCTTCCCAGGTTCAAGCAATTCTCCTGCCTTGGCTTCCTGAGTAGCTGAGATTACAGGCATGTACTACCATGCCTGGCTAATTTTGTATTTTAAGTAGAGACAGGATTTCACCATGTTGGCCATGGTTGTTCTTTAACTCCTGACCTTAGGCGATCCATCTGCCTCAGCCTCCCAAAGTTCTGGGATTACAGGTGTGAGTCACCGCGCCCGGGCTGTATGTGGATATTTGATTGCTAACCATTGTTCAAGGGTCACCTGTATATGGAAGGATGTGCATAGATTACTTGATGTTCTTTTACATAAGAGACTTGAGCATCTGTGGATTTTGGTATCTGTGGAGTTCCTGATAGACATGAATTCTTGAAGACTTAGAAGACTGAAGCATTCCTTGTACACTTACTTCTTATAACAACTTCATTATAATATCCTTTGTACTTTCTTGTCTCTCTTCTTCTCTTCTGTCACCTTAGTGTATTTTGTAAAGATGGAATCAGGTTAATAAAGTATAATTTACACACAAATTTACCTTTTTTAGGGTGCAGTTCTGTTATAACACTTTCGAAATAGAATATTTGGAGATTCCGTGTCTTATTTGATTACTTGCCCATTTGCGAAATATTGCGTACATATCTACTCTGTATTTAGGACCTGTACCAATGATGTTTTCTGCATATTTCGTTTCTTCCATTCCAAGTCGTTGAAAGTGCCCAGAGGCATTTCTATTGAATGGAATAGTCCGAAGACCACTGATGGAGAATAGTGCTTATCAAAGCTTTGTCCCAGGACCCCTTTACACTCTTAAAATTGAGGACCCAAAATACTTTTGTTTATGTGGGTTTTATATATATAAAGGTAAAGATATTTACCATATTAGAAATGAAAAATGAACAAAAATTGTTTAGAATATTTAAAAACAATAAACTCAATATATGTTAATAAAATAACTTTTTCTGGATTAGATAAGACAGCTGAATTCTCATCTCTACCTTTGCAGTCACTTTGTTATGTTTTGGTTAGTGTATATAAAACTTTGGCTTTGCACAGATATATCTTGAAAAGGGATGAATATTTTCATGATTGTGTGTTCTTTGATATTATGTCAAAACTTAAGTGGTGGTTTCTTAACGTCATATCTGAAAACATGTCAGTCACCTTAAAAAATTAAATCAACTGTTAAATTACAGTTCATTGGTTTGACAGTGTGGGATAGAGTCCAGAAATAGATCCATGCATACATGGACAGTTGATTTTGGATAGAAGTGCAAAAGTAATTCCATGAAATATAAAGGATAAGTATAGTTTTTCAACAAATGATACTGAATAGTTGAATAGCTGTAGGCAAAAAAGAAAAGGATGTTAGATCTCAATGAAAAAACTATGAAATTTCTAGGAGAGAATATAGGAGAAATTCTTTGTAATCTTGTGTTAGACCAAGGTTTCTTAGATTTGACTCCAAAAGCATGATTCATAAAAGAAATGGATAAATTGGATGGCATCAAAATTCAGAATTTCTTTCAAAATTAGACACTGTTAACAGAATGAAGACAGGCTACAGAAAATGTATCTTATAAGGAACTTGGAGTATATTTTAAAAACTCTCAGTAATAAGAAAACAAATAACTCAGTTTTTAAAATGGCCTAAATATTTGCATAGACACTTCACTTAAAATGTATGTACATGGCTGTTAAGCACATGAAAAGATGCTAAGCATCATTAATCAAAACCGTAATGAGATACCATTTCATACCCACCAGGATGGCCATAATAAAAAGGAACAGGTAAGTGTTGGTGAGCATTGTAGAAAAATTGGAACCTTCGTTTGTTACCGGTAGGAATGTAAGATAGTGTGACTGACTTTGGTAATTCCTCAAAAAGATAAACTGAGTAAATATATGACCCAGAAATTTCATTTCTAGGTATATACTCAAGAGAATTCAAAATATATATTCACAGAAAAACCTGTACATGAGTGTTCATAGCAGTATTATTTATAATAGTCAAATCAACTGATGAGTGGATAAATGCTATCTGTTTGTAAAATGGAATATTACCCAGCAATACAAAGGAATGAAATACTGATGAATGGTACAACTTGGATGAATCTCATAAACATTAACATAAGTGAAAGAAGCCAGTCGGAAAAGAACGTATTTTCTTTTTATTTTATTTTATTTTTTTGAGACGGAGTTTCGCTCTTGTTACCCAGGCTGGAGGGCAATGGCTCGATCTCGGCTCACTGCAACCTCCACCTCCTGGGTTCAGGCAGTTCTCCCGCCTCAGCCTCCTGAGTAGCTGGGATTACAGGCACCCGCCACCATGCCCAGCTAATTTTTTGTATTTTTAGTAGAGACGGGGTTTCACCATGTTGACCAGGATGGTCTCAATCTCTTTACCTCATGATCCACCTGCCTCAGCTTCCCAATGTGCTGGGATTACAGACTTGAGCCACCGCGCCCAGCCAAGAACATGTTTTCTATGATCCAATTTGTGTGAAATGTCCAGAATAGGCAAATCTATAGAAAGAGAGATTAGTGGTTGTCTGGAACTGGGGAGAGCCGATGGAATGGGAAGTGTCCACTAAAAATTACAAGGTTTCTTTTTTGGGTGATGATGATGCTCTAAATGATTATGGTGATGGTTGCATAACTCTAAATTATACTCGAAACAATGGAATTGCACTCTTTAAATTCTTGAACTTTATGACATGTAAGTTATATCTCAGTAAAATCGTTAAGGAAACTACAGTGAAATATCATTACATACCTATCTATTAGAATGGCTAAAATGATAATCTAATGACTGACCATACCAAGTGTTGTTAAGGATGTAGAGCAGTTGAAATTTTCATATGCTGCTGGTGGGAATGTAAAGTGGTACACCACTTCTTCTGGGGAGCAGAAAACCACCTTCGAGGGTACAGGTGAGCCAAGGTTGATGGGCAGGTATGCAGAGGGAGTTGGGATATCACTGTGTATACCTGTGCAAGTCCTGGAGTGTGCTGGATCCTCATCACTAGGGCCGTATGAAGGTGGTCTTTAAAACAAAACTACTAACAGTGTGACAGGAGCTAGAAACACCCCTTTCTTCTTAGATATCCCTTCAGCACTCTACACTGACAAAGTTTAATTCCTCCCCCCCCAAAAAAATTTAGCGTCCCTATCACTGAACAGGGACTGAAAGGGAGGAGAATTTGGAGTTGTGAAGGGGATACATGGATAACTAGCTCATTACTGCTGAAATTGTTGGAATCGTTGCCTGTGCTGCTGAGCTTGATGTTGCCCACTGCTGCTGGCAGAATCACCACCATGACTTCTATATCTGTTGGCAGGAATCTGTGGTGCCTGCCATTAGCTGCAGTTGCTGGTTTTTAGAACCAGAGGTAGAAAATGGTTTTGCTGTTTCCCTGATGCTTTTTTTTTTTTTTGAGATGAAGTTTCACTCTTGTCACCCAGTCTGGAGTGCAATGGTGCTGTTTTGGCTCATTGCAACCTCTGCCTCCTGGGTTCAAGCAATTCTCCTGTCTCACCCTTCCAAGTGTGGCTGGGATTACAGGTGTGTGCCACCAAGCCTGGCTAATTTTGTATTTTTACTAGAGATGGGGTTTCACCATATTGGCCAGTCTGGTCTTGAACTCCTGACCTCAGGTGATTCACCTGACTTCCCAAAGTGCTGAGATTACAGGTGTGAGCCACTGTGCCCGGCCTCCCTGCTGCTTCTGATCTCATTGAAGTGCTTCTCATTGGCAAGACTAACTCAAGCCTAGTTAGCAAGGAGGCCAGAAAGTACAGTTTTCAGGTTTCCAGGACCAACAGTACAGGTGAATTTTTAATTTATTTTTTAATTTTTAAAAATTTATTTATTATACTTTCAGTTCTGGGGTACATGTGCAGAACATGCAGGTTTGTTACATAGGTATACATGTACCATGATGGTTTGCTGTGTCCATCACCCCATCATCTGCATTAGGTATTTCTCCTGATGCTGTCCTTCCCCAATTTCCCGACCCCCTGCTATCCCTCCCTTAGCCCCCCACACCCTGGCAGGCCTCATTGTGATATGTTCCCCTCCCTGTGTCCATGTGTTTGCATTGTTCAACATCCGCTTATGAGTGAAAACGTGGTGTTTGGTTTTCTGTTCTTGTGTCAGTTTGCTGAGAATGATGGTTTCCAGATTCATCCATGTCCCTGCGAAGGACATGAACTCATCCTTTTTAATGGCTGCATAGTATTCCATGGTGTATATATGCCACACTTTCTTTATCCAGTCTATCATTGATGTGCATTTGGGTTGGTTCCAAGTCTTTGCCATTGTGAACAGTGCCGCAGTAAACATACTTGTGCGTGTGTCTTTATAATATAATTATTTTCAATCCTTTGGGTATATTAGCTATTTCTCCTAATGCTTTCCCTCCCCAGTCCCACCTTAATAATCCCAGTAATGAGATTGCTGGGTCAAATCGTATTTTTATTTCTAAGTCCTTGAGGAATTGCCACACTGTCTTCCACAATGGTTGAACTAATTTATATTCCCACCAACAGTGTAAAAGCCTTCCTGTTTCTCCATGTCCTCTCCAGCATCTGTTGTCTCATGATTTTTTAATGACCACCATTGCATGAGATGGCATCTCAATGTGGTTTTGTTTGCATTTCTGTAATGACCAGTGATGATGAGCTTGTTTTCATATGTTTTTTGGCTACATAGATGTCTTCTTTTGAAAAGTATCTGTTCATATCCTTTGCCCACTTTTTGATGTTTTAATTTTTTTTTTGTGCAAATTTGATTAAGTTCTTTGTAGATTCTGGATATTAGCCCTTTGTCAGATGGGTAGATTGCAAAATTTTTTCCCCATTCTATTGGTTGCTGGTTCACTGTAATGATTGTTTCTTTTGCTGTGCAAAAGCTCTGGAGTTTAATTAGATCCCATTTGTCTATTTTGGCTTTTGTTGTCATTGCTTTTGGTGTTTTAGTCATCAAGTCCTTACCCATGCCTATGTCCTCAATGGTATTGCCTAGGTTTTATTCTAGGTTTTTATGGTGGTAGGTCTTATGTTTAAATCTTTAGTCCATCTGGAGTTAATTTTTGTATAAGGTGTAGTAAGGTATAAGGAAGGAATCCAGTTTCAGCTTTCTGCATATGGCTAGCCAGTTTTCCCAGCACCATTTATCATACAGGGAGTCCTTTCCCCATTGCTTGTTTTTGTCAGGTTTGTCAAATATCAGATGGTTGTAGATGTGTGACATTATTTCTGAGACCTCTGTTCTGTTCCATTGGTCTGTATCTCTGCTTTGGTACCAGTACCATGCTGTTTTGATTACTATAGCCTTGTAGTGCAGTTTGAAGTCAGCACGATCAGGTGAATTTTTAATATAGTAACGATAGTAATCTGGTGAGCTAAAATAAACTTTGGGGTACATAGAGAATTGGAATTTTTAAACTGTGTTTGCAAGACCTAATTCCCAAACCCACATATTTTGTTTATAGGTATACTTTTACCATCAAAAAGGAAATAGTTTTTATAAAATTTGAGCAGTTAAACATTTTGTTTCTGCCTGTAATTGTAAAAGTAGCAATGAAAGACTAGATATTTGGCAACAAGGAAGGAAGAAAAATTACTCCTGTTCTCATCTAACCAATTTTAGTGGCTGTCATTTTTTGCATTTTCTCCTTTAGGCTATGGTCTTTTTACCTAGTTAGAAGTAAAGGAGTGTGGTCATTTTAAAATGTTGTATCTTTTTCCATATTACCAAATAGTTACATATCTTTTGTTTGTTTGTTTTTTGAGATTGAGTTTTGCTCTGTTGCCCAGGCTAGAATGCAGTGGTGCAGTCTCAGCTCACTGCAACCTATGCCTCATGGGTTCAAATGATTCTTGTGCCTGAGCCTCCTGAGTAGCTGGGATTATAGGTGCGTGCCACCACGCCTGGCTAATTTTTGTATTTTAGTAGAGATGAGGTTTTTGCCATGTTGGCCAGGCTGGTTTCAAATTCCTGGACTCAAGTGACCCATTTAGTCTGTAAATTTAAGACTTTTACAAAGTAAAGTCTGCTAGTAGTAATAATCCTTTGTATATTAAATTATCACCTGTTTATCACGAGAAGAGAAGTGGAGAGATTTTGAAATCTTACATCAAAGAACTTTCAAGATAGATAATAGCTTAAGATTTATAACATGTACCCCAAAACTTAGAGTTTTCGTTTTCCCTCATACTAGGCACTTAAGATAAATTGTTGAACTGTAGTGTTGGCTAGAAAAACTCATAGAATGGGCTGACTTCCACAGTAGGTTCCAGTTTGATAACTTCCTCTTGTTGTTTTCTTTCTTTCTCATCTCCTGGGCTATCTCCGTAAGAATTTGAAAGATTACTAAGGATTTGAAGTTTTTTTATTAAAAAAGAAAAACAACCCACTGTTATTTATTGAACCAAGCTCTATACTGGAATCTTTAAAAGGTATGCTTATGTAAAGATACTTAGGTATCCAAATACCTCAACAAAAATTGCCACAGTAGTAAATAGAAGAAATTTCCCTTTGAAAACCAGAAAGAGCTTTGCCATATTGTTTATAAGTAGGTTTGCATTCATAACAAGCAAGTTGCATTGACTTTACTTTAGCCTAAGCAAGATTTGTAATTACTGCATGTGAGTCTGATGGGAGCCTCAATCTGCCACAGAACCTACTTCATGATTTAATTTTTTGTAAAGGACTTCAAGCTGAGCCTTTTGTAGACTTCACTCTTTTTGTAGCCTTAGCCTTGTTACTCTGTTGAGGTTTTGGGTGGTGGGATTGAAATTAGTATGCAAAACAAGCCATTATTTTCTTGATTTTGTATGTTTGTAATAGTCGTACTTGCTTCATGTTTTTGCAAAGCTGTGAAGATTCCGTATAAGATAGGATCAGCTAAGTTATGTCGTAGTCACAACTACCCTAAACCTCAGGAGCTTAAAGCATCAAAAGGTTAATCACTTCTTGGCCAGGTACACTGGCTCATGCCTGTAATTCTTGCAGTTTGGGAGGCCAATGAATGAGGATTGCTTGAACCCTTCAAGACCAGCCTGGGCAATATAGTGATAGTGAGACCCAGTCTCTACAAAAAATAAAAATTTAGCTGGGCTTGGTGGTGTGCATGTATAGTCCCAGCATGGAGGCTGAGGCAGGAGGATCACTTGAGCCCAGGAGTTTTTTATTTTTGAAATGGAGTCTTGCTCTGTTGCCCAGGCTTGAGTGCAGTGGCGCCATCTCTGTTTGCTGTAACCTCCGCCTCCCAGGTGCAAGCAGTTTTCCTGCCACAGCCTTTTTATTTATTTATTTATTTTTATTTTTGGCGGGGGTGGGGGGAGACAGGGTCTTGCTTATCATGCAGTTTGGAGTGCAGTGGTGCCATCATAGCTCACTACAACCTCAAGCTCCTGGGCCCCAAGCAATCTTCTGCCTTATTCTCCTGACCAGGACTACAAGCAAGTGCCATCATACCCTGCTAGTTTTTAAATTTTTGTAGATATGGGAGCCTCCCTGTGTTGCCCAGGCTGGTCTCAAACTCTTGGGCTGAGATGATCCTCTTTCTTCAGCCTCTGAAAGTATTGGGATTACAAGCGTGAGCTGCCACGCCTGGCCTTACTGTGATTTTTTTTTTTTTTTTTTTTGAGACGGAGTTTTGCTAGTGTTACTCAGGCTGGAGTGCAATGGTGCGATCTCGGCTCACCGCAACCTCCGCCTTCTGGGTTCAGGCAATTCTCCTGCCTCAGCCTCCTGAGTACCTGGGATTACAGGCACGCACCACCATGCCCAGCTAATTTTTTGTATTTTGAGTAGAGACGGGGTTTCATGTTGACCAGGATGGTCTCGATCTGTTGACCTCGTGATCCACTTGCCTTGGCCTCCCAAAGCGCTGGGATTACCGGCGTGAGCCACTGTGCCCGGCCCCTTACTGTGATTTTTATTAAAAACTTTTGTTGTAAAGTATATGTAATAAAATTTACTATTTTAACTATGTTTAAGTATATATTTCAGTGGCATTAAGTACACCTTGTGCAGCTGTCACTATCTTGTGATTTAAATTTGCATTTCTTGAATGACTTGAACATTGAAAAGTTTTTATTCCTTTTTTGGTGAGTGTGTTTAGATTTTTTGCTAATTTTTTAAAACCATTTTCTCTTTCTCTCTCTTTTTTTTTTTTAACCTAGCCCAGCACAAAGCTGATTTGTTTTTTGGTTTTCTTATTGTTGAGACCTTAATTAGTAAGCTGGACAAAGAACTTGAACAGATAATTCATAAAGAAAGAGAACTTGGTAAACTGTGGAAATGTTTAGGTTGGCAGTAATAAAACTACTTTTTAACTAGCTGCTGTACTACCTGGTTATTTTTTATCTTTATATTTCAGTAATAGGTATTTTACAAGACCGAGCAGTTTACTGTGCAAATGGGAGAATATGATAAAGTTGGAGGAGCAGATAAATAGAATATTGACATTATGAAAAAATAAAAACGTTCAAGATAACCTCATTGCTCAATGAAGGTAGTTGGGGGGAAGAAGTATGATAAGTTCAAAAGGAGAGTACTCATGGAATTGGGAGCTAGTTTTTAATTCTCATTTGCCGCTTGCCTCATAATTACTTGGTTCTCTAAGTAATTAACTAAAATAGAATTAGCTATTCTGAGATTTTTAGCCGGTGATCTGAAAGAGTGACAATTCAGTAATATCCTAGATCTCTTGCATACTGCCTTCTCCTTAATCTTGTATGGCCTTAGATACGTTACATTACCCTGCCCCTTTCAACCTCAATTTCCTGAACTGTGGATTGGTATTGTGAGGATTAAATGATGGAATACATTCAGAGTGCTTAAAACTGTGTGTAGAAATGGTGTAGGCATATTAGTCTGTTTTCATGCTGCTGATAAAGACATACCCAAGACTGGGCAGTTTACAAAAGAAAGAGATATATAATGGACTTAACAGTTCCACATAGCTGGGGAAGCCTCACAATCCTGGTGGAAGGCAAGGAGGAGCAAGTCACTTCTTACATGGATGGCAGCAGGCAAAAAGAGAGCTTGTGCAGGGGAACTTCTCTTTTTAAAACTATCATATCTCGTGAGAGTTATTCACTATCATGAGAAAAGCACTAAAGACTTGCTCCCATGATTTAGTTACCTCCCACTGGGTCCCTTCCACAACATGTGTTTGGGTGGGGACACAGCCAAACCGTATCAGTAGGTAATTAAATAAAGGGTAGTTCTTAACTAGTGTCAAAGTAATAAATGAATGTTGTGCTTTTTTATACTTATTTTTTCTTTGAGGCAGTGGTTAGTCTTTTAAAATGCCTTCATTAAAGTTTCTAGAACATAATGCCAAATAGAAATTAGAAGACATGCAGGCTGGCATCTATAATCCCAGCTATTTAGGAGGTTGAGACAGGATGATTGCTTAAGGAGAGGAGTTTGAGACCAGCTTGGGCAACATAGTGAGACTCCATCTCTTAAAAAAGCCCAGTGTGGTGGTGTGCTCCCATAATGCCCACTCCCTACAAAGATTTTAAAATGGAAATTTTTATTGTTGCCAATGTATGTAGGCAAAAAAAAAAAAAAAAAGAAACATATGGATATGCAAGATGAAATGCCAGTTAACTTAAAATTAATTTTGAGAACACAAAAACACTGTTTTGGATTTTGACATTTTCTGCTGGGTAATGGAGCAGAAATTTTTCTTTTTCTTCCTTTTTCTTCTAAGATCCAATTGAGGGGGAGAAAACCCACAGCATCTTAAAGATCTTTATCTTTTATCATGTCTGTGCACTATTGTTAGTGGATATAATGCTTATGAAATGTGATCATTTTGGTGGTTTTATAAAATATGTTTTGACTTAAAAGTGTATAGCAGTAGTGATCATTAATTCATTCATTAGAATTTTTTATACTTGATTATACAATAGACTACATGTGAAAATAGGTACAAGAGAAATTTTAAAGAGTTATTAATACTGTTTGGAAATAATGATACGTTAGAATTTTCTTTAGGATTATTTTTTCCCCACTTGAGACCTAGCCTGTCATTGTTTTCATGTAATCAAAACCACTTAAAGTAACAAATGGATTAATGCACTTGTTCTTCCCTCTTGACGAACTCCTTAAAAGAACAATTTTGAAAGTATTTATTAATTTGCTTTAAAATAACACGTTATTATGTATTAATATAAATACTATTTTTCATGAAAATAATATTCCAGACCCCCCAGAATTGACGAGAAAAGAGTGGATTTGTTTTATATTTGCAGATCTCTTTAATATCTACTTTAATGAGAAGCAGCTGGGTCTTTTCATCTCTAGCTGCATTCATTCTATTGTCTTACATAGTCTCTAGAAAAACCACTGCAAATTGGCAAGACAATAAGTGAAAAAGAAGTCTTAGGGGATGGGCATGGTGGCTCACACCTGTAATCCCAGCGCTTTGGGAGCTGAGATGGGAGGATCACTTGAGACCAGGAGTTGGAGGTTATGGTGATTTATGGTGGTGTCACTGAATTCCAGTCTGGGCAACACCGCAAGACCCTGTCTCTTCAAAACAAAACAAAACAAAACAAAAGAAAACAAAAGCTGGGTGCGGTGGCTCAAGCCTGTCATCACAACACTTTGGGAGGCCGAGGCGGGTGGATCCCAAGGTCAAGAGATCGAGACCATCCTGGTCAACATAGTGAAACCCCGTCTCTACTAAAAATACAAAAAATTAGCTGGGCATGGTGGCGCGTGCCTGTAATCCCAGCTACTCGGGAG